>CM075815.1:34314916-34362416 GCA_037975025.1 Excoecaria agallocha | reverse complement strand
TATATTGTGTATTCATGGCAAGATCAGATCTTATGGTTAAAAAATTTTAAAATTCCGCTCATGTATGTGATGCATGTAACCATCAAATTCCAACATGGTATCAGAGCCACGGTTTTGCCATGGATATACAATTCTATATTTTTTCTGCGGAATAATTTTTGTTTTGAGTTATTTATTTCATGAACTTTAAAATATTAGATTTGATTGTTCATGAATGAGAAATATTGATTTCTGGTTGTATGTGTGATCAAATAAATTTTGTGGAAACAAAAACAAAATTTTTGAATGATTAAGATTTGGTTTTGGCGTGAAACCCATTAGGGTTTGGCGTGAAACCCTAGGTAATGTAGGGGCTGTTCTAATTTAATTTCTTATGGATCCATTTAAAAATCATTTAGATGATATTTTATGTGTTTAATATGTGATATTAAGCTGTAGGATCGAACGAAATTAAAATCGAACAAATTTTGCATGAAAACTAGTTTTGTCGAAAAGTTCGATAAATTGGTGTTCTTCGTGTGTTCTTGATGTGTTCTTGGTTAGAACGACTTTTGATCTTCTAAATGTGATATATATGATATATTAAAGTGTTTTTAATTAATTGGATTAATTAAAATGGGCCTTAAATTAATTTGATTAATTTTAATTCATTAAAACCACTTAATGGGCTTAATTATGTTTACAGACTTGGTTTAAATTAGTAAATGACTTGGTAGGCCCAAGGAGCTGATTTAAATTAACTATTATAAACATTAATTAAGTTTATTAATGGGTTTTAAGGGCTGGAGTGGGCTTGGCTCATTCAAAAAGCCCAAATGGTCCAAATGACACAAAACTAGTTTGTGTGTGAACACACTTAGGGTTTTTCTTCTGTGGGTTTCGGCCTACACTTGTTTTAAGCCCAAAATTGATTCTTTTAATTATTTAATATGATTAATTAATTAAATAATCAATTTATAATTAATTAATAATCAATTTGATTGATTATTAAGGCAAGAACACATTCATGCAAAAAGGTTTCCTAAAATGAAAGTTTCCAAAATGGAAAAAGTTTCCTAATTTGATCACATCATTAAAATAACTCAAAATATAGTTTCAAAGGTTGAAACAAAGTTAGTAATCCATTTCTTTATGCATTAGAAAGGCATATAAGGGTGTATGATTGGCATGATGGATAGTTATGGACAAAGCCCAATGTGATTGAGCATTATGCATGTTTTGGCCCAATGAGGACTTTCATGTCCCGGCCACTTGTTTTTGGTTTGTATTTCATTTCAAATTGTAATCTGTAATTAGATTACTTAGATTAGAATTAGAAATAAAGATGGAGACCAATATCAAGGAGCAAGATGGGCCGGATGGAGATCCAACAAGCTTGAAGATAATGTAATTATTTTCTTGTTTGAATCATGCATACTACCTAGTTGTGACCTTTTGATTTCCCTCTTGGCTCGGGGGAATCAATGTAGTGAAGTCCATAACTATACCATATTTGTATGCTTATATTTATATGATAGATATAGGATGCATACCAATGTATGCCAACCATGTATGATGAGACTTAATTAACTAAAACCCTCAAACAAATACTAAGGTATATAAGCCTTCCATTAATTTGAGGAGAACCAGAGTTCTTTATAGTGTGGGTTGTTGACCACAGTCAAGCTCACATTATATCGAATATGTTCAAATCTAATTAAATGGGTCATCTTAGCTAGCCCATTAGTTCGTTGACCACAGTCAAGGCTAATGGTTCTAGAGGCAAGATTAGGGAATGCATATATGATATGCATGCATCAAGAGTTGATAACCTAATGATCCAATAGTTGTGTAGAGACACAATTGGTATAAAGATACCTACCTTTCAAGGGTATGGAATTTGGCTTGTTGACCACAGTCAAGGTCAAATTACATATCAAGGATTGGATATTGGCCCACTAAGAAAACCATCGGGTTTTCTCGGATTATATAGTGAGGGCTATTAATTCGCAATAAAATAGTGGGAGTAAATGGATTAACTAAAAGACCTTATTAATGCATACATATATATGAACATACTCTCATATCTTTTCTTTTTCACATCTAGGTCATCATCATGAGCACATCAAACATTAATATACGATCAATCTTGGATAACAAGCTGGTTGGCAACAACTATTCTGACTGGATCAGGCAAGTGAGAATTGTCCTCAGGCTGAAAAGATCCATTATGACTTGGATAAAGATCCACCACCACGTCCATCAGATGATGCCATTGATGAGATCAAAGGCATTTATCGAAAATACATGGAGGATAGTGAAACAGCAGCATGTCTGATGCTGGGTGCTATGTCCTCGGAGCTTCAGAAGCAACATGAAATGATGGATGCTAGAACCATCATTTTGCATCTAGAGGAGCTTTATTCTTCTCAGGCTAGAACTGAGCAATATGAGATTGCTCGAGCTCTATTTAGTTGCAAAATGGTGGAAGGCACTTCAGCTGCTGCTCATGCATTGAAGATGTATGGGTATATTGAGCATTTGAGTAGACTTGGCTATGTTATGGATAATGATCTATACATAGATTTAATCTTGTACTCGTTGGCTCCAAGTTATGCACCTTTTGTGCTTAACTTCAACATGAACAAGATCCAAGTATCCATTCCTGAGTTAATCAATATGCTCAAGACAGCTGATGGATCATTTAAGAAAGATCCAAAAAGTGTCATGGTTGTCACTTCTGCTAAAGGCAAGAAGCAGAAGAAGAAGAAGCTAACCAAGGCGCAGCCAAAGAATGGTGGGATCTCTAAGAAGAAGGTTGCCAAGAAAGAGAATCCCAAAGGAACTTGCTTCCATTGTGGAAAGGATGGTCATTGGAAGCGTAACTGCAAGGCCTATCTAGATTCTCTCAAGGAGAAGAAGCAAGCTGATGCTTCTACTTCAGGTATTCATATGATTGAAATTAATACTTATTCTATTGCTTCAAAACAATCTTGGGTATTAGATACCGGATGTGGATCTCATTTATGTAATGATCTACAGGGGCTTAGAAGCTTTAGAAGAGTTGGAAAGGCAGAGATATGTTTGCAGTCAGCTACTGGACATAACATCTCTACAACAGTTGTGGGGACTTACTATTTGCCTCTTGTTAGTGGATTAGTACTGGAATTAAATAATTGTTATTATGTTCCATCCTTATCCAAAAGTATTATTTCTTTCAGTCATTTGATGAACGATTATGATATTTCTTTAAAGGACAAATGTTGTTACATTTTTAAGAACAATATATTTTATGCAAAAGCTATCATTGAGAATGGTATATTTGTTCTTGATTTAATTAAAGAAGTACATAATGTGGATACCAAGAGAATGAAACATGATAATCTAAATACCTCATACTTATGGCATTGTCGTTTAGGCCACATAAATGAAAAACGCATGACCAAATTGCACAAGTCAGGTGATTTGGGATCATTTGATTATGAATCATTTGATACATGCGAATCTTGTTTATTGGGAAAAATGACAAAAGCTCCCTTTATTGGTAAAGGAGAACGAGCTAAAATGGTTTTGGACTTAATACATTCAGATGTATGTGGTCCAATGACTACACATGCTAGAGGAGGTTACTCCTACTTCATTACTTTCATAGACGATTATTCCAGGTTTGGATACATCTATCTAATGAAATATAAGTCTGAAGCATTTGAAAAGTTCAAAGAATTCAGAAATGAAGTAGAGAAACAACTTGGCAAAAGTATTAAAACACTTAGATCAGATCGAGGTGGAGAATACTTAAGTCAAGAGTTTCAGGATTATCTTAGAGATAATGGGATTTTATCTCAATGGACTCCTCCATATACACCACAACACAATGGTGTATCCGAAAGGAGGAATCGAACACTATTAGATATGGTTCGATCAATGATGAGCCGAGCGGACTTGCTTAAGTCCTTTTGGGGATATGCACTAGAAACTGCTGTTTATGTGTTAAATAGAGTTCCTAGTAAATCGGTTGATATTACTCCATATGAGATGTGGAATAACAAGAAACCCACGCTTTCTCATATGAAAGTATGGGGTTGTCCTGCTTATGTGAAGAGGACAATGTTAGACAAACTGGATGTTAAGTCTGACAAATGTTTATTTGTGGGATATCCAAAAGAAACGTTTGGATATTATTTCTATCATCCCTTAGAACAAAAGGTTTTTGTTTCAAGGCATGCTGTCTTCTTGGAAAGAGAATTTCTCCTACGAAGAGGACAGTGGGAGTAAAATTGAGCTTGGTGAAGTTCAAGACCCACAAATAGAAGATGATCAATCGATTGAACCCGAAACTGAATTTCATAATGATGAAATCACAGTTGAACCTGATTATACACAAAATCCTAGAAGATCTACTAGGATGCATTATATCCCTGTGAGATATGGATTTCACATTGATTCGGATAGAGGCATAACTGTAGTAGAGGACAATGAGCCTACAAGCTATCAAGAAGTTTTGAACAGTTCAGAACGTGATTTATGGCTTAAGGCTATGCAGTCCAAAATGGACTCCATGTATGAGAATAAAGTATGGACTTTAACTCAACCACCTGAAGGGATAAAACCCATAGGGTGCAAATGGGTCTTCAAAAAGAAGACTGACATGGAAGGTAATATAGTTACCTATAAAGCTCGCTTAGTAGCAAAAGGTTATCGTCAAAAAGAAGGTATTGACTATGACGAAACTTTTTCTCCTGTAGCGATGCTTAAGTCTATAAGAATACTTTTAGCCATTGCAGCTCATTATGATTAAGAGATTTGGCAGATGGATGTGAAGACAGCTTTCCTTAATGGAAATCTTACCGAGGATGTGTATATGACACAACCAGAAGGATTCACATCAGGAAATGGCGAAAAGGTATGCAAGCTTCAAAGATCCATTTATGGATTGAAGCAAGCCTCTAGGAGTTGGAACATACGATTCAATGAGACAATCAAAGAGTTTGGTTTCTCACAGAATGAAGATGAACCTTGTGTGTATAAAAGGGTCAGTGGGAGTACAATTGTCTTCCTAGTTCTATATGTTGATGACATATTGATCATGGGAAATGACATTTCTCTTCTCCAATCTGTTAAAATATGGTTATCCAAGCAATTCTTCATGAAAGACCTTGGAGAAGCATCCTATATTCTGGGAATAAGGATCTATAGAGATAGATCCAATAGGTTGCTAGGTTTTTCTCAGAGTACATATATAGATAAAGTATTGAAGAGGTTCAATATGGATCTCTCTAAGAAAGGGTTTATACCCATGGTGCATGGGAAACACCTTTCTAAGTCTATGTGTCCACAGACACTGGAGGATAGAGAGAGCATGAATAGAATACCATATGCATCTGCAATTGGTTCTATCATGTATGCTATGTTATGTACACGTCCAGATGTAGCATTTGCTTTGAGTGTCACAAGCATATTCCAATCTAATTTTGGAGAGGAACATTGGGCAGCTGTCAAGAATATTCTTAAGTACTTGAGAAGGACTAAGGATATATTCTTGGTATATGGAGAGGGCAGTTTGGAAGTAAACGGGTATACAGATGCCAGCTTCCAATCTGACAAAGATGATTGTAAATCACAATCTGGTTATGTGTTCATAATGGGAGGAGGAGCAGTTAGTTGGAAAAGTTCCAAACAAGAAACAACTGCTGATTCCACGACGGAAGCTGAGTACATTGCTGCTTCAGAAGCAGCCAAAGAAGCAGTCTGGATCAAAAAGTTCATAACCGAACTAGGAGTGGTGCCTAGCATTGTTGATCCGATTCCTTTATATTGTGACAACAATGGAGCCATTGCGCAAGCAAAGGAACAACGGTCTCATCAGCGATCCAAACATGTTCTCAGACGCTACCATCTCATAAGGGAAATAGTAGCTAGAAATGATGTGAAAATAGAAAGGGTTCCCACAGATGACAATGTGGCGGATCCCCTCACTAAAGCACTTTCCCAGATAAAGCATGATCACCATATAAATAGCATGGGTCTGAGACATATGAGTGATTGGCTCTAGTGCAAGTGGGAGATTGTTAGAGAGTATGCCCTAGAGCCCATGTAATAGGGATGTTTTTCATATGTATGAAATTTATATTCTTAATAAAAGGCATCATTCATTTATTAATGCTGTGTTTGAATACATGAGTTTGTAAATCTTAAATTAATAAATGAAGTCCTAGATATTATAAACACAGTGCAAAGGCAATCATGAAGGTGATCATGATGTGAGATGTCTATCGCATGCAAATGTGTTAATATCTAAATATCCCTAGTCATAGAATTAACAAGATAGGACATTGTTAATTCGGACAGACTAGCACATGTTATGCTTCTTGAATGGTTCAAGCAATGGTTCTTATAATTGTGATTATGGATGATAATCAAAGCTGACATGTGGATGCTTGTTAGAGGAACAAGTTCATTGGAGACCTACAAAGAGAATCCTCATATGGATATTAAATCTAGGTCAGTGAGGAATCTCTTCATAGCAGTTGTGCAAGTATCCTTGGACTTGAGATCACCAAAGTTATCTTAAGTAGCAAGTGGTATACTTTGACTCCATAACTGATTACTTCCAACTGGGAGTGAACATAGTTAGGAGATTGGGTATATCATGACCTACTTGAAGATAGTTGAGTGATTAACAAAGGATTCACCATGCCAGATTTAACAAGGGAAGTTATCTCCCATGTTTCTATAATTACCTTGTTCAGTGAATCTCTGGCCAGAGTAATATGCCGAGATGGATGGAGATCCATGAAGGACATTTTAGGAACAATGGTTAAATTAATAGAACATACATAATTAGATTTATATGAGTTGACAGAAATCCATACTCAGAATCTAATTGAGATAAGAGTGGTGAAAGGAGTAATTGCACGGTAACTGTTTCTATGGAAGGGTACAGTCAAACCACATGACTTTCCTGACATTTGGGTAGTCATGATGCCTAACTAGAGGCCAATCATGACTTGTATAATGATGTATCAAAATATCAATAGAGATTGATAAAATGATTTAAAGGAGTTTAAATTATGTGAGTTTTGAATAGAACTCACAATTACATATTATACTGCCAATATGGACAGGAACCCAATAGGTCACACACATATAGAGAAAAGGGTAAAATGGTAAAATGACAAGGATAATAATATTTGATATTATTATAAAGGTAGATAGGAGAATATGATAATAATTAATTAAAGAGTTTAATTAATTATGATCAAATAAAATTGTCCGCGGAACTTTTGAGAAATGTTGGATTTTAACGGTTACATGCATCACATACATGAGCGGAATTTTAAAATTTTTTTAACCATTAGATCTGATCTTGCCATGAATACACAATATAACTATATGAGAATAAGAAAAATCACCTTTGATTTTTGTTGAACAGTTGATTTTACTTCGCACCGGGTTGTCGCAAATCACAGTGTCCAAAATCGAACGCCTCCAATGAGTAATCCACACTAGAGAGGGGTAAATTGAACCAACAAATTGGTGTTCAACTAGGTCTGGCCGAAATCCAAGAGGCTAGCAATGGAAGTGGCGTAAAAGGGAGAGAGAATTAAGAGAAAAAGACTTTTCTTTTGTTTTAATCACTTAACCCTAATTCTCATTAGTTGGCCTTTTATAGGTAGGTTAAAATTCCAACTCCTTAATGAGATTGGGCTCTTTAAAATTGCTGGAGAATTATTAATTGGGCCTCTGGAATTAATTATAATCATTTGGGCTTAATTAAATCCAAATTAAAACTTTTCATAAAAGACCATGCACAAAATCCACAAACTAGGCCCTTTGTGCATTTAATTGGATTTATATACCCAAATGGATTCAAAATCCAACCAAATTAAATATGTGAGTTCCATAACACTTATGTAACATATATAAATTAATTTGGTCCAAGAAAAAGCCCTCTAAGCCCTTCTGTATGGAGTTGGCGTGTAGCCCTCTTCTGGAGGGCTTCCTCCAACTTCTTCATTCCTTTGGCCCTTTATAATTTCTCCAATGGTCCTATTAATTATTATATCAGCCCTATAACACTTATAGTAGTCTTATAACACTTATAAGACAATAATAATTAATCATGAAATACATTATTTCATTTAGGTCCAATTTACAAAACATTTCTCAAAAGTTCCGCGGACAATTTTATTTGATCATAATTAATTAAACTCTTTAATTAATTATTATCATATTCTCCTCTCTACCTTTATAATAATATCAAATATTATTATCCTTGTCATTTTACCATTTTACCCTTTTCTCAATATGTGTGTGACCTATTGGGTTCCTGTCCATGTTGGCAGTATAATATGTAATTGTGAGTTCTATTCAAAACTCACATGATTTAAACTCCTTTAAATCATTTTATCAATCTCTATTGATATTTTGATACATCATTATACAAGTCATGATTGGCCTCTAGCTAGGCATCATGACTACCCAAATGTCAGGAAAGTCATGTGGTTTGACTGTACCCTTCCATAGAAACAGTTACCGTGCAATTACTCCTTTCACCACTCTTATCTCAATTAGATTCTGAGTATGGATTTCTGTCAACTCATATAAATCTAATTATGTATGTTCTATTATTTTAACCATTGTTCCTAAAATGCCCTTCATGGATCTCCATCCATCTCGGCATATTACTCTGGCCAGAGATTCACTGAACAAGGTAATTATAGAATCATGCGAGATAACTTCCCTTGTTAAATCTGGGATGGTGAATCCTTTGTCAATCACTCAACTATCTTCAAGTAGGTCATGATATACCCAATCTCCTAACTATGTTCACTCCCAGTTGGAAGTAATCAGTTATGGAGTCAAAGTATACCACTTGCTACTTAAGATAACTTTGGTGATCTCAAGTCTAAGGATACTTGCACAACCGCTATGAAGATATTCCTCACTGACATAGATTTAATATCCATATGAGGATTCTCTTTGCAGGTCTCCAATGAACTTGTTCCTCTAACAAGCATCCACATGTTAGCTTTGATTATCATCTATAATCACAATTATGAGAACCATTGCTTGAACCATTCAAGAAGCATAACATGTGCTAGTCTGTCCGAATTAACAATGTCCTATCTTGTTAATTTTATGACTAGGGATATTTAGATATTAACACATTTGCATGCGATAGACATCTCACATCATGAACACCTTTATGATTGCCTTTGCACTGTGTTTATAATATCTAGGACTTCATTTATTAATTTAAGATTTACAAACTCATGTATTCAAACACAGCATTAAATGTATTCACACACAGCATTAATAAATGAATGATGCCTTTTGTTAAGAATAAATAAATTTCTATAGCATATTGAAAAACATCCCTATTACATGGGCTCTAGGGCATACTCTCTAACAATCTCCCACTTGCACTAGAGCCAATCACTCATATGTCTCAGACCCATGCTATTTATATGGTGATCAGGCTTTATCTGGGAAAGTGCTTTAGTGAGGGGATCCGCCACATTGTCATCTGTGGGAACCCTTTCTATTTTCACATCATTTCTAGCTACTATTTCCCTGATGAGATGGGTAGCGTCTGAGAACATGTTTGGATCGCTGATGAGACCGTGGTTCCTTTGCTTGCGCAATGGCTCCATTGTTGTCACAATATAAAGGAATCGGATATCAACAATGCTAGGCACCACTCCTAGTTCGGTTATGAACTTTTTGATCCAGACTGCTTCTTTGGCTGCTTCTGAACGCCAGCAATGTACTTAGCTTCTATCGTGGAATTAGCAGTTGTTTCTTGTTTGGAACTTTTCCAACTAACTGCTCCTCCTCCCATTATGAACACATAACCAGATTGTGATTTACAATCATCTTTGTCAGATTGGAAGCTGGCATCTGTATACCCGTTTACTTCCAAACTGCCCTCTCCATATACCAAGAATATATCCTTAGTCCTTCTCAAGTACTTAAGAATATTCTTGACAGCTGCCCAGTGTTCCTCTGCCAAAATTAGATTGGAATCTGCTTGTGACACTCAAAGCAAATGCTACATCTGGACGTGTACATAACATAGCATACATGATAGAACCAATTGCAGATGCTTATGGTGATTCTATTCATGCTCTCTCTATCCTCTAGTGTTTGCGGACACATAGACTTAGAAAGGTGTTTCCCATGCACCATGGGTATAAACCCTTTCTTAGAGAGATCCATATTGAACCTCTTCAATACTTTATCTATATATGTACTACTGAGAAAGACCTAGCAACCTATTGGATCTATCTCTATAGATCCTTATTCCCAAAATATAGGATGCTTCTCCAAGGTTCTTTCATGGAGAATTCGCTTGGATAACCATATTTTAACAGATTGGAGAAGAGAAATGTCATTTCCCATGATCAATATGTCATCTACATATAGAACTAGGAAGACAATTGCACTCCTACTGACCCTTTTATACACACAAGGTTCATCTTCATTCTGTGAGAACCAAACTCTTTGATTGTCTCATTGAATCGTATGTTCCAACTCCTAGAGGCTTGCTTCAATCCATAAATGGATCTTTGAAGCTTGCATACCTTTTCGCCATTTCCTGATATGAATCCTTCTGGTTGTGTCATATACACATCCTCGGTAAGATTTCCATTAAGGAAAGCTGTCTTCACATCCATCTGCCAAATCTCATAATCATAATGAGCTGCCAATGGCTAAAAAGTATTCTTATAGACTTAAGCATCGCTACATTAGAAAAAGTTTCGTCATAGTCAATACCTTCTTTTTGACGATAACCTTTTGCTACTAAGCGAGCTTTATAGGTAACTATATTACCTTCCATGTCAGTCTTCTTTTTGACGACCCATTTGCACCCTATGGGCTTTATCCCTTCAGGTGGTTGAGTTAAAGTCCATACTTTATTCTCATACATGGAGTCCATTTCGGACTGCATAGCCTTAAGCCATAATCACGTTCTGAACTGTTCAAAACTTCTTGATAGCTTGTAGGCTCATTGTCCTCTACTACAGTTATGCCTCTATCCGAATCAACGTGAAATCCATATCTCACAGGGATAGAATGCATCCTAGTAGATCTTCTAGGATTTTGTGTATAATCAGGTTCAACTGTAATCTCATCATTATGAAATTCAGTTTCGGGTTCAATCGGCTGATCTACTTCTATTTGTGGGTCCTGAACTTCACCAAGTTCAATTTTACTCCCACTGTCTTCTCGTAGGAGAAAACTCTTTTTCCAAGAAGACAGCATGCCTTGAAACAAACACCTTTTGTTCTAAGGGATGATAGAAATAATATCCAAACGTTTCTTTTGGAATATCCCACAAATAAACATTTATCAGACTTAACATCCAGTTTGTCTGACATTGTCCTCTTCACATAAGCAGGACAGCCCCATACTTTCATATGAGAAAGCGTGGGTTTCTTGTTATTCCACATCTCATATGGAGTAACATCAACCGATTTACTAGGAACTCTATTTAACACATAAACAGCAGTTTCTAGTGCATATCCCCAAAAGGACTTAGGCAAGTCCGCTCGGCTCATCATTGATCGAACCATATCTAATAGTGTTCGATTCCTCCTTTCGGATACACCATTGTGTTGTGGTGTATATGGAGGAGTCCATTGAGATAAAATCCATTATCTCTAAGATAATCCTGAAACTCTTGACTTAAGTATTCTCCACCTCGATCTGATCTAAGTGTTTTAATACTTTTGCCAAGTTGTTTCTCTACTTCATTTTTGAATTCTTTGAACTTTTCAAATGCTTCAGACTTATATTTCATTAGATAGATGTATCCAAACCTAGAATAATCATCTATGAAAGTAATGAAGTAGGAGTAACCTCCTCTAGCATGTGTTGTCATTGGACCACATACATCTGAATGTATTAAGTCCAAAACCATTTTAGCTCGTTCTCCTTTACCAATAAAGGGAGCTTTTGCCATTTTTTCCAATAAACAAGATTCGCATGTATCAAATGATTCAATAATCAAATGATCCCAAATCACCTGACTTGTGCAATTTGGTCATGCGTTTTTCATTTATGTGGCCTAAATGACAATGCCATAAGTATGAGGTATTTAGATTATCATGTTTCATTCTCTTGGTATCCACATTATGTACTTCTTTAATTAAATCAAGAACAAATATACCATTCTCAATGATAGCTTTTGCATAAAATATATTGTTCTTAAAAATGTAACAACATTTGTCCTTTAAAGAAATATCATAATCGTTCATCAAACGACTGAAAGAAATAATACTTTTGGATAAGGCTGGAACATAATAACAATTATTTAATTCCAGTACTAATCCACTAGGAAGAGGCAAAATAGTAAGTCCCCACAACTGTTGTAGAGATGTTCTGTCCAGTAGCTGACTGCAAACATATCTCTGCCTTTCCAACTCTTCTAAAGCTTCTAAGCCCCTGTAGATCATTACATAAATGAGATCCACAATCCGGTATCTAATACCCAAGATTGTTTTGAAGCAAGAGAATAAGTATTAATTTCAATCATATGAATACCTGAAGTAGATGCAACAGCTTGCTTCTTCTCCTTAAGAGAATCTAGATAGGCCTTGCAGTTACGCTTCCAATGACCATCTTTTCCACAATGGAAGCAAGTTCCTTTGGGATTCTCTTTCTTGGCAACCTTCTTCTTGGAGATCCTACCATTTCTTTGGCTGCGCCTTGGTTATCTTCTTCTTCTTCTTCTGCTTCTTGCCTTTAGCAGAAGTGACAACCATGACACTTTTTGGATCTTTCTTAAATGATCCATCAGCTGTCTTGAGCATGTTGATTAACTCAGGAATGGATACTTGGATCTTGTTCATGTTGAAGTTAAGCACGAAAGGTGCATAACTTGGAGCCAACGAGTACAAGATTAAATCTATGTATAGATCATTATCCATAACATAGCCAAGTCTACTCAAATGCTCAATATACCCATACATCTTCAATGCTATGAGTAGCAGCTGAAGTGCCTTCCACCATTTTGCAAGCTAAATAGAGCTCGAGCAATCTCATATTGCTCAGTTCTAGCCTGAGAAGAATAGAGCTCCTCTAGTTGTAAAACGATGGTTCTAGCATCCATCATTTCATGTTGCTTGCTGAAGCTCCGAGGACATAGCACCCAGCATCAGACATGCTGCTGCTTCACTATCCTCCATGTATTTTCGATAAATGCCTTTGATCTCATCAATGGCATCATCTGATGGAAGTGGTGGTGGATCTTTATCCAAGACATAATGGATCTTTTCAGCCCTGAGAACAATTCTCACTTGCCTGATCCAGTCAGAATAGTTGTTACCAACCAGCTTGTTATCCAAGATTGATCGTATATTAATGTTTGATGTGGCTCATGATGATTACCTAGATGTGAAAAAGAAAAGATATGAGAGTATGTTCATATATATGTATGCATTAATAAGGTCTTTAATTAATCCATTTACTCCCACTATTTTATTGCGAATTAATAGCCCTCACTATATAATCTGAGAAAACCCGATGGTTTTCTTAGTGGGCCAAATATCCAATCCTTGATATGTAATTTGACCTTGACTGTGGTCAACAAGCCAAATTTCATACTGACCCTTGAAAGGTAGGTATCCATATACCAATTGTGTCTCTACACAACTATTGGATCATTAGGTTATCAACTCTTGATGCATGCATATCATATATGCATTCCCTAATCTTGCCTCTAGAACCATTAGCCTTGACTGTGGTCAACAAACTAATGGGCTAGCTAAGATGACCCATTTAATTAGATTTGAACATATTCGATATAATGTGAGCTTGGCTGTGGTCAACAACCCACACTATAAAGAACCCTGGTTCTCCTCAAATTAATTGAAGGCTTATAAACCTTAGTATTTGTTTGAGGGTTTTAGTTAATTAAGTCTCATCATACATGGTTGGCATACATTGGTATGCATCCTATATCTATCACATAAATATAAGCATACAAATATGGTATAGTTATGGACTTCACTACATTGATTTCCCCGAGCCAAGAGAGAAATCAAAAGGTCACACCTAGGTAGTATGCATGATTCAAACAAGAAAAATAATTACATTATCTTCAAGCTTGTTGGATCTCCATCCGGCCACTCTTGCTCCTTCGAAAATGGTCTCCATCTCTATTTCTAATTCTAATCTAAGTAATCTAATTACATATTACAATTTGAAATGAAATACAAACCAAAAACAAGTGGCCGGGACATGAAAGTCCTCATTGGGCCAAAACATGCATAATGCTCAATCACATTGGGCTTTGTCCATAACTATCCATCATGCCAATCATACACCCTTATATGCCTTTCTAATGCATAAAGAAATGGATTACTAACTTTGTTTCAACCTTTGAAACTATATTTTGAGTTATTTTAATGATGTGATCAAATTAGGAAACTTTTTCCATTTTGGAAACTTTCATTTTAGGAAACCTTTTTGCATGAATGTGTTCTTGCCTTAATAATCAATCAAATTGATTATTAATTAATTATAAATTGATTATTTAATTAATTAATCATATTAAATAATTAAAAGAATCAATTTTGGGCTTAAAACAAGTGTAGGCCGAAACCCACAGAAGAAAAACCCTAAGTGTGTTCACACA
This sequence comes from Excoecaria agallocha, assembly GCA_037975025.1. Lineage (NCBI taxonomy): Eukaryota > Viridiplantae > Streptophyta > Magnoliopsida > Malpighiales > Euphorbiaceae > Excoecaria > Excoecaria agallocha. The sequence continues at coordinate 34,347,793 of CM075815.1, read as the reverse complement.
CAAACTAGTTTTGTGTCATTTGGACCATTTGGGCTTTTTGGAATGAGCCAAGCCCACTCCAGCCCTTAAAACCCATTAATAAACTTAATTAATGTTTATAATAGTTAATTTAAATCAGCTCCTTGGGCCTACCAAGTCATTTACTAATTTAAACCAAGTCCGTAAACATAATTAAGCCCATTAAGTGGTTTTAATGAATTAAAATTAATCAAATTAATTTAAGGCCCATTTTAATTAATCCAATTAACTAAAAACACTTTAATATATCATATATATCAAATTTAGAAGATCTAAAGTCGTTCTAACCAAGAACACATCAAGAACACACGAAGAACACCAATTTATCGAACTTTTCGACAAAACTAGTTTTCATGCAAAACTTGTTCGATTTTAATTTCGTTCGATCCTACAGCTTAATATCACATATTAAACACATAAAATATCATCTAAATGATTTTTCAATGGATCCATAAGAAATTAAATTAGAACAGCCCCTATATTACCTAGGGTTTCACGCCAAACCCTAATGAGTTTCACGCCAAACCCTTATGTTAATCATTCAAAAATTTCGTTTTTGTTTCCACCATATTTATTTGATCACACATACAACCAGAAATCAATATTTCTCATTCATGAACAATCAAATCTAATATTTTAAAGTTCATGAAATAAATAACTCAAAACAAAACAAAACTTATTCCGCAGAAAAATATAGAATTGTATATCCATGGCAAAACCTGGCTCTGATACCATGTTGGATTTTAACGGTTACATGCATCACATACATGAGCGGAATTTTAAAATTTTTTTAACCATTAGATCTGATCTTGCCATGAATACACAATATAACTATATGAGAATAAGAAAAATCACCTTTGATTTTTGTTGAACAGTTGATTTTACTTCGCACCGGGTTGTCGCAAACCACAGTGTCCAAAATCGAACACCTCCAATGAGTAATCCACACTAGAGGGGGGTAAATTGAACCAAAAAATTGGTGTTCAACTAGGGCTGGCCGAAATCCAAGAGGCTAGCAATGGAAGTGGTGCAAAAGGGAGAGAGAATTAAGAGAAAAAGACTTTTCTTTTGTTTTAATCACTTAACCCTAATTCTCATTAGTTAGCCTTTTATAGGTAGGTTAAAATTCCAACTCCTTAATGAGATTGGGCTCTTTAAAATTGCTGGAGAATTATTAATTGGGCCTCTGGAATTAATTATAATCATTTGGGCTTAATTAAATCCAAATTAAAACTTTTCATAAAAGACCATGCACAAAATCCACAAACTAGGCCCTTTGTGCATTTAATTGGATTTATATACCCAAGTGGATTCCAAATCCAACCAAATTACATATGTGAGTTCCATAACACTTATGTAACATATATAAATTAATTTGGTCCAAGAAAAAGCCCTCTAAGCCCTTTTGTATGGAGTTGGCGTGTAGCCCTCTTCTGGAGGGCATCCTCCAACTTCTTCATTCCTTTGGCCCTTTATAATTTCTCCAATGGTCCTATTAATTATTATATCAGTCCTATAACACTTATAGTAGTCTTATAACACTTATAAGACAATAATAATTAATCATGAAATACATTATTTCATTTAAGTCCAATTTACAAAACATTTCTCAAAAGTTCCGCGGACAATTTTATTTGATCATAATTAATTAAACTCTTTAATTAATTATTATCATATTCTCCTCTCTACCTTTATAATAATATCAAATATTATTATCCTTGTCATTTTACCATTTTACCCTTTTCTCTATATGTGTGTGACCTATTGGGTTCCTGTCCATGTTGGCAGTATAATATGTAATTGTGAGTTCTATTCAAAACTCACATGATTTAAACTCCTTTAAATCATTTTATCAATCTCTATTGATATTTTGATACATCATTATACAAGTCATGATTGGCCTCTAGCTAGGCATCATGACTACCCAAATGTCAGGAAAGTCATGTGGTTTGACTGTACCCTTCCATAGAAACAGTTACCGTGCAATTACTCCTTTCACCACTCTTATCTCAATTAGATTCTGAGTATGGATTTCTGTCAACTCATATAAATCTAATTATGTATGTTCTATTAATTTAACCATTGTTCCTAAAATGCCCCTCATGGATCTCCATCCATCTCGGCATATTACTCTGGCCAGAGATTCACTGAACAAGGTAATTATAGAATCATGCGAGATAACTTCCCTTGTTAAATCTGGGATGGTGAATCCTTTGTCAATCACTCAACTATCTTCAAGTAGGTCATGATATACCCAATCTCCTAACTATGTTCACTCCCAGTTGGAAGTAATCAGTTATGGAGTCAAAGTATACCACTTGCTACTTAAGATAACTTTGGTGATCTCAAGTCTAAGGATACTTGCACAACCGCTATGAAGATATTCCTCACTAACATAGATTTAATATCCATATGAGGATTCTCTTTGCAGGTCTCCAATGAACTTGTTCCTCTAACAAGCATCCACATGTTAGCTTTGATTATCATCTATAATCACAATTATGAGAACCATTGCTTGAACCATTCAAGAAGCATAACATGTGCTAGTCTGTCCGAATTAACAATGTCCTATCTTGTTAATTTTATGACTAGGGATATTTAGATATTAACACATTTGCATGCGATAGACATCTCACATCATGAACACCTTCATGATTGCCTTTGCACTGTGTTTATAATATCTAGGACTTCATTTATTAATTTAAGATTTACAAACTCATGTATTCAAACACAGCATTAATAAATGAATGATGCCTTTTATTAAGAATATAAATTTCATACATATGAAAAACATCCCTATTACATGGGCTCTAGGGCATACTCTCTAACAAGAAATGTTCTGTAAATTGGACCTAAATGAAATAATGTATTTCATGATTAATTATTATTGTCTTATAAGATTTATAAGACTACTATAAGTGTTATAGGACTGATATAATAATTAATAGGACCATTGGAGAAATTATAAAGGGCCAAAGGAATGAAGAAGTTGGAGGAAGCCCTCCAGAAGAGGGCTACACGCCAACTCCATACAGAAGTGCTTAGAGGGCTTTTTCTTGGACCAAATTAATTTATATATGTTACATAAGTGTTATGGAACTCACATATTTAATTTGGTTGGATTTGGAATCCATTTGGGTATTTAAATCCAATTAGATGCACAAAGGGCCTAGTTTGTGGATTTTGTGCATGGTCTTTTATGAAAAGATTTGATTTGGATTTAATTAAGCCCAAATGATTATAATTAATTCCAGAAGCCCAATTAATAATTCTCCAGCAATTTTAAAGAGCCAAATCTCATTAAGGAGTTGAATTTTAACCTAACTATAAAAGGCCAACTAATGAGAATTAGGGTTAAGTGATTAAAAAAAGAGGAAAGTCTTTTCTCTTAATTCTCTCTCCCTTTTGCGCCACTTCCATTGCTAGCCTCTTGGATTTCGGCCAGCCCTAGTTGAACACCAATTTGTTGGTTCAATTTACCCCTCTCTAGTGTGGATTACTCATTGGAGGTGTTCGATTTTGGACACTGTGGTTTGCGACAACCCGGTGCGAAGTAAAATCAACTGTTCAACAAAAATCAAAGGTGATTTTTCTTATTCTCATATAGTTATATTGTGTATTCATGGCAAGATCAGATCTTATGGTTAAAAAATTTTAAATTCCGCTCATGTATGTGATGCATGTAACCATCAAATTCCAACAGATGTATGTTATATAAGATAGTATGTGTGATGGTATGTATCAGTAGAGTTTAAAATAGTCTTTACACCTAGTGGATCCAGCAAAAAACCCAGGCATTATGCATATATATATACACATATACATATATATGTATATATATATATATATATATATATATATATATATATATATATGTATACATATATACATATATACATAAATATGTATATATATTATATATATATATTTTCTATGTATTGATGTATGTTATACGAGATAGTATGTTTGATGGTATGTATTAGTAGAGTTTAGAATAGTCTTTACTCCTAATGGATCCAGGAAAACACCCAGGCGTTATGCAGCTGCCCCATAGGATCCTATAACTACTCTAAAACCCAGCCAAAGGTCTGCAGCTCGAGTTGCCCCACCTATAGCATTTGTTGCTAGCACACTACAAGGCCCCTAACAGATTTGACATCCCTATATATGAACAGCCCTAACAGATTTGACATCCCTATAAATATATATATATATATATTTATACATATATACATATATACATAAATATGTATATATATATATATATATATATATATATATATATATATATATATATTTTCTATGTATTGATGTATGTTATACGAGATAGTATGTTTGATGGTATGTATTAGTAGAGTTTAGAATAGTCTTTACTCCTAATGGATCCAGGAAAACACCCAGGCGTTATGCAGCTGCCCCATATGATCCTATAACTACTCTAAAACCCAGCCAAAGGTCTGCAGCTCGAGTTGCCCCACCTATAGCATTTGTTGCTAGCACACTACAAGGCCCTAACAGATTTGACATCCCTATATATGAACATTGTGGACCCTGTCATCTACATGAATGTTGGAGATTGATTGGGCCTTGTTGAGATATGGGTTGAAGGAACATATGCAAAGTGATTGTCCATGAGCTTAGACTACTCCATTAGCTATTCCTATTAGCATACCTACCACTGTATCATCCGGAGGATGTGGTAGAGGTGGATGCAGTGGAGTTGCATCCATTAGAAGTAATAACAGATTCCTCCTGCTACAAATAAATGATCATATGCTCAAACTTATGCGGTTAGAGTTAGAGAAGACCAATATGCTCCTAATGTCATTATTGGTAAATTTTACTCATTAGTTATTTCTATAAGGCCCCTAACATGACCCGAATTGAAATTTGCATGTTTCGAGTAGGATTTTATTTGATTAAGATTAATTTAAAATGTGAATTTCATATAACGTATGGGACAAGTGATAAATTATTTTTTTATTATGTTAATTGCTTGAAAAAAAATAGGATATTATAGTTTAATATTATTAAGGGTATAATTGTAGTATAAAGTATTAATTTGCGGTAAATTTGTAATTATGGCATTTGTTGGGAGTAAATATGAATAGAAGAATAAATTTGAGAGGTCAATTTAAGAAAAGAAATAAATGTATAGGTCATTTAGTAACATGCATAAAGGAGAGAGATTAGAGGGTGACATGCAAGTTTTTAAGGGACCAAAAAGGGAATTTTCCCTTGCTAGCATAAAAGTCAACATTTTAGGAGAAAGAGTGTGCATGTGGGATGGATTCTTCTTGAAGGAAATTTTAGAAATTTTCTTCTCTCAACCCTTATATTCATAGTTGATTCTTAAAGAGTTCTTAAAGAGGAATGCAGGCATACTGAATTAAATCAAGACCAATAGTGTGTATTATTAGGTAAGCTTAATAAATTAGAATTCATCTCTTCTTCTTCTTCATCTTCTTCTCATTTTGTTTGATGGTGAATTGGGTTGAATGCTGGAAGTTTGATATGTATGAATGAATTATCGATTAAAGAGAAGAAGAAAGAGTAAGGAGTTAAGGGAAAGGAAAAGCTCAGGAGTAAAGCTAGGTGGAAATTTCGTCCAAGGTATGGGATTTGTGTGCCTTAAGACTATATGATTCTTCTTGTCCTTTCAGATGTATGCAATGGAAGTTTTGATTAGAATATAAAAATGTTAATGCAGGCCAAAAATGAGGAAGGAACTTAGATTTCTTAAAAGGATTATTCCCTAATAACTTCACTTGGTTCTATAATTGTACTATTATAAGAGAACTTAGCATGAAAAGGACTTTATCCAATTGAGTTATACACCTGTTTCATATTATGTTTTAATGGTAAAATTATGGAATCTAAGCTAAAGGTATTACTTGGAAGTATTACGAATTTTAATGCATGAAATTAGGGTTTAAATAATGTAAGCTTAAGCAAGTTAATTAGGCATAAAATGGAATCTTTACAAGAGTTGCTGAAGTGATGAAAAGATATTGAGATTGTATAATTCGGGTCTGTCGTGCACGGGAATATTTGCACTCGCAACAATGTACTAGATATTGGGATTGTATAATCCGGTCTGTTGCGCTCGTGATAATGTTTACGCCCGCGACAGTGTACTATAAATGGATTGTTATTTTCACCTCTATCGCGCTCGCTACTTACTTACATAGTGTGTGTTATTCCTTTAATGCTTTGCTTTATTGTGTGATAATAACTATAATATTTTGACACCTCTACATACTATGTGTAAAACCTTAGCAAACCAAGCATTCATATGAGCATAGTATTGAAATATATATATGTAGTTAAAGGATGATCAAAGAATTCTTGGGATTATATGATAAAAGAAATAAAATGACATGGCATGTTATAGAATTTCATATATGAGGCATGTGTTATGATTAGCAACTAAATAGTTATGTTCCAGTACTTGATAGAAAAAGGCATGTTATACACACTTGTGATAGTTATTGGTAGTAAGTTTAAAGAACATGAAAGGCTATATGTTAGATGCTTTTGAAATAAGTGATGTTTTAGCATAACTATGAACACAAAAGATGCCTAAAGATAACATGTGCACGTATATGATCATGATGATATGCATGTTCAAATACAAATATGTGTAATACTATAAGAATACATGAATACATGTTATACACTAGAGAATTGTGTATTATGATATGATCACATACATGTACAAAGTATATGATACTGGTGCAAACATGGTATATATATATATATATATATATTAAATGAACCTATAAACTATAGTGCCTGCTACTGGAGTTCAATTGCGGATAGATAGGTGCCTATAGGGATATTGTAGCTGCCACCGTCGACCTTTTTAGGTCTAAAGTACAGTTGATCCGATTGGATAATGCATAGCCCTGCTTGTGTCCTTGATCGGTCCATCGTACAGTTGACCCTGTTTAGGTTCATAGTTTTGATATCTTCGTATATCCACCATATGATACCCTTAGGTATCCACCAATCCCGTTATCCACCCTTAGATCTTAAGCAGGCTAAATTAAAGCATTAATGTTTCACAGTGATTCACAATATGATTTATGCATCTGATTTATGGGTTATCATGCTTAACTGTGGTTTCTAATGCATGTATTGATATTTCTTTACATAATGTATATATCTTCTTATTAATTGTTCAAATTCAAGTATGTTGAATTAATTGAAGGGTTACATTGTTGTTTAATATGTTGTGCTTTATCTTATACTTATTCCTATTACATAAATTTTTATTTTTAATTATTGTATATTATATATTTCTGACCACTACTGTGAGTGGTTGTCCTTAATGTTTAGTATCCCCACTAAGCTTTATAGCTTAGCACAGGTTATTTTATCCGTGTAGGTTCTATAGTCAACTTTTGCTCAGGAACAAACTCTGCAACAGGATAGGCCAATGCCAAAGTCATAGTAGTTGATGTAGGGTTACTTTTGGTTAATTTCTTACAAGTTTGTTTCACATGTTTAATATGCATAAAAAGGGCCAATAAATATATGTATGTCATATGAAGTAAGTGATGTAATAAGCTTATTGAAATAGTGCTATTGTATGCTTGTATATAGGAGCTAGAATACTTAGTCATACATATATGCTGGATGAATCGCTGAATGTCATGCATGACAAACAACAAAGTTAATATAGTTATAAGTATATGAAAATGATGAGTATGTTACAAGATAAGCTATTATGTATATGTAATTAAAAAGACTAAAATTGTGGGAAACATCTAATTGTTGTACAGGATACTTTAGTAAATAGACTCTTTGATATGATAAATGTATATTACATTGGGTTAATAACCTATTATAGCAGTACATAATGGTATAATATGATTTATTTTAAAGGCATTAGAGGAGGGTGTTTCAATTTGGTATTAGAGCCTGGGCTTATTCTTTTCTGGGAAATTTTAGTATAGGATTTTATAATCCTATTTTCTTATAGATTAAAGATGGAGAATTCTTCTAGAGATGCTATAGAAGAATCGGCTGAAAGTAATTTGCCGGTTAGATCAAATCCTTCTAATCTAGTGACTTCATCTTCTTTCCAAAATGTAATTCATGCTGTTGTTCCTGGAGAAGTCATGTTGAAAATATCTCAGGATATGGCTAAAATCTTACATAGAATGATAATGCCCAAAGCTCTTATATCTAAAATTAGGAAGTATAGGGCATAAGAATTTTTGGGCACTAATTTAGAACAATATGAAGAAGCTGAGTTTTGGTTGGAAAGGTTGGAGAGGATATTTGATGAAATTAATTGCCCTGCGAATCATAAGGTATCTTGTGCTGTGTCCTTACTTCAAGGCATGGCATATGATTGGTGGAAACTGATATTAAGACAACCTCAGTTACCTGACCCACTTACCTGAGAATTCTTTGGAGAGGACTTCAGAAAGAAATATGTTATTGAGGCTTACAAGGATGAGAAATTGAAGCACTTTCTGAATTTGACGTAAAAAACTCTATCTGTGGATGAATATAAAAAAGAATTTTGCCAGTTATGCAAGTATGTTCCCAAAGAGATGTTGATATGAGTCTTTAAATGCAGACACTTTGACGATGGGCTGAATGATCGAATTAAAGAAAAACTATTTGGATTTACATCTTTGAATGTGGTGGATTTTAATCAACTGGTTATGACTGCCATGAAAGTTGAAAAGCATAAGATAGCTAAAAGAAAGAGGGACCAGAAAATAGGTGGTACTAGAAGAGGGTTTTCCTCTAGGAAAAGATTTAGAGGAGCTCAAGGAGGCCAGCCTACAACGTCTATTTTTAGTTCTACTAATAAAGGAAAGAAACAAGAATCCTCTACTAAGTTTAAGTTTGAGAAAGAAACTTCAGGAAGACAGAGTGGGTGTCAAGCACCTGAATGTCAACATTATTCTAGGCACCATTAGGGTAACTATAGGAAACTGGTAGGAGAATGCTTTAGATGTGGCAGTGCTGACTATTTTATGGCAAATTGTCCTTTGAAAAGGGATCAAGGTTTTAAGCAACAGGATAGCAAGGGAGATTCTAATGCACCCCCATTTGGTAGAGGAAGGGGTGGATTAACTCATCATGGATCCTAGTCACAAAATGTGTCTGAATTAGTTGATAGACCTCCTGCACAAATGGTTTCTAACCAGGCTTATGCAATTAAAGCTTGTGTGGAACAAAATGCTCCAGAAGTTATAGCTGGTACTTTTTCTCTTTATAACTGTGATATATATGCTTATTGATCCTAGTTCTACTCATTCTTATATTTGTACTGGCAATTTGGGTAGAGATATGTCTAAAATACAATAGTTAGATTTTGATGTATGTGTGACTAGTCCATTAGGACATAGTGTAATTATTAATAAAGTGAGTAAAGACTGTCCCATAGTAATTCAGGGGAGAGAGTTTCTAGTAGATTTGATTGAGTTTCCTTTTCATGAGTTTGATGTAATTTTAGGAATGGATTGGTTATCCAAACAATGCAGTGGTGAATTGTGAAATGAAAATAGTATGTCTTAGCGATGATGAAGGAAAGGAAGTGGTAGTAGAAGGTAGTTGTTCTAATCTACTGACTAATGTTATATCAACAATGCAAGCTAGGCATTGTCTTAGAAAAGGATGTGAAGCATTTTTAACTTTAGTTCTTGACTCAAAGAGGGATACAGTAAAGCTTTAGAATATACCAGTAGTGAATGAATTTTTAGAAGTATTTCGTGAGGAATTGCCTAGTCTTCCTCCAGAAAGAGATGTTGAGTTATCTAGTGATCTGTTACCTGGTACCATCCCAATCTCCAGGGAAATATATCGAATGGCTCCATCTGAATTAAAAGAACTAAAGGTTTAATTAAAAGAATTATTTTAGAAAGGCTTCATCAGACCTAGTGTGTCGCCTTAGGGGGAACCAGTCCTATTTGTTAAAAAGAAGGATGCATCGATGAGGTTGTGTATCAATTATGGACAGTTAAACAAAGTGACTGTAAAGAACAAATATCCTTTGCCTCAAATTAAGGATCTATTTGATTAGTTAAGTGTTGCTGGTGTGCTTTCAAAGATAGATTTGCGATCAGGTTATTATCAACTTAGAGTTAATGATGGAGATGTTCTTAAAACTACATTCAGCACCTGTTATGGGAATTATGGATTCTTAGTTATGCTATTTGGGTTGACTAATGCACCTGCTGCATTCATGGATCTTATGAATAGGGTATTCAAACCCTACTTGGATCAATTTGTTGTAGTGTATATTAATGACATACTGGTTTACTCTAAAAATGAAGTTGAACATGCTGAACATCTAAGGATTGTGTTGCAAACTTTGAAAGAGAATCAGCTATATGCCAAGTTAAGTAAATGTGCCTTTTGGCTTAAGGAAGTTTCTTTCTTAGGTCATGTTGTATCTGTTGAAGGTGTTAAGGTTTATCCGAATAAAATTAAAGCTATTGTTAATTGGAGACCACCCAAGAATGTATATGAAATTAGAAGTTTTATCGGGTTGGTAGGTTACTATCATCATTTTGTGAAGGGTTTTTCTATCATTGTTTCACCCTTCACTAAGCTGTTAAGGAAGAATATTAAGTTTAAGTGGTTTGATTGTTGTCAAGCAAGCTTTGAACGGTTAAAGAAGATGTTGACGGAAGCTTTAGTTTTAACTCAACCTGTGTCAGGGAAAGAGTATGCAGTGTACAATGATGCCTCCAAAGTTGGTTTGGGATGTGTATTAATGCAAGATGGTAAAATTGTAGCTTATGCATCTAGACAGTTGAAGCCGCATGAGCAGAACTATCCAACTCATGATCTAGAATTGGTAGCTGTGGTTTTTGCCTTAAAAATTTGGTGACACTACCTGCATAGGGAAAAATGCAGGATTTATACTGATCATAATAGCCTCAAATACTTGCTTACTTAGAAAGAACTTAATTTGAGGTAGAGAAGATGGTTGGAATTATTCAAAGATTATGATTTTATAGTTGACTACCATCCAGGAAAAGCAAATGTGGTTGCTGATGCCTTGAGTCGTAAGACAATGGAAGTAATGATGTTAAAGTAGTATAGATGGAAATTTACATCGGAGGGTGCATTACTAGTACAACTTAAATCTAGGCCCATGATTAGGTAGACAGTGATGGATGCTTAGAAGGATGATGAAAAGTTACAACAGATTGTGAAAGTAGTTTGTGAGGGTGATTAATCAGATTTTTCAATAAAAGAAGATGGTGGTGTATACTACCATAACAGGTTGTGTGTTCTTGATGACAAAGAAATGAAAAGAATATTGTTGTATGAAGCACATAATATTACATTTACTATGCATCCAGGTGGGAACAAGATGTATCAAGAGTTGAAACAATTTTACTGGTGGCCTGGCATAAAGAAGGATGCTGTTGAATATGTTTCTAAATGTTTAACATGTCAGCAAGTAAAAGCAGAACATCAGTTTCCTTAAGGTCTCTTAAATCCCATTCCGGTTCCATAGTGGAAGTGGGAAGACATTGCCATGGACTTTGTTATTTGTTTGCCTCTTACTCAGAGAAGATATGATGTTGTTGTTAGTGTAAGCCCTAGCCCCAATACATTGTTATAAAGCATTTAATTTAATAAATGAGGCATTTATTTTACCTATTGTATTCCTATGCATATCAATTGATAGAACTATCCAAGAATGTTGTTACAGTTTAAGTTATCATGTGTGACGCACATGGTTGTAAGACCTTGAAACAATAAAGACTTCATTCTAAATATCCCTAGTCAGTCATTGTTATGGGAATAACAAATGAATTAAGACTAGTATGCTCTCTCTGATAAGATGAGTTCTATCTTACGGATCATAAGGACAAGAGTGTCAATTATAGATCATAGATACATGTTTAGAACATGGTATCTGGATTCGATCCATTCATGAGAATACTACATGGTACAAGTCATAAGTGTTTCTCATATGCAAGTCTTGCATTAGAGTTCTTAGGCCTAAAATCTCTATGAAACTCTTTATGAATTACTGTATGCTTTGACATACACCTAACGTACTCGTAACAAAGTGACAAGTATGGGTATGCTTGGGTATGCACTGATTCATGTTAGAGAGCATAAGATAAGTGAAGGGATTACCCCTCTCAGTAAGAGAGAAAATATCATCGGCCACTTAATCAGTGAATTGAGAAGTGTATGGCCATACCGAGATGAAATAATGAGAAATCATTATTTATCTGAGAGTTCAGTGTCACTGGAATATCAAGAAAGGAATTAATATATATAAGGATGACTAGTTCCATGCCTTATACTAATTCTGATATTTAAGGGTAAACGACTATGCAAAATTGCATTAGGTCACTAAATGCCATTTGCATTTTCATTTAATTTGGAATGCTATAATATCTTGCTAGAGAATATATATAGCCTTTGAATTAATTCATTAATTCCTTGCCAATATTAAATGGACCTATAGAATCGTACACAAAGCATTGGGGTTAAAATATTTAAATAGAAGATTGGGCATTAATTTGGGCTTTTAATTAAAGTCAAATTAATGTATGTAATGGGTATTAAAATTGCTATTGGACCTTGGTCCATGAGAGATAAATTCGGCCCAATAAGATTAACTTCAATTAAGTAATTATCTTGGATTAATTAAGTTAATTGAGTATTTAATCCTAATGGCATTTAAATCAAAATAAATTAATTAAATGGAGATAAGGTGACCAAAAATCCAAAGATAAATTCAATGGGAATTTCGGTAACCATATCCCTAAATTAAGTGATTTGTTTTGATTAAATGTCTTATGTTTATTTCAAATTAATTTGAATTTAAAATTCAAAAGAGTTTGAATTAATGTATATCACTTAGTTAGGAAGTGATGGAGGCTTAATTTACTACCTAAAAGATAGTAAATTTCGGGGTTATCACTTAGCAAAATAGGTGATATATTTGGAAGGAATAAAAGGAGAAAACCCTAAGCGTGATTCTCTCTCTCTCACACTCTTGGCAAAAATACACAAGGGAAAAGGATTCTTTCTTGTTCTCTTGTGTTCTTAGGCAGCAATAAAAACCTAAAGGAAGTACAAGATCAAATCTTGTAGCTTCAATCCATTACCATTTCCAATTATTTACACATAGAGCTAGCACTCGCAATTTTAAGCCTTCATTGCAATTGTTTGTGTGAACATAGAGAGGAGTGGCGTAAAGGCTATTTCTTCGGCATTGGTGATCAATACCTGAAGCATATAAATTCATCCTAATTGCTGGTCATCATCAAAATCAAGTCTTGAAGTGCATCTAAAGTTGTAAGTTTTAAAATCCTAAAATTGCATGTTTTTAATTCTTGTTTATGGATTGCGAGGTATGTATGATCAATTTTATTATTTTTCCACTGCGTGATCATGATATATATGCCATGTTATATTCCATTAGCGGTCTGGGTAATAGTAGATAAGTTTACAAAAGTAGGTCACTTTATACTAGTTTGAACAAATTATTCTATGGATAAACTTACAAAGTTATATGTGAATGAGATTGTATGATTACATGGTATACTGATATCCATAATTTTGGATCGAGATCCAAGGTTTACCTTAAGATTTTGGCAGAATCTGCAGCAAGCCTTAGGAACACAGCTCAAGTACAGTACAGCTTTTCATCCTCCAACAGATAGACAATCAGAAAGGGTTATTCAGGTTCTAAAAGATATGATGAAGGGATGTGCTTTGGAGTTTTCTGGAAGTTGGGACAAATTTGTGTCCTTAATGGAATCTACCTACAATAACAGTCATTAGAAGAGTATCTAGATGGCTCCATATGAGGCTTTGTATGGTAGAAAATGTAGAAGTCCAGTCTGTTGGACTGAGTTAAATGAAAGTAGAATAATCGGTCTTAAGCTTGTTAGAGTCACAGAAGAAAAAGTTCAAGCTATCAAGTAGAGGCTGAAAGATGCTAGTGATAGACAAAAATCATATACTGACTTGAAAAGAAAAGATATCGCATATCAGATTGGTGAGAAAGTATTTCTGAAGGTATCTCATTGGAGAAAAGTGCTTAGATTTGAGAAAAAAGGAAAGCTTAGTCCGAGATTTATTGGTCCATATGAAATTCTCAAAAGAGTCGAACCAGTGGCTTATAGATTGGCTCTTCCCATAGAATTAGCCAAGCTTCATGATGTGTTTTATGTGTCTATGCTTAGAAGATATCATTCTAATGAATCTCATAAGCTGTAAATCCAAGATATTCAAATATAGACAGATTTCACGTATGATGAGGAACCCAAAAAAATCTTGGTTAGGGAAATTAGACAATTGAGGAATAAGCAAATCCCTCTGGTCAAAGTACTCTTGCAACATCATGGTGTATAAGAAGTGACTTAGGAACCAGAGGCAATCATGAGGGAGCAATATCCTTAATTGTTTGGAACAGGTATGAATTTCGAGGACTAAATTCTTTAAGGGGGAGAGAATTGTAAGGACCCTAACATGACCCTAATTGAAATTTGCATGTTTTGAGTAGGATTTTATTTGATTAAGATTAATTTAAAATATGAATTTCATATAAAGTATGGGACAAGTGATAAATTATTTTGTTATTATGTTAATTGGTTAAATAAAATAAAATATGATATTATAGTTTAATATTATTGAGGGTATAATTGTAGTATAAAGTCTTAATTTGGGGTAAAATTGTAACTATGGCATTTGTTGGGGGCAAATGTGAATAGAAGAATAAATTTGAGAGGTCAATTAATGAAAAGGAATAAATGTATAGGTCAATTAGTAACATACATAAAGGAGACAGGTTAAAGGGTGACATGCAAGTTTTTAAGGTACCAAAAAGGGAATTTTCCCATGCTAGTCTTAAAGTCAACATTTTAGGAGAGAGAGTGTGCATGTGGGATGGAATCTTCTTGAAGGGAATTTCAAAAATTTAATTCTCTCAACCCTTATATTCATAGTTGATTCTTAAAGAGTTCTTGAAGAGGAATGCATGCATGTTGAATTAAATCAAGACTAATAGTGTGTATTATTAGGTAAGCTTAATAAATTAGAATTCATCTCTTCTTTGTGAGGACCCAATCATGGCCCCAACAGGATTATAGTAATTTAATCAGGATTAAAGTTTAATAAGGCAAAATTTGATTATTTGGTATTATTGAAGTTAAGTCACATTAAGTGTATATTGGTAATTATGCACAGGAGTTGGAGTGTAGCTAAAATAGTAAGGAAGGATGCAATTGAATTAAATAAGAAGTTTTGGAGTTGAATGCTAAGAAAATAAGTTTTGAGGGGTTAAAATGTATAAGGGCATTTGGGAAATTTCTCTTTAGGAGATATTTACTCCACTAACTCTTGTATTTAGCTTCTTGAAGAAGGAATCCTTGGGGATTTTTGGATGTGGGGATCAGCTAAGGCAAGAGAGTTCTCTCTCTCTCTCTCTCTCTCTCACTCTCTGGTTACAGGATGAAGAAGAGAAACCTAGGGTTTTGGTGTTTCAACCTTATGAAGGTAATGTTTTCCTCTCATGGATTTCTTCTTATGTTTGATTTAATGGGACTAAGGATGTACAGAGAGATGATATATCATGTATGATTATCTCCATGTACAAGGAGAAGAAGGGAATCAAGAGTGAAAGGCATGGATCAAGTAAAGTGAGGGAGCCTTCAATGTCAGGTACGGGATTCATTGTTTTGGGATGGATATTGTGCATGTTTTCCCTGTCATGTTGTCTATGCTTTGATAATGAGATTAAGGGTTTAATCAAATAGGTGTTGATGATTATAACATGATTAGTAATCTAAATGGTCACATAAGTGAGAGGGAAAGTGAGATCTGGGTTTTAAATATATCTTTTTCATGATCGGGATTCTGGATTTTCTTCATTCCTTCTCACACACGGCCACGGATGTTTCTCTTCTTCCCTATGCGTGGCCACATGTTACTTTCTTCTTCCCCATGCATGGCCATGCATGCTCCTCTTATTTCCTATGCGTGGCAACGTGTTGCTTTCTTCTTCCCTATTCACGACCACATGATGTAATCTTCTTCTCCCACCCGTGGCCACGTGATGCCTTTCTTCTTCTCACCCATGGCCACGTAATGCTCTTTTCTCTCACACATGGCCACGCATGTGTTTCCTCTTGGAGACACACGGCCACGTGTGTGTTTCCTCTTGGAAACACACGGCCATATGTGTGTTTCCTCTTGGAAACACACGGCCACTTGTGTGGTTTCCTCTTGGAAACACATGGCCACTTATACCTTTATTTATGGGAATGCACAACCAACTGAGGTTTCTCTTCTCATTGCACATAACCACTCACTCTTTTTCTTGGAAATGCACAACCGATTACCCTTGTCCTTGCTATACACGGCCAAGCATAACCAAATGCTTTCTTATTGCATGGCCATATGTGCTTCTTGTACACATACTCCTAAATAATAATCACCCATAATCATAAGTTTGGTGATATCTAAAGTTATTAAAAGAGTTACCTAAGTAGGATGAACAATGTTAGTCATAAATGTAAGGATGATGATTGCTTACTAAGTAATGCTTAATATGTAAGTTAAATGCCGATGGATTAATAGATTATGAAAGCCGATATTCCATGTTAAAGTCTATATAGGTATAATTTTGAAAAGCAAGACCGTATGATGAAGCATTATTGAAAGTTAGATGACATGAAGGGCATGGTAAGAGAAAGTAAATGAAACTAAATTGTAAGTAATCAAAGCAACCAATATGCTATTATAATAGGACGACGATTGAATTAAGCTGTAAGTTACCCAAAAGTGCATAAGGCATGATCATTTAATTTAGGAACCTCCACACATATAGAGAGTGTGAAACTTAAAGTAATTAAATATATTGAGTTAAGTAATGATGGTTCACTTGAACTCTAAATTATAGAGGATTGCGTATGGCAATCTTAATATGAATTATGATGCAACAAGGTATGATAAGGCCTAATGAGCATCGAACTGAGAACAACATGAGGCCATATAATAACTTAAATGATATGTTATGCAATGTGTCTTATAAATTCAATATAAGGTATACACTAGGTCAAGGAAGGGTTCTATCCAAAATACTATGATTTAACCTAGTGATAACAAGAGAATAGACGTAAGGTCCCATGTCCAAGTTAAAAGAAAGGGAACATCACATACTATGTTAAATTATGAAATCATAAAAGCTTGGTTATACTCTAGGTCATAAGTAGAATTAATGATTAGCAGTAATGTGTAATAAACTGCTCATTTTTTGTTCACGCCTATAATACAATATGATCAGCACAAGAGCATCCATAGTGTGTTAACAACTAAGATGAAATGACCTCACACCACTTACCTAAGCATAAAATGTTATAAGATGAAAAATATAAGTAAGATGATTGAAATATATACGACAATGTTAAAGTGTAAAACTTGTTGTTCCTACTCTGATGAATCATGAAAGTGAATTCAAAGGAGAAAATATGGCATTAACCTTAAGCTATAAGAGAACCTACTTATTTTATTATATGGATGATAAATGCTTGAGTTGCTATTTATATATGTGTGTGTGTTTATGGAATGATATTAATAAGAGTAAATTAGGGAAATTATTCCCAGAAAGCAGCAACGAGGTATGTCATCAAGAACTCTCTATGAGTTATGTAAGTACTATATATTGTATAATTGATATGAGCATGCTATGGTGAGTAGCTTAATTTAATATATGAACAAGTATAAGTACTGGAAGTATGTATTTACATGATTTTAACTACATATATATGTATATGCGCATGTGGACATGCACAATGCTGGTTATGAAAGATCACATGCTATTATTAATTTCATAAACCTATGACCATTATGATATGAATGAAAGAAAGTTGATACAACTATATGATCATATGATAGCATCCCGCTGCACTGGAGCCTAGAGCTCAATATTATTGTATGACAAGAATAACGTGCACTCTTATATGAATGATGGCATTAAGTATATATGTTGTATTAAGTAAAGAAAAGTATGTTGAACAAAAATTGATGTAGTCTTTGATGAAAGAAATGATATGCATTCTTCTATGAAAAGTGGCTTTAAGCCAAATGATGTGCTAAGTAAAGAGGAATATGTTAAACAAAGATGTCTTAAAAGTTAAGCCTGCGGGTCTTAGTTTAGTTGTGGATTAGATAGGCATGCCTAGAGGAATACAGTCGCAACTGCCATAGTTGACCCCGTTTGGGTCTTGTTCCTTAATGGAACCATCGTTTGACTCCGTTTGGGTCCATAGTTTGTTCCTTATTGGAACCATTGCTTGACCCCGTTTGGGTCCATTGTTTGATATCTTCGGATATCCATAGTTTGATACCTTCGGGTATCCATTGCTCCTGTTATCCACCTTTTGAACCAGTACTTAGGCGGGCTATTAAAGATGATAAAATATACACAAGATGAAGTAAAACATGCATCGATTGCTCTATTTATGTGATGTAAACATGAGAAATGACCAATTGTTTGATTGTTTTAAATTATTTTGACTATAAACTATTTTATGAAATAAAATGTTATGCTTTGTAATGCATTATTGAAATGTCGCACTTCAATTAAAGAAGATTCCTATATGAGTATCGGTATGAGATGGTTCCTCCGATGGGATTCCACAGAGATTATATGAACCCGAAAGAATACACTATTGTACTAGAAGTTATATGAACTATAATATGTGCATTAAGTTTCATGTACTCTATTTATAAAATGCATACATGTGACATTGAGACTTTGTCTTATAATCTTGATATGTAATGCTTGTTCCTTATGATCACCTACCAACCTATCAATCTATCTATTTATATATAAATGTTTACACATAGGTGGACATAATGATAACATTCATTTAACCAAGTGTAATGCATGACATAGAATGATGCTTGTAAGAGAATTAGGTTACCATGTTAAGATAGCATGAAGGATGTAGAGTTTGTGATTCTCATATGAGAATTGTATGATATATTTGAAGTAATTATGCCTACCAGGACAAATAGTAGAGGCTATATGACCTAAGTACACCTTTATATTATGAATTAATGTCGATTTCCTATCTTAGGTGACAATGTGATTTAAAGTAATAAGTGGAAATCTTATGCCATTAATAACTATGACGTCTAGCCTATTGATTAAAAAGGATTATAAGGTGCATTATTTATACTAAGTTAAGAAAAGTAAAGGCTATGATGATGGTGATAGTGATGAATGGCTAAGCTTTTAGGAAGTGAGATAAGTTTCATAACGCATTCAATTATTCTAAACATGATACCCATTAGTAAGTTTGAAGACACTCATAAGAATTTTATTTATGAAATGAAGAATATAATAGACTCATACGTTATTATGTGTGATTGTGAAAGTTTTATGCATGTATGTGATGAATTGTGGAAAGAGGATTATCTTTGTATATAGATATATATAAATTTTCATTCCCCACTAAGCTTTATAGCTTAGCACAGGTTTATTTATTTGTGTAGGTTTCAAGATAAGCTGAAGAGGATCGGGCAAGATGTAGTTTCCTTGAGGAATTCAGGATACCTGAAGGCCATTTATATTATGATTATTTATCGGTAAGCTTCATTATTTTATTATGGCATGTAATTATGGCCTGTGATATTATTATTATTAGTATTTTTGCCTAATCTCTATGAGGTATGATGATGATTGGTGATTATCCATGGTTAAAAAATTAGGGTGTTACATTCTTCTTCTCATTTTGGTTGATGGTGAATTGGGTTAAGTGCTGGAAGTTTGATATGTGTGAATGAATTATTGATTTAGGAGAAGAAGAAAGAGTAAGGAGCAAAGGGAAAGGAAAAGCTCAGAAGTAAAGCTAGGTGGAAATTTCGTCAAAGGTATGGGATTTGTATTCCTTGAGACTATGTGATTCTTCTTGTCGTTTCAGATGTAGGCAATGAAAGTTTTGATTATAATATAAAAATGTTAATTCATGTAAAAAATGAGGAAGGAACTTAGATTTCTTAAAAGGATTATTCCCTAATAGCTTCACTTGGTTCTATAATTGTACTATTATAGGAGAACTTAGCATGATAAGGACTTTATGCAATTGAGTTATAAACCTGTTTCATATTATGTTTTGATGGTAAAATTATGGAATCTAAGTTAAAGGTATTAATTGGAAGAGTTAAGAATTTTAATGCATAAAACTAGGGTTTAAATAATGTAAGCTTAAGCAAGTTAATTAGGCATAAAATGTAATCTTTACAAGAGTTACTGAAGTGATGAAAAGATAATGAGATTGTATAATCTGCGTTTGTTGTGCTCGCAATAATGTACTAGGTATCGAGGTTGTATAATCTGGTTATGTCATGCTCGCGGTAATGTTTGCACCCGGGATAATGTACTATAAATGGATTGTTATTTTCGCCTCTGTGACGCTTACGAGCATAGTCACACTCACGACTTACTTACATAGTGTGTGCTCTTCCTTTAATGCTTTACTTTATTGTGTGATAATAACTATACTATTTTGACATCTCTACATACTATGTGTAAAACCATAGCATGCCAAGCATTCATATGTGCATAGTATTTAAATATATATATGTAGTTAAAGGATGATCAAAGAATTCTTGGGATTATATGATAAAAGAAGCAAAATGACATTGCATGTTATAGAATTTCATATATGAGGCATGTGTTATGATTAGCAACTAAATAGGTATGTTCCACTACTTGATAGAAAAAGGCATGTTATGCACACATGTGATAGTTATTGGTAGTAAGTTTAAAGAACATGAAAGGCTATATGTTAGATGCTTTTGAAATAAGCGATGTTTTAGCATGACTATGAACACATGAGATGCCTAAAGATAACATGTTCACATATATGATCATGATGATATGCATATTCAAACACATATATGTGTAATACTATAAGAATACATGAATACATGTTATACACTAGAGAATTGTGTATTATGATATGATCACATACATGTACAAAGTATATGATATTGGTACAAACATGATATATATATATATATTAAATGAACTTAGAAAATATATTGCCTGTTACTAGAGTTCAATTGTGGATAGATAGGTGCCTATAGGGATTTTGCAGCTGCCACCGTTGACCTTTTTAGGTCTAAAGTACAGTTGATCCAATTAGATCATGCACAACACTATTTTGGTCCTTAACTGGTCCACCATACAGTTGATCCTGTTTGGGTTTATAGTTTTGATATCTTCGGATATCCACTGTATGATACCCTCGGGTATCCACCTATCCCGTTATCCACCCTTAGAACTTAAGCAGGCTAAATTAAAGCATTAATGTTTCACAGTTAATCAAAACATGATTTATGCATTTGACATATGAGTTATCATGCTTAATTGTGGTTTCTAATGCACGTATTGATATTTCTTTACATAATGTACAAATCTTTGTATGAATTGTTCAAATTCAAGTATGTTGAATTAATTGAAGGGTTACATTGTTGATTAATATATTGTGCTTTATCTTATACTTATTCCTATTATGTAAATTTTTATTTTAAATTATTGTATATTATATATTTTTGACGACCACTATGAGTGGTTGTCTTTCATGTTTAGTATCCCCACGAAGCATTATAGTTTAGCATGCGTTATTTTATCCATGTAGGTTTTGTAGTCAAAGTTTTTATACAGGAACGAACTCTTCATCAGGACAGGCCAACACCAAAGTCATAGCAGTTGATGTAGGGTTACTTTTGGTTAATTTTGTACAGGTTTCTTCCACATGTTTAATATGTATAAAAGGGCTAATAAATATATGTATGTCATATGAAGTAAGTGATGTAATAAGTTTATTGAAATAGTGCTAATGTATCCATGTATATAGGAGCTAGAATACTTAGTCATACGTATATGTTGGATGAATCGCTGAATGTCATGCATGACAAAGAACAAAGTTAAGACAATTATAACTACATGAAAATGATGAGTATGTTGCAAGATAAACTGTTATGCATATGTAATTAAAAAGACTAAAATTGTGGGAAACACCTAATTGTTGTACAAGATACTTTAGTAAATAGATTATTTGATATGATAAATGTATATTACATTGGGTTAATAACCTATTATAGCAAGACATAATGGTATAATATGATTTATGTTAAAGGCATTAGAGGAGGGTGTTTTAGTTTTGATTTATGCTTTAATAGATCCCAAGTCCACACATTCATATCTTTGCACCAAGATTGAACATAGTAAGGGTTTTATTAAATCCCAATTATATTAGGATATATTAGTGCGCAATCCTTTAGGGTATAGTGTACTAGTAAACAAAGTATATAGAGACTACCCTATTCAAATACAACAAACTACTTTCCTTGCAAACTTGGTTGAGCTTCCTTTCCATTTGTTTGATGTCATCTTAGGAATGGACTAGCTCTACTAGTATAAGTAATAGTTGATTTCTGGTTGAAAAGGATCACACTAAAAACTCTCAAAGGACAGGAAATCAAAATTGTTGTTAAAAGATCTGATTTCTTATCAAACATCATCTAAGCTACTACGACAAATAGATGCATTAGAAAAGGGTACGAGGCTTGTTTAGCTTATGTAATAAAAGCCAAAGAAGAAAAGCTAAAAATCAGTGATGTCCTTACTATTCGAGACTTCTATAATGTCTTTCCTGATGACTTACCAAGACTGCCACTAGAAAGGAAAGTTAAATTTACTGTTGACATAGTGTTTGGCACAGCTCCTATCGTTATAGCTTTTTATCACATAGCATCTAAAGAATTAAAGGTATTAAAGATCCCATTGCAAAAATTACTCGATAAAGGATTCATCCATCCTAATGTATCACCTTAGGGAGCACCAGTTTTATTTGTGAAGAAGAAGGATGGATCACTACAACTATGTATTAACTATAAGCAGTTGAATAAAGTTACTATTAAGAACAAGTATCCTTTAACTAGAATTAATGACTTGTTCAATCAGTTGAAAGATGCAAGCATATATTCAAAAATTGATTCGAAATCTAGCTACCACCAGCCATAGGTTAGAGAAGTAGACATGCTAAAGACTGCTTTTCGTACCTAATATGGACATTATAAGTTCATGGTCATGCCATTTGGCCTTACTAATGCACCAGTATTGTCCATAGACTTGATAAACTATATCTTCCATCCATGCTTAGATTAATTTGTGGTAATACTCATTGATGACATACTGGTGTATTGAAAAACTCTAAAAGAACATAAAAGACACTTGAGATTTATTCTATAGACTTTAAGAGATAAAAAGTTGTAAGCAAAGTTTAGTAGGTGTGAATTTTGGTTAAATGAAGTTACTTTCCTTGGCCATGTGTTATCAACAAAAGGGATTAAAGTTGATCCTACAAAGGTTAAAGTTATCCTAGAATGGAAAACACCTAAAAATGTTGCTGAAGTCAGGAGTTTCCTTGGATTGGCTACCAAGTTATTACAAAAAAAAAAATGCTAAGTTTGAGTAGATTGATTGGTACCAGGAGAGTTTTGAAAATTTGAAAAACATATTGACTAAATCACTTATTCTCATGCAACCCACTTCGGGTAAACCTTATGTCATTTATAGTGACACTTCTAGAAATGGGTTAGCATGTGTACTAATGCAAGAAGGCAAAGTGGTATCTTATGCTTCTAGAAAACTTAAAGATCTTGAAAGAAACTATCCTACCCATGATTTAGAGCTAGCAATAATTGTGTTCCAATTAAAGATTTAAAGGCATTATTTATATTGTAAGAAATGCTACATCTACTTTGGCTATAAGAGTCTGAAATACTTACCCAATCAGAAAGAACTCAACTTAAGGCAAAGGCATTGGTTGGAGCTTATTAAATATTATAACTGCTTGATTAACTACCATCTTGGTAAAGTAAATGTAGTAGCTCTCATACTCAGCATAAAATACCTTGTAGCCTTAAGAGCTATGAATGTCAAGTTGAATGTAGCTTAAGATGGGGAACTTATAGCTAAAATGTAGTTAAAACATGAATGGTTACAGTAAGTGAAAGCTACCTAGAGGCAAGATGATCGATAAGCCTCCATCATTTCTCATATACAAGCAAGGAAAGACAGCGAATTCTACCTTGGTTGTGATGACAGCGCATACTACAAATGAAGGATTTATATACCATACAATGTAGAATTGAAAAAGAATATCTTGACAGAAGCCCATAGTAGCAGTTACACCATGCATTAGCAATAAAATGTATCATGGTTTGAAAGCAACCTATTGGTGCCCTAGAATAAAAAGAGAAATAGCAAATTTCATGACTAAATATCTGATATGCCAGCAAGTAAAAGCTTAACACCATATTCCTTCTTGTCTATTACAACCCATCACTATACTAGAATGGGAGTGGGAACGTGTCACTATGGACTTCATATATGGTTTGCCACTCACTAGAAGACAACATGACTCCATTTGGTTGATAGTTGATAGACTAACAAAATTTGCACATTTCATACTAGTAATATCTTATTTTCCATTAACAAGGTTAGTAGAGATTTATATAATTAAAATAGTAAGGCTACATGGTGTTCCTATCTCCATCATTTCAAACAAAGATACTCGATTTACATTCACGTTTTGGAAGAAACTATAAGAAGCATTGGAAACTCACTTAGATTATAGCATCGCGTTCCATCCAAAAATAGGTGGACAATATAAGCATTAGGTCTTGAGGAGGCTTTTGTCAAGGTTGCCATGCCCCGGCAAACCCATTTATTTTGCTTGGATTGCCCAAATATGCATCGAACAAAACCTTTTTTGTGCTATTCTTGAGAGATGTTATGTTGCCAAATTTTTGTAGTGCATTATACACATTCATCAGGGTCCCCTGCTGACCCATGGATTAAGCCCACCAAGGAAAGAGGAGTTTGACCATATGTATGTGTGGGAGAAATAAGGTAGAGAGGATTCTTACATGTGATTGTCAATACTACATCTCACGATCATACATCTACATCTACTCATGCATCATGTTGACAACCCCTATTTTGGAAGCCATAATAAAGCCATCATTTCCTATGTGGTATTGGAGTTTGGATGGTTATTTGGTTAAGTAGTGGTTTGTTGAACAAACAAAAGAACTGGTATCAGGGCAGAGTTTAAAATTGGGATCTGGGACAAGTATAGATAGTGTTTCAAAAAAATTTTTAGATGGGTACTTAGAACAGTCAGAAAAGGAAGTTATGGTTGAGCTCACTCCTCCGATTGGTTCCTCTGGTTCCTAAGATGCCAATTAAAAGATGGATGATCTTAAGAGAAAAATGATGTCAATGTTTGCCAGTATCATAACTAGTTTGGCTTTTATCTTAATTACTTAACCTATTGTTCTAGCTGCTGTTCGAGTTAAACTGACTCCTGTTAGGGAGATTCTAGCAATTTCCATCGTGATAGCCCCACCAGCAACAGATGCCAAGAATGCGACTTTGTGCGGAGTAGAAAGGGATGTCGCTCAAGGTTGTCCTAAATGTGATTTAATAACTGATGAGGAGGATGAATTACGAGCCTATCAAGTGCTGAAGAACTTTGTCCCTAAGTAGGAAAATCCTATTGTGAGGAAGATGAAAGAGAAGTTAGAGGCTTTGACTAGGATGTTGTCAGTAAGGAAAGGTGTCAGTCCTAAGCATAATGATTTAGATGTTAAAGATGCTTTGCCTAGTCAATTTAAGATGCCTTACTTGATAAAGTTAAATGTTACATCCAATCCACTAGCTCAAATCCAGCAATAAGTCTCGCTTATAAAAAGGACTGCCTTTACTAAAAGACAAAAGGTGTATCTCCTTAGGCTCAGTCTAGTAGGCCCTACCATTGACTGGTATCATAGTCTGGATAGAAAGACAAACGAAGATTGGGAGAGGTTGATGGAGGAATTCTTTATGTAATATGATTGTAGCACACGTATGGAGGTTACCCTAAAGGATTTGGAGTTTACAATAGAAACCCCGGAGAGTCCTTTCACGAGTACCTCACTCAATTGTTGAATAAAGTGATGGAGATGAAGAAAAAACCTAACACATAGGATTAGATCTGCTCGTTTATTCGTAATGCTAGTCTTTATTCGAAGGAAGGTCTCAAAATGAAGGGGTTAAAGGATTGGGAGTCCTTGAAAGACATAGCAATTGAAGTCGAGGGAGAATATTTGGTAATGAAAGCTAGTGTTGTAAGTTTAAATAATGGAGGTTATAACAGTAGCAAGAGAAGTTTTGGAAGCTCGGGATTCAATAAGAATACTGGTAACAATAGTGGCAGTCGAGGTAACAGTGGAAGAAATGCCCGAGGTATCAATAACGAGAGTCAATTAGTATCGTTACTCGGAGTTAGAAAAGTCACTATCCCAATGCCTTAGTTGTTTAATGAAAGAAGGGAAGTTACAACCGATATCCTCTAACCCTATAAAGGAGTCAAGGCCAGCTAGGATGTAGATCTAATTGGTATTATGCCTTTCACCAACACATAGGGAATGAGACTGATTATTATTGTGCTTTTAGGGACCGTATCCAAAACTTGATTAACTCTGAATGGATTCTTGATCCAAAGAAGAGAGCCAAGAAAAAGGAAGCCTACAATGTTGTGCCACCATTGGTGTTTATAGTTGGGTTCGAGTTGCTAGAATGGTATGTTCTGAAGGATTTGTATGGAAATGAGTATTTGGCTATCATGTGTAAGGCACAAGGAAGCAATAATGGTCCAAATACAAGTATAGAAGGGTCCATATAAATGGGATAATTAGTTCAAGTAGAAGATATCTGGGATACAGATAGCGAAATAGGTTTAGTCAATGCTAAAGAAGAACCAAGGGACTTGTGGGAAACTAATGAAGGAAGTGATAGATGGAAAGAAGGTCCAAGCAGTCACCAAAACCGGTAGGGTCATGCCAGAATTTAAAAGGCCACAAGAACCCACTGCTCCTATAGAAGAAAGAGCCATGAAGGATAATTTGGTCTTAAAGCAACTTAAGAAAACATCCGCTCAGATATCAATATAGGATTTTCTTGGGCAATCACTTTCGCACTGCCAGATTTTGGTAAAAGCTTTGAATGAGTCAACTATTGCTACCACCATATCTCTTTCTGAACTGCTAGAAATGGTAAAAGAGGATTCTGAAGAAAAGGTTGTGTTCATTAATGCAAGCCTACCCTTCGAAAGATGCAAGCATAACTGGCCTTTATACTTTAAGGATGAGGTAAGTGGCAAACACACTATGTGTTTAATGGTGGATGATGGTTCTTCTATCAATGTGTGTCCTTTTATGGCAATGGTGGCCTATGGTATTAATGAGACTATGCTTACTAAGTATTGACTTCTATAACGGCTTATGACAACTCTAAAAGGTAGGTTGCTAGCACTTTTAGGGTAGTAGTAAAGATGGGATAAGACTGGGGCAGAGTTTGTAGTGCTATAGATACCGATTAATTCTCTTTGTTATTAACATGACCTTGGTTCCACAAGCAGGTAGGGGTCCCTTCCACCCTACATCAAATGGTTTGAATTCCACACGAGGGAGGTATAGTCACTATCAAGGCAAAAAAAAAGAGAACTCAATTTCTATTTTAAGCATAGCTAATCAGCCTTTGAACGGGTTCCATATGGCTGGAATTCGTGTTAAGGGGGAAAAACAGATTCTACAAGCTCTCAGGCTGCTAATATGATGAATAAAATAAATTACTTGCCAGATGCTATATTAGGAAAGAATTCTCAGAGGATACCTACACTTATTGCTCCCAATATCAGAAAGACAGAAATGGCTTGGGCTATTATAAGGGTTATGCTAGCAAACAACACAAGATATAGCCAGGAAAACTTCCTCATATATTAGAATCTTTGTACTTGCATTTGAGGAGTGAAAATATTATAGGGAGGCTGAACCTATGATATTTCAATGGAAGATTGTTACTGGGTTTGAAATCGTCGATGATGCCTTTGATTAGTAAGCTAGAACCATCAAGCTTGTATTCGGGTTTTGAGATGAAAAATTTATGGTCAAGCTTGCCAATTCGGGTTAAGGTCACCCCATAGAGGTATTGACACCAGAGTCATTAGCCACTAAGGCTAAAGGAAAAGAGAAGATTGAATGTGAGGTTGCAGTCCTTGAGAAGGAAACATCATCAGAAGAAGGAGATGCATATGCTGCTATATTAGCCATCCCTAATTTAGAGGAGGATAATTTTATTGATGTAATTTATATTCCTGAATTATTTTATAATGATGTTCCTTTTCTTGCTCAAGTTAATAAGATGAATAACTTTGCTTATTTGTGCAATGTCTCATTTGATTGCATCATGCATAATCATAATCATGACTCATTCATATTTGACATTAATTCAATGAACACCGCTTCATTTAATCTCAAGACTCAAGATAACCCTAAAAAGATCTTGATTACATTTGACGTGACTTCTAAAGAGAATATAATTCGAGAAAATATTGAAAAAATATGAAAAAGTATTTGCGTAGACCTACGAAGATATACCTGGGATCGAAAGAGATGTTACAAAACGTGCCATTCCAACATATCTGAATAGTAAGCCAGTAAAGCAAAAGCTTCGGAGACTCAGGCCATAATGGGTAGAAAATGTGAAAGAAAAAGTGAAGAGACATATCAAACTAAAGTTCTTGGTTGAGCTCTAGTGCTGTACTTGGCTAGACAATGTTATTCTTATTGCTAAAAAAGATTAAAAATTAAGAATGTGCATGGATTATCGAGATTTGAATAAAGCTTGCCTAAAAGATAAATTTTTACTCCCCCATATAGATTTATTGGTCAATAGTGTGGCAAAATGCATAATGTACAGTTTTGTTGATGGATACGCAAGGTGTAATCAGATCTTAAATATTATAATAGACAGGGTAAAGACAACTTTCATTGTTGAATGGGGTACCTATGCATACAAGGTCATACCGTTTACCCTAAAAAATGCTGAGGCCACTTATCAATAAATGGCTACAAAGATCCTTAGCGACTTGCTCCACAAAGAAGTTAAAGTGTACGTTGATGACATGATGATCAAGTCAGCTATAAGGGAAGGACATTTCGAGGCCTTATAGAAGTTTTTCCAATGGATTAATAAGTTCAACCTCTATATCAACCTAAACAAGTGTGTGTTTGGGGTGAGCTCTAGCAAACTGCTAGGACATATAGTAAGTCAAAATGGGATAGAGGTAGATTCAGATAAGGTGAAAGCCATTTAGGAAATGCCAATACCAAAGAAGGAGAAAGAGATCAAAGGTTTATTGGGATGGATTCAATACATCGGCCAGTCCATTGCTAGGCTCATATCTATATATGAGCTAATTTTCAAGCTTTTGAGAAAGGATCAGCTAGTCAAATGGAATGATGATTGTCAGAAGGCCTTTGACACCTTCAAATAATACTTGTTGTATCCTCCAGTTCTCCAGCCACCCAGAACTTCAAAACATTTAATCCTATACATAGTAGTGGAACAAAGTTTAGTAGGGGCTATGCTATCTCAAAAGGATGATGCCAAAGCTGAGTTCATCATATACTATCTACGTAAGAAGTTTCTACCATACGAGACCAAATAAACAGATGTGGAAAAGATTTTTTTAGCAATGATATGGGCCTCAAATAAGTTAAGGTACTATTTCCACTCTTACAAGATCTAAGCGATGGCTAGGCACAACCCGCTTAGGATGCCTCTAATTAGCACCATCCCTGCTAGGCAAAATGGGAAGGTGGTTGTTGCTCTTATAAGAATTCAAAGTGGAGTATGTAACCAAGAAGACAATCAAAGGAAGGATGGTTGTAGAATTCCTTGTTAATCACTCGTTGGAAGGAGACCAAGTTGAATATGAGTTCCTAAATGAAAGCATCAATGTCATAACATTTCAACGTTAGAAAATGTACTTTCATGAGGCAATAAATAATAGAAGAGCTAAAGTAAGAGTCATTCTTATTACACCTAATGGTGAGAAACTTCCCTTTGCCAAGAAACTAGTGTTCAAGGTGACCAATAATGAAGCAAAGTATGAAGCTTGTCTACATGGAGTGGAGGCCTTGATAGCATTAAAATAGAAAACTATCAATGTGTTTGGGAACTCATCCTGAGTAATCCACCAAGCAAAAGGTAAATGGTCCATCAAAAAGGAAAGGCTGGTACCTTATGTAAAAATACTTGAGGAGATTGAGCGGTCAATTCGAGGCCTACACCTTCCAATACGTATCGTGAGATGAGAACCTACTGGCAGATGCCTTAGCAACCTTGGTGTCTATGTGGGATAACCCCGAACGGATAGTCATGAGACAAGTAATAGTCATAAGATCAACCAAGAGTTACTTCGAAGGCGAGAACCTCATAAGTTTAGATGGATCTAATGGTAAGCCTTGGTATTATGATGTCCATAATTACTTGAAAACTTCCAAGTGTTAAAGAGTATGCCCTAGAGCCCATGTAAAAAGGATGTATTCCATATGTATGAATTTATATTCTTAATAAAAGGCATTATTCATATATTAATGCTATGTTTAATTACATGAGTTTGTAAATCTTAAATTAATAAATGAAGTCCTTGATATTATAAACATAGTGCAAAGGCAATCATGAAAGTGTTCATGATATGAGGTGTCTACTGCATGAAGATGTGTTAATATCTAAATATCCCTAGTCATAAAATTAACAAGATAGGACATTGTTAATTCAGACAGACTAGCACATGTTATGCTTCTTGAATGGTTCAAGCAGTGGTTATCATAATTGTGATTATGGAAGATAATCAAAGCTAACATGTGGATACTTGTTAGAAGAACAAGTTCATTGGAGACCTACAAAGAGAATCCTCACATGGATATTAAATCTATGTCAGTGAGGAATCTCTTCATAGCGGTTGTACAAGTATCCTTAGACTTATGATCACCAAAGTTATCTTAAGTAGCAAGCAGTATACTTTGACTCCATAACTGATTACTTCTAACTGGGGGTGAACATAGTTAGGAGGTTGGGTATATCATGACTTACTTGAAGATAGTTGAGTGATTGACAAAGGATTCACCATCCCAGATTTATTAAGGGAAGTTATCTCACATGATTCTATAATTGCCTTATTTAGAGAATCTCTGGTTAGAGTAATATGCCAAGATGGATAGTGATCCATGAATGGAATTTTGGGAACAATGATTAAATTAATAGAACATACATAATTAGATTTATATGAGTTGACAGAAATCCATTTGGGTAGAAAGGAGTAATTGCACGATAAACTGTTTTTATGGAAGGGTATAGTCAAACCACTTGACTTTCCTAACATTTGGGTAGTTATAATGTCTAGCTAGAGGCCGCTCATAATTTGTATAATAGTGTATCATAAATATCAATAGGGATTGATAAAATATTTTAAAGAAGTTTAAATCAAGTGAGTTTTGAATATAACTCACAATTACATATTATACTACCAATATGAACAGGAACCCAATAGTTCACAACATATATAGAGAAAAGGATAAAATGGTAAAATGACAAGGATAATAATATTTGATATTATTATGGGGATAGAGAAGTGAATAAGAGAATAATTAATTAAAGAGTTTAATTAATTATCGATCAAGTAAAATTGTTCACAGAACTTTTTAGAAATGTTCTTTAAAATGGACCTAATTGAAATAATGTATTTCATAATTAATTATTATTGGAATATAAGTGTTATAGGGCTGATATAATAATTAATAGATCCATTGGAGGAATTAAAGAGGCCCAAAGAAGTGAAGTTGGCGCAGAAACCCCTCTAGAGTAAGGGTTACATGCCAACTACAAATAGAATGCCTTAGAGGCCTAATTCTTGGACCAAAATAAATTAAATATATTTCATAAGTGTTATGGAGCCTACATATTTAATTTTGTTGGATTAGAAATTCATTTAGGTAATTAAATCCAAGTAAATGCACAAATGGCCTAGTTTGTGGGTTTTGTGCATAGTTATTTGTGAAAGGGCTTAAATTTGATTTAATTGAGCCCAAATAAATTATTAATAATTCTAGAAGCCCAATTAATAATTCTCCAGCAATTTTGAAGAGCCCAATCCTATTATGAAGTTGGATTTTTAACCTAACTATAAAAAATCCAAGTGATAGGGTTTTAAGGTTAAGTGTGAACAATTAAGAGAAAACATTTTCTCTCTTTTCTCTCAACCCTAGCTACCACTGTGAGGACCCAATCATGGCCCCAACAGGATTATAGTTAATTAATCAGGATTAAGGTTTAATAAGGAAAAATTTGATTATTTGGTATTATTGAAGTTAAGTCACATTAAGGGTATATTGGTAATTATGCATATGTGTATTAGAGTGTAGATAAAATAGTAAGGAGGGATGTAATTGAATTAAATAAGACGTTTTGGTGTTGAATGTTAAGGAAATAAGTTTTAAGTGGTTAAAATGTATAAGGGCATTTTGGAAATTTATCTTTGGGAGATATTTACCCCACTAACTCTTGTGTTTAGCTTTTTGAAAAAAAAAAACCCTTGGGGAATTGGATGTGGGCATCGGCTAAGGCAAGAGAGTTCTCTCTCTCTCTCTCTATCTCTCACTCTCTCTCTCTCACTCTCTGGTTATGGGTTGAAGAAGAGAAACCTAAGGTTTTGGTGTTTCAATCTTATGAAGGTAATGTTTTCCTCTCATGGATCTCTTCTTTATGTTTGATTTAATGGAACTAAGGATGTATAGAGAGATGATATATCATGTATGTTATCTCTATGTACAAGGAGAAGAAGGGAATCAAGATCAAAAAGGATGGATCAAGTGAAGTCAGGGAGGCTTCAATGTTAGGTACGAGATTCCTTGTTTTGGGATGGTTACTGTGCATGTTTT
>CM075815.1:34012133-34314716 GCA_037975025.1 Excoecaria agallocha | reverse complement strand
TTGAGGGATTAATAGATTATGAAAGCCGATATTCCATATTAAAGTCTATAGAGGTATAATTTAGAAAAGCAATACCGTAAGATGAAGCATTATTGAAAGTTAGATGACTTGAAGGGCATGGTAAGAGAAAGTAAACAAAACTAAGTTGTAAGTAATCTAAGCCACCAATATGTTATTATAATAGGATGACGATTGAATTAAGCTGTAAGTTACCCAAAGGTGTATAAGGCATGATCATTTAAATTAGGATCACATATAGAGAGTGTGAAACTTAAAGTAATTAAACATATTGAGTTAAGTAATGATGGTTCACTCGAACTCTAAATTAGAGGGGCTTGCGCATGGCAATGTTAATATGAATTATGATGCAACAAGGTATGATAAGGCCTAATGAGCATCGAACTGAGAATAACATGAGGCAATATAGTAACTTAAATGATATGTTATACAATGTGTCTTATAAAATCAATATAAGGTATGCACTAGGTCAAGGAAGGGTTTTATCCAAAATACTATGATTTAACCTAGTGATAATAAGAGAATAGTCGCAAGGTTGCATGTTCCAGTTAAAAGAAAGGGAACATCACATACTATGTTAAATTATGAAATCATAGAAGCTTGGTTATACTTTAGGTCGCAAGAAGAATTAATGATTAGTAATAACATGTAATAATCTGCTCATTGATTGTTCATGCCTATAATAAAATATGATTAGCATATGAGTATCTGTAGTGTGTTAACAACTAAGTTGAAATGACCTCACACCATTGACCTAAGTATAAAATGCTATAAGATGAAAAATTCAAGTAAGATGATTGAAGTATATGTGACAATGTTATAGTGTATAACTTGTTATTTCTACTCTGGTGAATCATGAATGTGAATTCAAGGGCATAAATGTGGCATTAACCTTAAGTTGTAAGAGAACCTACTTATTTTATAATATGGATCATAAATGCTTGAGGTTTATATATATATGTGTGTGTGTGTTTATGGATTGATATTAATAAGTGTAAGATTATGGAAACTATTCATAGCAAGCAGCAACGAGGTATGTCATCAAGAATGCTCTATGAGTTATGTAAGTACTATATATTATATAATTGATATGAGCATGCTATGATGAGTAGCTTAATTTAATATATGAACAAGTATGAGTAATGGAACTATGTATTTTCATGATTTTAACTACATATATATGTATATGCGCATGTGGGCATGCACAATGCTAGCTATGAAAGATTACATGCTATTATTAATTTCATAAACCTGTGACCATCACGATATCAATGAAAGAAAATTGATACAACTATATGATCATATGATAGCATCCCGATGCACTGGAGCCTAGAGCTCAATATTACGGTATGATAAGAATCACGTGCACTCTTATATGAATGATGGCATTAAGCAAATGTGTTGTATTAAGTAAAGAAAAGTATGTTGAACCAAAATTGATGTATTCTTTGATGAAAGGAATGATATGCATTCTTCTATGAAAAGTGCCTTTAAGCCAAATGATGTGCTAAGTAGAGAAGAATATGTTAATTAAAGATGTCTTAAAAGTTAAGCCTGCGGGTTTTAGTTTAGTTGTGGATTAGATAGGCATGCCTAGAGGGATACAGTCGTAGCTGCCATGGTTGACCTCGTTTGGGTCTTATTCCTTAATGGAACCATCATTTGACCCCGTTTGGGTCCATAGTTTGTTCCTTGCTGGAACTATTGCTTGACCCCGTTTGGGTCCATTGTTTGATATCTTTGTATATCCATAGTTGATAGCATCGGGTATCCATTGCTCCCGTTATTTGCTGTTTGAACTAGTACTTAGGCAGGCTATTAAAGATGATAAAATATACACAAGATAAAGTAAAACATGCATCGATTGCTCTATTTATGTGATGTAAGCATGAGGAATGACCTATTGTTTGATTGTTTTAAATTCTTTTGACTATAGACTATTTTGTGAAATGAAATGTTATGCTTTGTAATACATGATGGAAATGTCAAACTCAAATTAAAGAAGATCCCTGTATGATTATCGATATGAGATAGTTCCATCGATGGGATTCCACAGAGATTATATGAACCCTAAAGAATACACTGTTGTACCAGAAGTTATATGAACTATAACATGTGCATTAAGCTTCATGTACTCTGTTTATAAAATGCATACATGTGACATTAAGACTTTGTTTTATAATCTTGATATGTAATGCTTGTTCTTTATGATCTCCTACCACCCTGTCTGTCTGTTTATTTATATATGTAAATGTTTACACACTTGTAGACATAATGATAACATTCATTTAACCAAGTGCAATGCATGACATAGAATGATGCTTGTAAGAGAATCAGGTTACCATGCTAAGATAACATGAAGGATGTAAAGTTTATGAATCTCATATGAGAATTGTATGATATATGTGAAGTAATTATGCCTACTAGGACTAACTATAGATGCTATATGACTTAAGTATGCCTTTATATTATGAATTAATGTCGATTGCCTATCTTAGGTGACAATGTGATTTAAAGTAATAAGTGGAAATCTTATACCATTAATAACTATGATGTCTAGCCTATTGATTAAAAACGATTATAAGATGCATGATTTATACGAAGTTAAGAAAAGTAAAGGGTATGATGATGGTGATAGTGAGGAATGGCTAAGCTTTTAGGAAGTGAGATAAGTTTCATGACGCATTCAATTATTCTAAACATGGTACGCATTGGTAAGTTTGAAGACTCTTTTAAGAATGTTATTTTTAAAATGAAGAATATAATAGACTCATATGTTATCTTGTGTGATTGTGAAAGTTTTATACATGTATGTGATGAATTGTGGAAAGAGGATTATCTTTATATATATAGAGTTTCATTCCCCATTAAGCTTTATAGCTTAGCATGGGTTTATTTATCCGTGTAGGTTTCAAGATAAGCTTCAGAGGATCGGGCAAGATGTAGTTTCCTTGAGGAATTCAGGATGCCTGAAGGCTATTTATATTATGATTATTTATCAATAAGCTTCATTATTTTATTATGGCATGTAATAATGGCCTGCGTTATTATTATTATTAGTATTTCTGCCTGATCTCTATTAAGTATGATGATGATTGATGATTATCCATGGTTAAGAAATTAGGGTGTTACAACCACTCCCCTTACTAGAATTTAGGAAATTTTGACTAGCCCTTGTTCTCTTCCATTATTGGTTCATTCAATCCTTCTCTAGTGTGGATTACTCATTGGAGGTGTTTGATTTTGGACACTGTGGTTTGCGACAACCCGGTGAGAAGGAAAATCAACTGTACAACAAAAATCAATGGTGATTTTTCTTATTCTTATTAATATGTATATTGTAAATTCATGGAAAGATCAGATCTATTGGTTAAAAATTTTAAATTCCTCTTTGTATGAGATGCATGTAACCAATAAATTCTAACATGGTATCAGAGCCTCGATTCTGCCATGAATCTATAATTCTATATTTTTCTACGAAATAAGTTTTATTTTTGAGTTATTTATTTCATGAACTTTAAAATATCAGATTTGATTGTTCATGAATGAGAAATATTGATTTTTGGATATATGTGATCAAATATATAAAATGAAAATTAAAAACGATTCTTTTGAGAAAAGAATCATAGAGAATGGCGTGAATGGCTTTTATTTTTCAATAATGTTTAGGGGCTTTTCTAAATTAAATTTTTTATTGATCCACTCTAAGATTATTTTGATGATAATTTATGTGTTTAATATGTGATATTAAGTCATAGGATCGAACAAAATTAAAATTGAACAAGTTTTGCATGAAAACTAGTTTAGTTGAAAAGTTCTATAAATTGGTGTTCTTCGTGTGTTCTTGGTTGTTCTTGGTGTGTTCATATTTAGAAAAATTTTTAATCTTCTAAATATGATATATCTGATATATTAATGTGTTTTTAATTAATTGGATTAATTAAATGGGCTTTAAATTAATTGGATTAATTTTAATTCATTAAAACCACTTAATGGGCTTAATTATGTTTACGGACTTGATTTAAATTAGTGAATGACTTGGTGGGCCTAAAGAGATGATTTAAATTAAATATTATAAACTATAATTATATTTAT
The DNA here is from genome assembly GCA_037975025.1 of Excoecaria agallocha. Lineage (NCBI taxonomy): Eukaryota > Viridiplantae > Streptophyta > Magnoliopsida > Malpighiales > Euphorbiaceae > Excoecaria > Excoecaria agallocha. Next base: position 34,310,603 of record CM075815.1, on the reverse strand, counting down.
TAACTGGTTTTAAGGGCTGGAGTGGGCTTGGCTCATTCCAAAAGGCCCAAATGGTCCAATAAACAAAAAACTAGTTTGTGTGTGAACACATTTTAGGATTTTATTGTGTGGGTTTCGGTCAACCCTTGTTTTAAGCCCAAAATTGATTTTTTAATTATTTAATATGATTAATTAATTAAATAATCAATTGATAATTAATTAATAATCAATTGGATTGATAATTAAGGCAAGAACACATGCATACAAAAAGGTTTCCTAAAATGAAAGTTTCCAAAATGGAAAAAGTTTCCTAATTTGATCACATTATTAAAATAACTCAAAAGTATGTTCAAGAGTTGAAACAAAGTTAGTAATCCATTATATGTTTTACTTTATGCATTAGAAATGCATATAAGGGTGTATGATTGGCATGATGGATAGTTATGGACAAGGCCCAATGTGATTGAGCATTATGCATGTATTGGCCCAATAAGGACTTTAATGTCTTGGCCACTTGTTTTTGGTTTGTATTTCTTTTTCAAATTGTAATATGTAATTAGATTACTTAGATTAGAATTAGAGATAGAGATGGAGACCACTAACAAGAAGCAAGATGGGCCGGATGGAGATCCAACAAGTTTGAAGATAATGTAATTATTTTTACTTATTTGAATCATGTATACTACCTAGGTGTGGCCTTTTCATTTCCCTTTTGGCTCGGGGGAAATCAATGTAGTAAAGTCCATAACTATATCATATTTGTATGCTTATATTTATGTGATAGATATAGGATGCATACCAATGTATGCCAACCATGTATGATGAGACTTAATTAACTAAAACCCTCAAACAAATACTAAGGTATATAAGCCTTCCATTAATTTGAGGAGAACCAGAGTTCTTTATAAGCCTTCCATTAATTTGAGAAGAACCAGAGTTCTTTATAGTGTGGGTTGTTGACCACAGTCAAGCTCACATTATATCAAATATGTTCAAATTTAATTAATTGGTCATTTTAGCTAGCCCATTAGCTTGTTGACCATAGTCAAGGCTAATGGTTCTAGAGGCAAGATTAGGGAATGCATATATGATTTGCATGTATCAAGAGTTGATAACCTAACGATCCAATAGTTATGTAAAGACACAATTGGTATAGAGATACCTACCTTTCAAGGGTATGGAGTTTGGCTTGTTGACCACAGTTAAGGTCAAATTACATATCAAGGATTGGATATTTGCCCAATAAGAAAAACATCGGGTTTTCTCGGATTATATAGTAAGGGCTATTAATTCGCAATAAAATAGTGGGAGTAAATAGATTAATTAAAGACCTAATTAATGCATACATATATATGAACATACTCTGATATATTTTCTTTTTCACATCTAGGTTATCATCATGAGCACATCAAACATTAATATACGATAAATCATGGATAACAAGCTAGTTGGCAGCAACTATTCTAGCTGGATCAGGCAAGTGAGAATTATTCTCAGAGCTGAAAAGATCCATTATGTCTTGGATAAAGATCCACCACCACTTTCATCAGATGATGCCATTGATGAGATCAAAGGCATTTATCGAAAATACATGGATGATAGTGAAGCAACAGCATGTCTGATGCTGGGTACTATGTCCTCAGAGCTTCAAAAGCAACATGAGATGATGGATGCTAGAACCATCATTTTGCATCTAGAGGAGCTTTATTCTTATCAAACTAGAACTGAGCAATATGAGATTGCTCGAGCTCTATTTAGCTGTAAAATGGTTGAAGGCACTTCGGCTGCTACTCATGCATTGAAGATGTATGGGTATATTGAGCATTTGAGTAGACTTGGCTATGTAATGGATAATGATCTATACATAGATTTAATCTTGTACTTATTGGCTTCAAGTTCTGCACCTTTTGTGCTTAACTTCAACATGAACAAGATCTAAGTATCCATTCCTGAGTTAATCAACATGCTCAAAATAGCTGATGGATCCATCAAGAAGGATCCAAAAGGTGTCATGGTTGTCACTTCTGCTAAAGGCAAGAAGTAGAACAAGAAGAAGATAACCAAGGCACAGCCAAAGAATGGTGGGATCTCCAAGAAAAAGGTTGCCAAGAAAGAGAATCCCAAACGAACTTGCTTCTATTGTGGAAAAAATGGTAATTGGAAGTGTAACTACAAGGCCTATCTAGATTCTCTCAAGGAGAAGAAGCAAGCTGATGCTTTTACTTCATGTATTCATATGATTGAAATTAATACTTATTCTATTACTTCAAAACAATCTTTGGTATTAGATACCAAATGTGGATCTCATTTGTGTAATGATATACAGGGGCTTAGAAGCTTTAGAAGAGTTGAAAAGAAAGAAATATGTTTGTAGTCAGCTACTAGACAAAACATCTCTACAATAGTTGTGGGGACTTACCATTTGCCTCTTCTAAGTGGATTAATATTGGAATTAAATAATTGTTATTATGTTCTAGCTTTATCCAAAAGTATTATTTCTTTCAATTGTTTATTGAACAATTATGACATTTATTTAATGGACAAGTTTTGTTACATTTTTAAGAACAATATGTTTTATGCAAAAGCTATCATTGAGAATGGTATATTTGTTATTGATATAATTAAAGAAGTGCATAATTTTGATACCAAGAGAATGAAACAAGATAATCTAAATACCTCATACTTATGGCATTGTCGTTTAGGACATATAAATGAGAAATGCATGACCAAATTACACAAGTCAGGTGATTTGGGATCATTTGATTATGAATTATTTGATACATGTGAATCTTGTTTATTGGGAAAAATGACAAAAGCTCCTTTTATTGGTAAAAGAGAATGAGCTAAAATGGGTTTGGACTTAATACATTTAGATATATGTGGTCCAATGACTACACATGCCAGAGAAGGTTACTCCTACTTCATTACTTTCATAGATGATTATTCCAGGTTTGGATACATCTATCTAATGAAATATAAATTAGAAGCATTTAAAAAGTTCAAAGAATTCAGAAATAAAGTAGAGAAACAACTTGGCAAGAGTATTAAAACATTTAGATCAAATTGAGGTGGAGAATACTTAAGCCAAGAATTTTCAAGATTATCTTAGAGATAGTGGGATTTTATCTCAATGGACTCCACCATATACACCACAACACAATGGTGTATTTGAGAGGAGAAATCGAACACTATTAGATATGGTTCGATCCATGATGAGCCAAGTAGACTTGCCTAAGTCCTTTTAGGGATATACACTAGAAACTGCTATTTATGTGTTAAACAAAGTTCCTAGTAAATCGGTTGATGTTACTCCATATGAGATGTGGAATAACAAGAAACCCACACTTTCTCATATGAAAGTATAGGGTTGTCCTGCTTATGTGAAGAGGACAATGTTAGACAAACTGGATGTTAAATCTTACAAATGTTTATTTGTGGGATATCCAAAAGAAACGTTTGGATATTATTGCTATCATCCCTTAGAACAAAAGGTATTTATTTCAAGGCATGATGTCTTCTTGGAAAGAGAATTTCTCCTACGAAAAAACAGTGGGCGTAAAATTAAACTTGGTGAAGTTCAAGACCCACAAATAGAAGTAGATCAACTGATTGAACCCAAGACTGAATTTCATAATGATGAGATTACAATTGAACCTAATTAAACACAAAATCCTAGAAGATTTACTAAGATGCATTCTATCCCTATGAGATATGGATTTCACATTGATAAGGATAGAGGCATAACTGTAGTAGAGGACAATGAGCCTACAAGCTATCAAGAAGTTTTGAATAGTTCAGAACATAATTTATGGCTTAAGGCTATACAGTCTGAAATGGACTCCATGTATGAGAATAAAGTATGGACTTTAACTCAACCACCTGAAGGGATAAAACCCATGGGGTGCAAATAGGTCTTCAAAAAGAAGACTGACATGAAAGGTAATATAGTTACCTATAAAGCTCGCATAGTAGCAAAAGGCTATCGTCAAAAAGAAGGTATTGACTATGATGAAATCTTTTCTTCTGTAGCGATGCTTAAGTCTATAAGAATACTTTTAGGCATTATAGCTGATTATGATTATGAGATTTTGCAAATGGATGTGAAGATAGCTTTCCTAAATGGAAATCTAACTAAGGATGTGTATATGACACAACCAGAAGGGTTCACATCAGGAAATGGCGAAAAGGTATGCAAGCTTCAAAGATCCATTTATGGATTGAAGAAAGTCTCTAGGAGCTGGAACATACGATTCAATGAGACAGTCAAAGAGTTTGGTTTCTCATAGAATGAAGATGAACCTTGTGTGTATAAAAGGGTCAGTGGGAGTGCAATTTTCTTGCTGGTTTTATATGTGTATGACATATTGGTAATGGGAAATGACATTTCTCTTCTCCAATCTATTAAAATATGGTTATCCAAGAAATTTTGCATGAAAGAACTTGGAGAAGCATCCTATATTCTGGGAATAAAGATTTATAGAGAGATTTCCAATAGGTTGCAAGGTTTTTCTCAAAGTACATATATAGATAAAGTATTGAAGAGGTTCAGTATGGATCTCTCTAAGAAAGGGTTTATACCCATGGTGCATAGAAAACACCTTTCTAAGTCTATGTGTCCGCAGACACTAGAGGATAGAAAGAGCATAAATAGAATACCATATGAATCTATAATTGGTCCTATCATGTATGCTATGTTATGTACATGTCCAGATGTAGCATTTGCTTTGAGTGTCACAAGCAGATTCCAATCCAATTTTGGAGAGGAACACTGGACAGCTGTCAAGAATATCCTTAAGTACTTGAGAAGGACTAAGGATATATTCTTGCTATATGGAGAGGGCAGTTTGAAAGTAAATGGGTATATAGATGCCAGCTTTAATTCTGACAAGGATGATTGTAAATCATAGTCTGGTTATGTGTTCATAATGGGAGGAGGGCCAGTTAGTACGAAGAGTTCCAAATAAGAAACAACTGTTAATTCCATGATAGAAGCTGAGTACATTGCTGCTTTGGAAGCAGTCAAATAAGTAGTATGGATTAAAAAGTTTATATCTGAACTAAGACTGGTACCTAGCATTGTTGATCCGATTCCTCTATATTGTGACAACAATGGACCCATTGCGCAAGCAAATGAACCACGGTCTCATTAGTGATCCAAGCATGTTCTCAGATGCTACCATCTCATAAGGGAAATAGTAGCTAGAAATGATGTGAAAATAGAAAGGGTCCCCATAAATGATAATGTAGCATATCCCCTCACTAAAGCACTTTCCTAGATTAAGCATGATCACCATATAAATAACATGGGTCTAAGACATATGAGTGATTGGCTCTAGTGCAAGTGGGAGATTGTTAGAGAGTATGCCCTAAAGCCCATGTAAAAGGGATGTATTTCATATGTATAAATTTATATTCTTAATAAAAGGCATTATTCATTTATTAGTGCTATGTTTAAATACATGAGTTTGTAAATCTTAAATTAATAAATGAAGTTCTTGATATTATAAACACAGTGCAAAGGCAATCATGAAAGTGTTCATGATATGAGGTGTCTATTGCATGCAAATGTGTTAATATCTAGATATCCCTAGTCATAGAATTAACAAGACATGACATTGTTAATTCGGACAAACTAGCACATGTTATGCTTCTTGAATGGTTCAAGCAGTGGTTCTCATAACTGTGATTATGGAAGATAATCAAAGCTAACATATGGATACTTGTTAGAAGAACAAGTTCATTGGAGACCTGCAAAGAGAATCCTTACATGGATATTAAATCTATGTCAGTAAGGAATCTCTTCATAGCGGTTGTGCAAGTATCCTTAGACTTGAGATCACCAAAGTTATCTTAAGTAGCAAGTGGTATACTTTGACTTCATAATTGATTACTTCCAACTGGGGGTGAACATAGTTAGGAGGTTGGGTATATCATGACCTACTTGAAGATAGTTAAGTGATTGACAAAGGATTCACAATCCCAGATTTATTAAGGGAAGTTATCTCGCATGATTTTATAATTGCCTTGTTCAGAGAATCTCTGGCCAGAGTAATATGAAAAGATGGATAGAGATCCATGAAGGGCATTTTGGGAACAATGGTTAAATTAATAGAACCTACATAATTATATTTATATGAGTTGACAGAAATCCATACTCAGGATCTAATTGAGATAAGAGTGGTGAAAGGAGTAATTGCACGGTAACTATTTCTATGGAAGGGTATAGTCAAACCACTTGACTTTCCTGACATTTGGGTAGTCATGATGTCTAGCTAGAGGCTGCTAATAATTTGTATAATAGTGTATCATATATATCAATAGAGATTGATAAAATGATTTAAAGAAGTTTAAATCAAGTGAGTTTTGAATAAAACTCATAATTACATATTATACTGCCAATATGGACAGGAACCCAATAGGTCACATACATATAGAGAAAAGGATAAAATGGTAAAATTACAAGGATAATAATATTTGATATTATTATGGGGATAGAGTAATGAATAAGAGAATAATTAATTAAAGAGTTTAATTAATTATGATCAAGTAAAATTGTTCGCATAACTTTTTAGAAATATTCTGTAAAATGGACCTAATTGAAATAATGTATTTCTTAATTAATTATTATTGGACTATAAGTGTTATAAGGCTGATACAATAATTAATAGATCCATTGGAGGAATCAAAGAGGCCCAAAGAAGTGAAGTTGGCCGCAGAAACCCTCCAGAGGAAGGGTTACACGCCAACTACAAATAGAAGGCCTTAGAATCCTAATTCTTGGACCAAAATATATTAAATATATTTCATAAGTGTTATAGAGCCTACATATTTAATTTGGTTGGATTTGGAATTCATTTGGGTAATTAAATCCAAGTATATGCACAAAGGGTGTAGTTTGTGGGTTTTGTGCATAATCTTTTGTGAAAAGGGCTTAAATTGGATTTAATTGAGCCCAAATAAATTATTAATAATTCCAAAAGCCCAATTAATAATTTTCCAGCAATTTTAAAGAGCCCAATCATATTATAAAGTTGGATTTTTAACCTAACTGTAAAAATCCAAGTGATAGGGTTTTAAGGTTAAGTGTGAACAATTAAGAGAAAACATTTCTCTCTTTTCTCTCAACCTTAACTGCCAGTCCCCTTGCTACCATCTAGGGAATTTTGTCCAGCCCTTCTTCTCTTCTTTTGTTGGTTCATTCAATCCTTCTCTAGTGTGGATTACTCATTGGAGGTGTTCGATTTTGGACACTATGGTTTGCGATAACCTGGTGAGAAGGAAAATCAACTATACAACAAAAATCAAAGGTGATTTTTCTTATTCTCATTAATATTTATATTGTAAATTCATGGCAAGATCAGATTTATTGGTTAAAAATTTTAAATTTCGCTTATGTATGAGATGCATGTAACCGATAAATTCTAACACCAAGTTCCCTGAGGAAGAAATAGAGAAAGGCCAAAGGATAATTCAAAAGTTATCTAGTCAGTTCATAAGTGTGGATGGGGTCCTGTATAAGAGATAAGAAGATGGTGTTTGACTAAGGTGCGTAGACAAGAGAGAAGCAAAGAAGGTCATAGAAGAAACGCATTGTAAGGACCCTAAATAGGCCTTAGTAGAATTCAAGGGAAAACATATGTTATTAAAGTCTAATTAAACATCATTGGATGAATTATTAGTACTTATGATCTAATGAAATCATGGTCTTTAGTGATAGAGTATACCATAGTCAATTGACATTATAGTATAGTGTGTTTAATTGGAGCAAAAATATAGTTAAGATATTGATTGGGGCATAAATGTTATTAAGTTATAATTAATTATGTGATTTATGTGTGAATTATATGGTATGAATTTTATAATATTATAATTAATTTGTTATTTTGGTTTAATAAGGTTCAGGGGTGTAATTAAAGCATGGAGTATTAATTTAGGGGTTAATTTGTAATTAAGGCATCTTAAGGGTCAAATGTGAATAAAAGAGAGATTTGAGAGGTTGATTTAAGAGAAAGAATAATTGGATAGGCCAATTTATAACATGCAAAAAGATGAGATGTAAAGGTGTAACATGTAAGAAATTGAGAGAAGTTAGTGGAACATGCAAAATTTTGAGGGGCCAAGAAAGAAATTTACCTTGCCACTATATATATATTATAATTCACAAGAAAGAGAGAGTGTGCATTATGAGGGTTGGAAATTGAAGAGAGACTTACAAAAAATTCTCTTCCTTCTTCTTAAAGCCATAGTTGATTTCTCAAGGTATTATTGAAGAGAAAATTCTTGCATGTGGTTTAATCAAGACAATTAGTGTAACAATAAGGAAAATAAGAAGGTGGAAGGAGTAAAAAAAAAGGAAAATCACAAGATTTAAGTGAAAGGGGAACCAATTAGGGTTTTAATGCTTGCATGTGTATGATGTTAGTAGAATGTAAATGATTTGAATTTTCAGTAATTAAAAAGAGAATAAAAGTTAAGAATTGTGCATAAAGAGATGACATGAAACCACTTGACCTAGTGACTGTAATTTTAGTATATGTTGAAATAGAAACCTCTAATTGAGACCATTAAAATTTCTAGAGTTACACAAGAAATATACCTAAAAAATTATAGAAGGAAGTTTTTGCTAAAAATGATGGAAGTACTATGAATTATTAATTCAGGAAACTGGGAATAAAATGGTGTAAACTTGAGTAAGTTATTTAGGCATGAAAGGGAATCCTTACAAGAGTTGTTATTGTTGAAAGGATATTTGAATTGTGTAATCCCCATTTTTCGCGCTCGTGACAATGCTGTATATATGGGCTTTTATTTTTGCCTTGGTCATGCTCACGACCATAGTCATGCTCACGATAATGTAGTATTTGTGGTCTTTTTATTTTGTCTCTATCACACTCGCAACTTGCCTATGTAACATGTATTTTTCTCTTATTGCCATGCTTTTGTATGAGAAAACTTGCCATGCGATCTTAGTACCTCTATTGTATATGAACAACACTATAGTATGCCAAGAACCCATATGAGCATAGTAATGATTTATGTCAAGTTAAAGTATGATGAAAGAATTCATTGATTTATATGATATAAATGAAGTTTAATGTTATGGCATGTTATAGAGTTTCATATGTGAGGCATGTGTTGATAAGCAACCAAATAGGTATGTTCCACTACTTGATTGAAAATGTATGTGAAAGTTATTGAAAGTAAGTTATAAGAACATAAAAGACTATATGATAAATGCTTTTGAAATAAGTGATGTTTTAAAACGGCTATGAACACATGTAATGTCTAATGATAACATACTTAAGTATATGACCATGTTGATATGTTATATGTGTGTTAACTTAGAAGAACATGGAATTATGCATGGCGTATGATATGTTTATTGATAAAGGTATATATATATATATATATATATATATATATAAACATTCATATATGATCAACTTATGAAAAAGCTTAATATTTGCAAACATACTTAAATGTAGATATAAATACATACATGATACTTAATATTAAAAATGTTACCCGCAACTTTTCATTTGATGCAGGAGTGTATGAAGCAAGAAAAATGAAAACATGTCATGTTATATATATTCATATGTAAGTTTGAAATGTTAACTTTAGTTGTATAAAGAAGTAATATGTTTTGTAGATTATATGTGCATATATATATATATATATATATATTATGATCTTACATAATTGGGTTTGAATCTTGAAAGATATTTTAGTGTAATAATTCAAGGAATATGTTTTAAGTGAAATGTCTATAATTAATGATAACATAGATATGTACATGCATTTGCATATAATTATATTTTAATGTAATAATAAAATACAATTGTGTATATTGTGAGTAGAGTCACTCAATATAATATGATGATAAATGTTGTTCATGTGGAGATACATGCCTTGTTTTTCTAAAGAGTAGCAATACTTAAAGTTGGAAATGTTTGCATGCCGATTTCCTTATACAATTTCATTGAGAATACATTTTTATAAATGTATATATATATATAGTTTGATATTTGAATAAAGTTATGAAATTAAGTGAAGCAAGTTTTGCAAAGAGATTTTAACCGCCTGCATTGAGTCTAGGAAGTGGATAGATAGGCATGCCTATAAGGGTACCTTGCTGTTATGATAGTTTTAACCCCATTTGGGTTGTAGTCAACCCTATTTGGGTGACTAAACAGACATGGTTCCGTTTGGATCATTGGTGCCTTCGAGTGACCTATTATTACAGTGGTGCCTTCGGGTGACCTATTATTACAGTAGTGCCTTCAGGTGACCTATTATCTCTTTGGTTCCTTTTGGTGACCTAGTACCTTCGGGTACCACCATATAACCTGTTATCCACCTCTTTAGAGTAGTCCAGGCTTTACACCAAAGTTACGAAAGTTCGATATTAAAGTTTCATGAAACATGACAATTCCTAATTTGACTTTATAATATATATTATATATGAAATTTCTTTTTGTCACATATGGGAATTATGATATTAAAAGAGATTGCAATATACACTTATGCATAATTTTTACATGTAAAAATTGTATGTTCATAGTTATATGAATAAACTAGTGCATCACTAATATCTAGTTATGGGCTATATTAGAGATAGTTTGTTCCCTACAGTAATATGTTGTTTGCTTGAACTAGTTAAATGACTTGTATGATTCGTCATATATGTAAGCTATGAAAATGTTTTACCAATATAAGTGTTTTCTTTACAATGGAATATAAGAGTTATGTTTAGGTATTCATATTGGTGATTGTCTTTCAATTAATACATTGAGTTATATGTTTTCCTTATAACTACTCGTTCCTGTTTTCTATTGGTAAATGAAGTACACTGTCTTGTATGCAAACATAAAATATTTACAGATCTATAAGTGATAAAATTAGTATGATATTGGTATTTGAATGAAAGTAAGTTAGTAATTCAATGTATACATTCGTACATTAAATATCACAAATACATTTTAGATCGATAAATGAAGAACTTGCTTAGTACTAATGCTCTGTCTTTCTCACGAAGATACATATATGTTTTTGCTAATCATATGCTTATATTTGAGCACAAGGTATATTTATAGTTCATGTTGTATGTTTGTTGGCAATCATTGTGAGTGGTCATTTATCATATTTTGTGTTTCCCACTAAGCTTTATAGCTTAGCACGAGTTCTTTATACGTGTAGGTTGCAAGGATAGGACTTTCTCGTAGGACTGATATCTGCAATAGGTTGGCCAACACAAGTCTTAGAAGATTGAAGTAGAGTCTTCTTTTTGTTCTTTTATTTTGTGGTTATGGAAATTTTAATTATGATGGAAATTTTTGTATAAGTACAAATGTTTTGTTTGAGAAAACATTGTAATGTATTGAGGACTCTTATATAAATTAAGTTATTACTCTTAAGTTCATGATACGGTTTTACATTTCTTCTATAAGTTATCAAATAAGAAATATTTTTTTCTTGAGAACGTAATAATACATGTCTTATGATGCAAGATTTAGTGGTAATAGCTAAGTATAGAATTTGGGTGTTACACGCATGTAAGGATATGTGGGGCCTATATGATCAAATTAATGTTGGCTAAAAAAATCTTGCGACAAGGATTCTTCTGGTTAACCATGGATGCTGACTGCTCTAGATATGTGAAACTGTGCCATCAATGCCAACAATATGCTGACCTAAGTCATTTTCCAGTCTCAGAGTTATGCAACCTTTCCTCACCTTAGCCCCTTTTCTCTTGGGAAATAGACATTATTAGAGAAATTCATCCAAAAGCTTCCAATGGCCATAGATACATAGTGGTCACTATCGACTACCTAAAAGAGTGGGTAGAAGCTAAATCCTTCAAAAGGCCAAGAGAGAAGGCCCGATTCATTAAGAGAAATATAGTATGCAGGCATTGGGTGCCTCATTACATAATATCAGACAATAGGGTCCAGTTCCAAGCAAAAACCAAGCACATACTTCAGAAGTACAAAATCCATCACCATAAGTTATCTCCTTATCGTCCACAAGCAAATGGGGCAGTTGAAGTTGCAAACAAGAATATGAATAAAATTATGTCCAAAACCATGCAAACATATAAAGATTAGGATAAAAAGTTACCATTCGCACTCTAGGGGTATATAACTACTATTATAACTTCCACATGAACCATCCTATAATCTCTTGTGTATGGCTCAAAAGTAGTGCTACTAGTAGAGATTGAATTACAGACACTAAGAGTTTTATTAGAAGCCAAGCTACTAGAGAGAAAATAGGCAGATCATAAAATGGCACACCCGAACCTGTTAGACTAGAATCGAATAAAGGCTTACGACCACAATTAGCTGTATCAGAAAGGATTAGCTTGATCATTTGGGAAGAGGGTCAAAGGACACGATTTAAAAGAAGGAGATTTGGTATTTAAACATATGACACCAGGCCTACCTTACTATAAAGGAAAGTTCAAACCAAATTAGGAAGGTCCCTTTATTCTAAAGAAATTGCTTTTTAAAGGAGTGGATATCCTTATTGACATCGATGGGAATGAATTCAAGGAGCCAATTAACATTGATAGGCTAAAAAAATGGGAGAAAAGATAAATAACCAGCCTACGAAGTTAAAAACCAAAAAAAGTCTACCTTGCTAAAATAGGGCACCCTACTAAGGTTAAAACAAAAAAGGAGCCTTAGGCAAAAATTAAGGGTTGAGAGAAAATATCCAATCAAGAAAAATCACAAAAGCTGATTGGTGATAGGAGTTGGATGTACTCAAGATATAGCTACCCGAGATTTAATGAAAGTTATGTTTTGCATTAATTGTCATGTCGTGATTATCATCATTACAATAATGTGATCATGTGAGCATGCATTAATAATCTAAGTTATACATTGTGATTGATATGAACAAAGACATCTTATTTATTTATATACATAACCAATAACAATAGCAACACAAAAGAAAAAACAAAGCAAACCTACCATCAAGCAAACACAATAACAACACAAAGTATTAAACCATGCACCTATGTCGATAAGAGGAGCAAGAGAAAAGAGAAAAAAGCATTTTTCCTAGCAGATAATGCTGCAATATATTACATGTCTAGATGTAGTGGTACCACATAATGAAGGTGTCATTTATGTCCCCTTCTCCAAAGTTTAAGCTTGCTCACACTATATCTTATCTAAGACAAAACTGATGGCTTTAATGAGTTATAATATAGAAAGTTGCCTAATGAAGACCAAACAACGTTGCTTAATGTGTGGTTTATTTTGATTGTATGCAGGGACAGGTAAAATGAAGTGGAACGAAGGAAGACAAAGCGGAATGTACATGTGAAGACATTTTGGATATGTACTTTTGTGTATATATATCTTAGGTAGTTGTGAAATTAATTTATGTATTATAACATGTAATTGAACACTAAATGCTAGTGAATCTGATGACTTATGTGTAATGTGATGCATGTTGTGTAAATAATTGTGGACTGATATTAGAAGTGCTATGAATGTTCTTGGAGTATTAGAGGTGGAGGTTGTTATTTGGAAGTGTGATTTTGTCCATTTGTAAGTTTGGGGAGCATGAATTATAAGCTAACATGCTGACGAAATTTATACCAAATGAATAGTAACCTAGTGATAGCAAAACAAACTTAGGGAATGAATTCTAAATCATGCTATCGACTAGTTACATAAAATAAAAAATTAACTTAAGTAACTATATGATATCACTAATAGTGTTACATGACATACGGAAGTGTGAATAAACATAGGGTGTGACATGGTAATAGGAATACACTATGATTTTTCATACACTATCATGTCTCATGTGTTCCCTTGATCATTTTGAACTTTCGTATAAAAGTACACATTCAAATTATGTCCATAACCATTTAATACATAAGTGAACACCATTATCTCCAATTTATTCACATTATGTACACAAGTAATTTAAGCAATTACACAAACTCAGTTCTTTGATCTTTATAATGTAAAATTTATGCTAGGTCTTCCATTAATTATTCAAATATCACATAGTAACCTAAGATGTACCATTCAACCACCTTAGGTTCTTCCACTTTTTGGTTGTTTTCTTCATTAACCTTCATTCCTTACAAGTTAATTTATCATTTTATTAATATATCTCGAATTACTTTACAATTGCACCTAAGGTTCCATAGTTATATAATGCAAATTTAGGCAATATTCAATGGAAACAAAAGAAATTAGGTGTAGGTTTGTATCCATTAACCTCAAAATGGCTTGAAATCGTCTCTTCTTCCTTTGTCTTGCCCTTTCTTTCCTAAATCTTTTCTTCACCTTAAAATTCCTTTTTTGGACAAATTATGTGTGGAATAAATTGTGAGTTTTTGTCATCAATTTCATCATGTAAATATTCATCAACAATTCTACTAGTGATTCTCTACAATTATATGTCAAAACCCCTAATTAATTTCAACAGAAACTCATGAATTCACCTATTTAGGTTAACTTTCTCTACTAAAATTCCACACTTTCCAAGCTTCCTTTTGCCTCAATCTTATTGCTATGTTGAAGAGGATGATTTATAGTGTACCTAAATGAAATTTGAGCTTGTTTTATGGTGGGAATAAAAAAATGAAGAAAAGAAATGGTGGAAGGGGGCAAGGATGATGGCTATGGTTTTGGTCAAGAAGGAGGGGAAAAAATCTCCATTTTAGAGAGGGCTAGGATTCACTCATTTACTATTTGATCTAATGGCTTATTTTTAAGCCACTTTTCATGCTCACATTAATTTATAAATTTTTTCATTTGGAAATAATGGTTGTAGGTGATCATGGCTCATATTTTTATGACATTTATGCCTTTGAATAAGTTAAAAGTGGCATTTAACCCTAGTAATCAAATCAACCTCTGTTTTTACCATTTTTTGGATTTTGATGTTTCCCTCATTAGAATTCACTAAAAATCTTCCCTGATTGCAAAAACATATATAGGAAGATGTATTTAAAATTTCAGGTCATTCTGGCATCATTTTGATGTAGTTTTAGCTCTGGTAGAAAAACTCACCAATTCAAAACATGAAAATTTAAAGCTATCAGAAAAATTATTTTTCACTTACAAAAATTAATTTGGTCTATTTTTAATATATTTATGCAATCAAAATAATGTTTGAAGGTCTATGGAATATTTTTGAGTCTAGTCAAACTTATGGCCAACCTAGGTAACGGTATTAAAATGATTCTTCACTGTCTATTTTTGGGACATATTTACCCTCGATTTCTACTCAAATTATACCACTAGACTCTATTTAATTTACATTATCTCATATAATTGTTAAATACCAAACTTTGCAATAGGTCACCCATCCAAAAATTTCCTTGGCTCACGCACGTTCAACACTTAAATACTTATGAATTCTACTATACAAATGCTAATATAATCACACCAAATACAATTCTATTGTTACTATGCATGGTAAAAAATGTACTATTTATACTATATGAAATTTTAAGGCATTATAGAACTGCTCTAAGAGCTTTATTCTGATATAGAAGACTTAATTTGAATCATAGACTAAATGGCTCCGAGAGCTCTATCCACATATATATGTAGTTATGTTTATATGAATGTATATATAATAGTAATAATAATAGCCATAATAATAATGCTAAGAGAAATAGTAATGAACAAATGGTTTTGAGAACTCAGTCCTGAAATAAGTCATGCCTATCTAGCTGAGGCCAATTCTGCTAGATTTTACATAGGGAAAATAAAGAAAGTAATTGATCAATGTCAAATAAACAAATAAAGATTTTAATTGGAAGTTAATAGTTTAATGATTATACACTAAATTACAACACTGAATAGGCTTTTAATTAACAAAGTATGTGAATTGTACATGCTTGAATTATAAATATTGGATTTAAACTTATTTTTATTTATTTATGTTCAGCAATAAGTGAAAACATTTAAGTTTATTAATGTGTGAAACTTTAAGCATATTTTTGGTTAAATATTTATGTTATGTGGAAAAGTAAAATTGCTTGAACACCACTAAGCAAAATGCTTAACATTTAGTTTTCTCTCCACATATAGGTTTGAAAGATTTTTGTTAGTGGAAGTGGATCTATAACAAAATCTAAGTCATATGAATACAAGTGGATAGATTTTGAGGTGGATGCCTAACTCAATTCGTTTTGTTATCCTTTAAAATATTTTTCGTATACATCATATTTTGGTGATGTAAATTTTATGTGTTTATTTATGAGTATTAACATTGTAAATTAAGTTATTTTGGAACTAGTTATGTAAATTATATTTGAGGATAAATAGAATCTTATATGTGCTATATTTTAACTTGATTAAGATTGAATTGTGAAATATCGAAGTAAGGGTAAAACATTTTTGTGTTGGAGTTTGAATTGGAGATGCATGGTAGGATAGGTTAAAATAAAAATGTATTGAGGATTTTCTTATAAGGGTTTAGGGAATTTTTAGAGAAACTCTACCAAAATATTTATAAAATAAATAGTAATTGTAAGGGTATTAAGTTTTTTTTTTTAACTAAGAAATTTAATAATCTATCATAATAAGGAAATTAAGATGATGTGTGACATCTAATATCTAGATTTATAAATGGACTGGGTATGGGGTGTTACATTTAGTGATATCAGAGCTCAGTTTAGGCAATTTTGGATCTATAGCTAAATAATTGAAAGGAGATCCTTGTACATGCCAAGTGGAGTTGAATATAAATATGATGTGACTCTAGTGTAGATCCACTATTTTTGTTTATTATAGATTACAGATTGGAATCAAGCTCAAGAGGGGATACCAAAGATGTAAAAATTCATATTTTAACCAGTGATGTCGATAGGGGTGAGGGGAAATAGCCACCACAATCGGTACTACCACTTACCGCTCAACCAATGCCTAATTTGGTAGAGTTCTTTACAACAATAATGGAATATATGAGATAGAAAATGGTTGTTGTGCATCTTTCATGGTCATGCTCACCACTTCCACCACTGATACTTAAACTTGAAAAGGCTAAACAATTAGGAGAAGAGGAATTTATTAGGGAGTCGTCAATCACTACTCCGGATGTTGAATTTTGGCTAATTAAGATAAAGAAGATTTTTTATCTTCTTCATTTTGCACCTAAAGAAAGATTGGAGTGTATAGATTGTCTTTTTCAAGGGTCAGCATATCATTGGTCGAAATCTACAAAGAGGTTTTTTGTGCCACAGGAGCTTACTTGGAAGTGATTTTTGTCCCAGTTTAGGGATATATATGTGGGAGAATCTTATATGGAGGAGATGAGGGATGCATTTCTCCATTTGAAATAAGGATTCGAAATAGTAGTAGAGTACGAAGAAGAGTTTGACAAATTAAGTGCTTATGCGAAGCGATTTATTCCTACTATTGCTGACAGGTGTAGAAGATTTAAGGTAGGCATTCATTATGACATTACGAAACTCCTTGTCACACCAAAAATGAGGGATTATAGAGAATTGGTAAAAGCTATTGGGTTTTCAAATAACAAAATTAAAAAAGAAATTTTCGCAAAAAAAGAAACCCATCAACATCTATGCGATCCAATTAATTCAATAGAAGAGAAGTGTAACGATTACCAACCTCTCAAAGTGCAAATAAATCGAATTTGCAGATGTGGCCTCACGCGAATTGACACCCTATATTGATATCCATATAGGAATGCAATGAACAGAGTCATCTGAGGTGCTAGCTCCTATCCTTGGCAGCTAGAGTATATTTTGTTCTTTCTTAAAGTTACAAAAAAAAAAAGATTTTTCTTCTCTCTACTAAGTGACGATTGTCACTCTCCTCGTATGCTTGATTAGGGTTTTAAAATATATATATATATATAGTGATATATATATATATATATATATATATATATATATATATATATATATATATATATATCACTATATGTATATATAGCTGATCTAACCTTAATTTAGAGAGAAAACTTCAAGCCGATTATTCTTATTAAAATAAAAATAGTTTATTTCTTATTTAAAATAAGAATAATAATATTAATCTTAAATATTATTATTATTATTATTATTATTAATAATTTTATTATTATTTATTGTTTATGTTGAATTTTAATTTATCATAAAATAAAATTCAAAATGCCCGAATTAACCCTTATTCCTTTCATCACATTCTATGTGTGTGACCCAATAGGTTCATATTATATTGACAGTGGCCCACAATTCCATCATGGACCCAGAAGTCATAAGCGGCCTCTACAAAGACATTATGACCACCAAAATAATATGAATATCGATAATTCGATTTTAACCTGATAAAACATGTTATAATTCCTTTGTCACACGATATCTTATTTGAACATAAGTTATGGTCCATGTTAAACTTATATAGTCCAAACATATAATTTCTCAATCACTAAGTAGACTAATAATATCAAATGATATTGATTGCTCCATCAATTAATTTGAGCACGACCATGCATCATAATATCTCTTATGAGAGAGGGACGAATTTTTTCTGAATTATTCATTATCCTCTGCATGATTCTCATCATGTCCAATCATAACATTTATGATTATCCAATTAAAGATAATGTTTGATTATGTTAAAACATAATGTTTATCATGTAGGATACTGTGATAATCTTAGATCTAAGGATCGATAACATAACTATTATGAGATCACTAATGACATTAACCCATGTATTATCTCATAGTGGGTCTATCCAGTACTCTGTTCTCTAACAAGTACTTGTAAGTTTAATTCATATCACCATATATAATCATCCCATAATTATCAATCAAACTTATACTAGTCTTTATTTATCATTATTTATTTAATGATAAATGACTAGGGATAGTCAAAATAACATTAGATTTTTTATTTACAAGAATTATTATAATGTAACATGCCAACAATATAATAACATGAAGAAAATCCAATTTTATATAAAGAAATGTGACATTACATAAAGGACCAAATATTTGGCCTAGGGCATATCCACTAATAATCTCCCACTTGCACTAGGCCTAATCATATAAGTGTCTAATACCCATGGACCTAGTAAAACCATCATGTTTGGCTTTTGGGTGAGCCTTTTTAAGGGATCATCAATGTTGTCATCTGTTGGTACTCTGCATATCTTGAACATCTCCTCTCTTTCAATGATTTAACAAATGAGATGAAAATACCTGAGTATATGCTTGGATCTCTAATGGGATCTAGGCTCTTTAGCCTATGCTATAGAACTATTATTATCACAATAAAGGTCTATAAGATTTTTGATACTAGGAACTACTCCCAGTTTAGTAATGAACTTCTTGATCTATACTGTTTCCTTAGCTACATCTGATGCTACTATATATTTAGCTTCTATTAAAGAATTAGTGACAATGCTTTGTTTAGAACTTTTCCAGCTAACAACACCTCCATTTAACAAAAACACATATCTGGACTATGATCTATTGTCATCTTTGTTAGATTGGAAGCTTGCATCTTTATAACCATTTACTACTAGCTCATCTTCCATTCCTTCATATACTAAGAATGCATCCTTAGTTTTTCTCAAGTATTTAACATGGCATACATGATAGATCTTATAGTCGAAGCATAAGAAATCATACTCATGTGGTCTCACTCATCAGATATCATAGGACATTGAGTCTTGCTAAGAGTAATGCCATGAGAGAGTGGCAAAAATCTTCTTTCAGAATTTAGCAAGTTAAACTTATTTAACACCTTATCTATATAAGTACTTTGACTTAGGCCAATTATCCTTTTAGATCTATCCCTATAGATCTTAATCCCAAGGATATAAGCAGCTTTGCCTAGATCTTTCATTGAAAAAGATTACCCTAACCAATATTTGGTATTTTGTAACATAGGGATATCATTCCCAATGAGTAATATGTCATCGACATATAAAACAAGAAACATTACTGCACTCCTACTAATCTTCTTGTATACATAAGGTTCATCTTCATTTTTTATGAATCCAAACTCTTTGATTGTTTCATCAAAATGAAGATTCTAACTCCAAAAAGTTTGCTTTAATCCATAAATGGATCTTTGCAGCTTGTACACCTTCCTAGAATTCTCAGGGTGGAGAAAACCTTTAGGTTGTGTCATATACACATCCTCAAGTAAGCTTCCATAAAGAAATGCTATTTTGACATCCATTTGTGATATCTCGTAGCAATAATACACAACAATGGCAATAAGATTTCTTATTGATTTAAGCATTGTGACTGGTGAAAAAGTTTCAACATAGTCAATACCATGAGTTTGATTGAAAAATTTTGCAACAAGCCTTGCTTTAAAGGTATGTATTTTCCCATCTATGTTAGTTTTCTTCTTGAAAATGCATTTGCACCCAATGGTTTTAATTCCTTCAGGTGGATCAATCAAGTTCCAAACATGATTATCATACATGGATTGCTTTTTAAATTTCATGGCCTCTAACCATTTCTCAAAATCTAGACTTGATACAGCATCTTGATAGGTAGTAGGCTTATTTTGATCCATGAGCATTACTTCACGACTATCTATTATGAGAAATCCATATCTCTCGGGTTGATGTCGTGTCTTATTAGATATGTGTAGTTCTTGTGTGACTTGCACAGGTTCCACAACTATTTGTGAAACTTGTTGAGTTTTCATCGCTTGTCTATTGCCATCTTGTGGGTTTTGAACTTCTTCAAGTTCTAGTTTACTCCTACTATTTCTCTTAGAAATAAATTATTTTTCTAGAAAGACACCATTTCGAGCAACAAACACTTTATTCTCAAAGGGATTATAAAAGTAATATCCTTTATTTCTTTAGGATATCCCACAAAAAGATATTTATCAAATTTATGTGCTAATTTATCCAAGGCTTGTTATTTGACATAAGCCTCATAGCTCCAAATCTTTAGAAAAGACAAACTAGGAATTCTCCCAGTCCATATCTCATATGGTGTCTTTTGAACCGCTTTAGATGGAACTCAGTTCAAAGTGAATGCATCTATTTCTAATGCATAGCTCCAAAAGGATAGAGGAAGATTTGTTTAACTCATCATTGATTAAACCATATCTAACAAAGTTCAATTCCTTCTTTCAGAAACACCATTCCATTGTGGTGTCCCTGGTGGAGTTAATTGTGAAACAATTCCACAATTCCTTAGATGATCATCAAACTTTTAGCTCAAGTATTCACCACCTCGATCATATTGAAGTGCTTTAATAGTGTTACCAAATTGATTTTGAACTTTTTTTTGAAAGGTTATGAACATTCCAAATGATTAATGTGTAGCACCCTTATCCTATAATCTGTACATATCACTTTATCCAACTCATTACACATGAGTTACTGTGTAACATAAACATATAATCAAACTTAATATATAAGAGTGCTACACTTTTAAAAGAAACTATTCAATGAATGATAAAGTCTCTTTTACACATTACAACAACTGTTTAACACATTTTTTTTACATACAATATCTCTAATACCACAAAATCTTTACTATATACAAAGAGCCCAAATACAAGTCTATAATTGTCTCTCTCGTTGACTTGAGTTGGCCATCCAGCTGCAGATATCACCCCAACAACCTACACGGATGAAACACCCGTGCTAAGCTACAAAGCTTAGTGGGGAACTAAAAAATATGACAAACGACCACTCATAGTGATCGTCAACAAGCACACACCATGTCTTAAATACAACAATGATTTATCTCAATGAATAAAATTTAACATTCATATCAACTTATGAAATTCATAAAAATTCAATGGTAACATTTACATTTATGCTACATTTACCATGTATAATAATGTAAGCCTCAATGTCCTATGACTTTAAATTCAACTAATAATCATGTGAATAGCCTTTTAATTAATACTAAACCATACTAGCATAATTATCCATTATCTTTTTATCTATACTCGTATGTCTTTGATATAAACCCATTAGAATTAAAATGGCAAAACAACAGTTCCAAATGCCATGAGATCTTTATAATATTATAAGGTTACTTTATATAGCATAAGTTACAAAAACAAGCCTATCAATTAAAACATAACAACTACACATCATTGCCAGACTATTCTTTTATACCCAGTTTATAGGTTTTAGATATGCATACATGACACCATAAATAACAAACACACATTCACTAAATGTATACATATAAACAATATGAACATTTGAATATAATAATAAGAAAACTATTTCAAAAACAATGGTTGATACCGTCTAACTTATATGCTTATGCAATTATAAAATTGTTGCATCCATTAAATATTATAATACTCTTTAACCTAATAAAAACTCCTTCATATATCATGAATTGACATACATCTAGAAAAAGACTTATGATCACAAAAGACCCACATGTGTATACCATCAATTTATCCAAGGTAACTTTGGTGTATAGCCTGCACTATTCTAAAGAGGTGGATAACAGGTTATACGGTGGTACCCGAAGGTACTAGGTCACCCGAAGGCACCAAAGAGATACCCGGAGGTATAAATTGATTGATTATAACGATGGCACCCGAAGGTACAAGTCTATTTAGTCACCCAAACGGGGTTGAAAATGATCCAAACGGGACCATGACTATTTAGTCACCCAAACGGGGTTAACTACAACCCAAACGGGGTTGAAACTAACGCAGCTGCAAGGTACCCTTATAGGCATGCCTATCTATCCACTTCCTAGACTCAACGCAGGCAATAAAATCTATTTACTTTATCTTTCATTTATTCATCCATATTCTTATATGCACATGTATACTCTTGTGTAACTGTAAACAATATATTCATATACACAATCATGTGTAACTTTCTGTAAATCTGTGAGCGTATTCGCTGTTGGGTATTACCATTTAATACTTGTAATCTTATTCAATCATGTAACTATTCTGCATGTCAAGACTATACTTATATAATGCCATTTGTACCCATACATATTTATGTAAATATATATATAGTCTCATATCACATTGCCATTATATGCTTTAATAAGATTTCTATAATTTAGTCTGTAGCACTATAGATTTGTATTTTAACATGCCATTATATGACAACACATATGCTTAATCATGTCATTTCAATTGAGCAAAGACATTGTTATACATTTCACTTTTAAAAATATTATTTGAATCATTACTCTAAAATAGCTTTCAAGCTTCAAACCCAACCATATAAGATCATACATATGCATAAATGTTTATATGCACACATATATTCTACTAATCACATTACTTCTTCATACAAGCAAAGTTAATATTTCAAACTGTATGTACCATAGTAATTTCAAGAAACCAATAGGAATCATGAATAATCATCTTCACATATAAATACATATAACATGACATGTTTTCATTTTCTTAGTTCATATACCCCAGCATCAAATGAACATTCATGGATAGCATTTTTAATATTAACTATCATGTATGTATTTATATCCACATTTAAACTCTATTGCAGGCAACACTATGTTCATGTTCATTTCATACTTTAAAGCTGTACTTATAGTATACCATTTGGACATGCATATAATCTCATCTATTAAGTGACATTCAATCATTTTCTATCTCATAGGGCAATTACATGCTCATGCACTCATAAATATAATCATAGATTGTACATACCTGTAGTACATTCGCATCTAGTAAGCTTGTTCTTGTAAGCATGATTATCAATATGTATACCTCAATCACTCATCAATCGTATGCTATTAATATGTTTCCATATAGCACATACATCTAACTTTCATCATGAACTTATACTTAAACATATGATCTTTAAACAACACATCATGTCACAATCATATTATCATACACATATATGATTAACAATAATTTCATAATTATTCATGGTACTATAAATTAACTATTAATGCACAATTTCCATGATGCATAGGTATACATTCATAGACAATTTTCAATGTAAATGATACAAATCATGCAAATCTATATATATATCATTTGATACAAATCTATATGCACATGAGTTTATAGCTCTTGTATACTTGCATTCAAGGCCTATTTTATTCAATTATATGTGTAACACATGAGGGTAGCCTAATATAAGGGAAATAAAAAGCATAGTTATGGGCCAAAATCATGATGTCGCGCTCGCGGCAAGTGTCGCGCTCGCGACAGTATGCTTGGCCATACGAATTTTTCACCCTGTTCCCAAAATCCTGCAAACTGCTTAATAATTTTATTTTGTACATCATTTTTGACACAATAAAAGGCCTTTTTAGAAAACTTTGTCTTCTACAAAGTTGTAGATATACATTTATAGTTTCTATAACATCAAACCACATCTCAATATCTGTTATAAAGTGAGAGATATCGTCCAATTACTGAATATTGTTCATGAGCACAAGACTGCACACTTATCCGATTTACAAGCTAAGTTATGACCCCTTTAGGGACAGAATTAGAATGTAATTTCTTCTTATGAAATATTTTTCTGTAAGTCTAGTTTAATACCCAATTAGATTCATCCAATTATCGTTTCTCAAACTCAAGATATTACAAAAATAATACAGCTAGGTCCAGTGAACCCAAACCCAAAATTTTCAAACTCATATGCATGACTATTTAAACATCAAAGATTGATGTTTTATTTCAAGTTACTCATCAAATATAATTTTATACATTGTATTTTAAAATTTATATATTAAAATCACTTTAAAATAAACTCAAATCAAGCTTTTAACAATTTTATTTATCCTAACTATATCAATTAACACATGCAAGAGGTAAATCTCTATATCTCCTCTTTTAACTACAACACTATATCAAAATACATCCATATCATATTGTAATCACATATTTCTCTCAAAATAAAAACACATGCTTGAAAATTAAGCTCCCAAACCTGGACATGTAATTCAAATCTTCTTTAAATTTTCCTTTCATTCTTAGTCCTTTGCAAGCCCTTTTTCCTTGTCTCTTCTACCTTCTTTTTATCCTTTGCATCACTTCATTCATTCAACAACAATCTTCCATCATTTATCTTAATCCATCATCAATCAAAATAAGAAGGAAATGAAGATGAAGAGATGAACTATCAAGTTAAAATACTTACCTTATAGTTTTATACTAATGATCTAGATTGAACAACATGCAATTATTTCCTCTTCAAGAAGACCTTGAGAAATCATCTATGGCTTTAAGAAATGAGAAGGAGAAATGAAATTTCTATAACTCTCTCTAGAATTTCGTCCACCACCATCTCTTATTAAGTTTCTCTTTCATTCCATTAGCAAAAAGACTATTTATAATAGTTAGGAAAATTCCCTCTTTAGTCCCTTGAAAATTTGCATGTCATAACAATGACACACACCTTTTTGCATGCTATAAAGTGACCCCTCAACTAACTCTTTTTCTTAAATCAATCTTTCCATTTATTCCTTCTCTTAAATTGACCCTTCAATTATTCATTTATTCACATTTACCCCTAAAGATGCCGTAATTATAAATTTACCCCAAATTAATACTTTTTTACTTCAATTACACCCTTGAATATTATTAAACCAACAATAATAAATTAATTTTGACCTTATAAAATTCATACCTTATAATTTACACATTTATCACATAATTATTGATAACTTAATAACATTTTTGCCCTAATCATTATCTAACTCTTCATAATTCATCCAATAATACTCAATTAGACTTTAATAACATGTAATTGCCCTTGAATTCTCCTAGGGCCTATTTTGGGTCCTTACATAATGTTAATGTTTCATTAGATAGACATAGCCATATCTACTGAAATCATCAGTGAAAGTAATGAAGTATTGAAATCTTCCCCTGGCATTTATGCTTAATAGGCCACATACATTAGTATGTATAAGGCCCAATAAATCAATGGCCCTTTCACTATGTCCAGTGAATGGATCTTTTGTCATCTTGCCTAATAAACAAGATTCACAATTTTCAAATGATTCAATATCAAATGATTCCAAAAGTCCATCTTGATGGAGTTTTGATATGAATTTCTCATTTATATGACCAAGGCAACAATGCCATAAATATGTTTTATTCGAATCATTGGGTTTGGATTTCTTTGTAGTTATGTTATGTATATATCATGATTGTTAGATTTTTCAAGATTTAGAACGTAAAGGCCACTATATGAATCAACAATATAATAAAGCATATAATCATAATAAATAGAATATTTCTTATTCTTAATAAGAAAAGAAAAACCTTCATCATCAAAACAAGAAACTAAAATAATATTCCAACTCAAAGTAGAAACATAAAAGCAATTCTTCAAAACTAACAAAAGCCCATTGGGCAAAGTTAACACATAAGTCCCTACGGCTAAAGCAGTAACTCTTGCTCTATTTCCAACTAATAGGTCTACTTCACCCTTTTTCAGTTGCCTACTCCTTTGGAGTCCCTGGATATTTGTAAAAATGTGAGAACCACATCTAGTATCTAATACCCAGGAAATAGAAGTAGCTAAATTAATTTTTATAACATAAATACCTAAAGATGTAGTCTCACTACTCTTCTTCTTTTTTAATTCTTCCAAGTAAAGCTTGCAATTCCTCATCCAATGATCAGGTTCATTGCAATGGAAGTAAACTCCTTCATTTGGAGTTTTTACCTTGGGTTTGTGTTTAGCTTGTGCCTTAAGCTTACCAGCAACTTTTGCCTTAGCCTTACCCTTGCCCTTATTTTTCATCCTCTTTCCTTTATTGAACATAAGAATATGACTAGGCCTTTTCATAATTCTTTGCTCAGCTGTCTTAAGCATCGTATGTAGCTCAATAAGGGATTTCTCCATATTGTTCATATTATAGTTCGAAACAAACTAGTTATAACTATTAGGCAATGAATTAAGGATCAAATCCATGGCCAAATATAAAGTGATGGGAAATCCAATCCTTTCAAAGTGATCAACATAGCCTTTCATTTTCAAAACATGAGCACTTACTGATGCACCTTCAACTATTTTACAAGCATGCAAAGCTTTGGTACTCTCATACCTGTCTTGCCTTGCTTGTTGTTGGAATATCTTCTTGAGATGATTACTCAACTTGTAAGCCTTTAAATGCATAATATATACTCATTTGTAACATCACATACCAATATAATATGCATAATATATAAAATATGTCATAGTATGGCTAAAACTATACGATCTTCAAAAGCCAATATGAAGATCAAAGGTCAACCATAGGTGGAATTACATAAACTTGTCTTGATCAACAGCTTCCACTTTGCACCTCCATCATCATGTAATTGGATGAATCCCCTTCATGGTCTTCATGAAATGCCTTTGTCTTCATTACAATAATGAAATAAACTATTCAACTAAAACTATTCGTAAAATAAAATTAAAACAAAGAATGACACACATGTCATATTTAAAATTACAAACCTATAAAAGAATAAATAAATAAGGTAAACACCATCATAAGGGCCATGCTATGCACCATTCAAAGACATCATACATACATACATCAATTAAAATCAAGTCATATCATATCAAGCTCAATTAATTGCATAAAATTGATGTATTAAAATTGGCAAATAATAACATTGATGATATATTAGGCGCTACGATTAGATAACAGAGTGGTCCTACTAAAATTGAGGCAACATTAATCTCATTAATAATTTTTTGCCTAAAAAACCTTATTCTATATCCAAAAATATGAAATATGTCGATCATATCAACAACTGTTTAATCACATTAAACATTTATAGGATCAATATAGAATACCACCAAATTTAATTGAATATAGATTATACATTTAATCTCATGATAATTTATTTAATCATGTTAAAACAGAACTAACATACACATGTTAATCATATTAACATCCATCAATTTTGCAGCCTATATACATTATATCATAAATGTCAATCGATAAATTACATTTATATCTTATATAAACAGATTAATTTCGTTCATATCCCATATAAATAGACTAATATAAATGATTATAACAATTATTAACTCATCATATATCAACATACAATCTGTTCATATCACATAAAATCAAGTTTGTACACATCACACACATAAAAAATATGATAATTGAATCAATTAAACTCAAAAGTGGCTCTGATACCACGGTTGGGTTTCGAAATAAAAAATTAAAAAAAATCGCAACGAAAAAATAAACCTATTAGGATCCATGCGATCTAATTTATTTAATAGAACAAAAGTGTAACAATTACCAACTTTTCGAAGCGTAGATAAAATTGAATTTACAGGTGTGACCTCACGAAAAAAACACCTTCTACTGGTATCCACACGCAAATGTAATGAATAGAGTCACCCAGGGTGCTGACTCCCTTCCTTAGCGACTAGGGTATATTTTGTTCTTTCTTAAAGTTTAGAAAAAAAAGAAACGATTTTTCTTTTCTGTTTACTAAGTGACGGCTGCCACTCTCCTCTTATGCTTAATTATAGTTTTAAAATATATAAATATATATATATATATATATATATATATATATATATATATAGTTGACCTAACTTTAATTTAGAGAGAGAAAACTTCAGGTCCAATTTTTTTATTAAAAAAGAAATACTTTATTTCTTATTTAACATATGAATAATAATATTAATCTTAAATATTATTATTATTTTTTTGTTTATGTCGAATTTTAATTTATCACAAAATAAAATTCAAAATGCTCAAATTAACCCTTAGTTTATTCATCACATTCTATGTGTGTGACCCAATAAATTCATATCATATTAGCAGTGGGCCCCAATCCCATCACAGGCTCACAAGTTATAAGCTGCCTCTAGCAAGGCATTATAACTACCCAAATAATATGAATATCAATAATTCAATTTTAACCTAATAGAAGATGTTATAATTCCTTTGTCACACGATATCTTGTTTAAACATAAGTCATGGTCCATGTAAAACTTATATAGTCTAAACATATAATTTCTCGATCACTAAGTAGACTGATAATATCAAATGATATTAATTGCTCCATTAATTCATTTGAGCACAACCATGCAGTTCTCAGTCTTACTTATCGAATGGCCCAATAGATATCTCTCTCATAAAAGAGGAACAAATTTCTTCTTTATTATTCATTATCCTCTGCATGATTCTCATCATATCCAATCATAACCTTTGTAATTATTCGATTAAAGATAATATTTGATTATGTTAAAACATAATATTTATCATGTAGGATAATGTGATAATCTTAGGTCTACGGATAGATAACATAACTATTATGAGATCACTAATGACATTAACCCATGTAGTATCTCATAGCTGGTCTATCCAGTACTTTGTTCTCTAACAAGTACTTATAAGTTTAATTCATATCACCATATATAATCATCCCATGATTATCAATCAAACTTATACTAGTGTTTATTTATCATTATCCATTTAATGATAAATGACTAAGGATAGTCAAAATAACATTAGATTTGTTATTTACAAGCATTATTATAATGTAACGTCCCAATGATATAATAACATGAAGAAAACCTAATTTTACTTAATGAAATGTGACATTACATAAGGGACCAAATATTTGGCCTAGGGCATATCCACTGACAAAAGCAACCTTAAGGATTGAAAAAGCTACTATAAAAGAATAGAAATGGAAAAGGAGAGGCCAATAAAAGAGGAGTTAGGGAAAAGTTAGTTCTTCATCATCAGCTAGTAAAAAGAAAAAAGGTCGGGTTCTTAGCCTCCAATACAATCACAGACATCTTCCCATCAAGTAGGATAGAGTTAGAGCTCATCTTCTAGGTTGGGATAGCCAACCTTATCTGTGGCTAGTACCACAAGTTGTTTATGATGGGGAGAGAATGCTCCAAGTGAGCATTGTGGAAAAAAGCATAAAATTTAGTGTTGGAAAAACATTAGAGTGTGTATTAGATACAAGTCCATAGAGCATTTCTAGAAGGATTACCTTGGTAGGCAGTATCCCGTAACTAATCAGCTAGATAGATCAGTTCTTAGGCCTTCAAGGGGCAGAGGTAGAGGTTGAGGAGCTAATTTTACTACTGGTGGATAAAGGATCACATCAAAGATGGTTGAGAGACCCGATAACCATATTCCAATATATGTATATGCTATACGGGCTTGTGATGATCAGGATGCCTCAGATGTGATTATAGGTACTTTTACTATCTTTGATATTCCTATTCATGCATTAATATATATGGGGTCTATCTATTCATATATATGTATCCCATTGCTTGATAATAAGAGATTGCATGTTGACACCCTTGAGCTCGATATTGTAGTTACAAATCTTCTAGGTCATAGTGTAATAGTGAATAAAGTTTACAAGAACTATCCTTTAAAATACAAGGCCATGAATTTCTCGGTAACTTGGTTGAGTTACCCTTCTAATAATTTGATGTGCTTCTTGGCATATATTGGCTATTTAGTAATCATATGATTATACATTGCCACTTTAAAAGCATTACCTTTAGGACACCTGACAATGATGAGATCCTAGTTGTTAGTGAAAGCTCAAATTTTCTTTCAAATGTTATATTAGCCACAGTAGTAAAAAGTCTTGTTATAAAGGGGTGTGTATTAAAGCTAGGAAGGATAATCGAAAAATGCAAGATATACCAATCGTAATTGATTTCTAGGTTGTTTTTCCTTACGAGTTACCAAGGTTACCACTAGAAAGAGAAGTGAAATTTTCCATTAATTTGTTGCTTGGTACTACACTAATATCCATTACACCATACCAGATGGCACCCACAGAACTAAAGGAATTAAAAATCTAATTGCAAGAACACATTAGAAAGGGTTTTATATGTCTTAGTATATCTCCTTAGATTGTACCAGTGTTATTTGTCAAGAAGAAAGATGGGTCTCTAAAGTTTTGCATGGATTAATGGCAGTTGAATTAGGTGACTGTGAAAATCAAATATCCATTGCCTAGAATAGATGACCTTTGTGATTAGCTCAAAGGTACACATGTCTTCTCTAAAATTGACTTGAAGTCACGGTATCACTAGTTGAGGGTAAAGGAAGTAGATGTCTCCAAGACAACCTTTAGGACTAGATATAGGCATTATAAATTTTTGGTGATGCCTTTTAGCCTCACAAATTTCCCGGTAGTGTATATGATCCTCATGAATTGTATATTCCATCATTATTTGGATCAATTTATCATAGTTTTCATCGACAATATATTGGTTTATTCTAAGAATTGAGAGGAGCATAATGAACATTCAAAGAACATTTTACAAACTTTAAGGGAAAAGTAACTTTATGCCAAGTTCAGCAAATGTGAGTTTTGGCTGAATGAAGTTTTTTTTCCTAGCCATATTATATTGACTAATGGGATTAGAGTTGACCCTAAGAACATAAAATTTATTATGGATGGATGCCACCTAAGAATGTTACAAAAATCAGAAGTTTCTCAATTTTTGTTGGATATTACATAAGGCTTGTTAAAGGTTTTTCCATTATGGAGCACCTATTACCAAGTTACTTCATAAGAACACAAATTTATATAGAATGATAAATGTCAAGAAAGTTTTGAGAAGCAAAAGGCCGTGTTGACTGAAGTGCCTATTCTCACACAACACATGCTTAGTAAAGATTTCATGATTTATAGTAATGCCTTACATAATGGGCTTGGTTGTATACTCATGCAAGAGGGAAAGGTAATTGCCTATGCTTCCAGGCAATTAAAGCCTCATCAAAGGAATTACTTGACTCATG
This sequence comes from Excoecaria agallocha, assembly GCA_037975025.1. Lineage (NCBI taxonomy): Eukaryota > Viridiplantae > Streptophyta > Magnoliopsida > Malpighiales > Euphorbiaceae > Excoecaria > Excoecaria agallocha. The sequence continues at coordinate 34,278,922 of CM075815.1, read as the reverse complement.
AACTAGAGTTAGTAACCATATTCTTTGCCTTGAAAATTTAGAAGCATTATCTCTATAGAGAAAAATGCTATATCTACACATATCATAAAAGTCTCAAATATTTGCCTACACAGAAATAATTGAATCTAAGATGAAGAAGAAGAATAGAGCTGATTTAAGATTATGATTATGTTATTAATTATAACCTAAGCAAACCAAATTTTATGGCTGATACTCTCAACAGTAAATCATTATTAGGTAAATTTTAATTAATCGAATTAAACTATTAAGTTTATAACATAGTAAGGTTATGTACGAATAACGATGTAAATATTTTTGTCCAGATTTAAGAGCTATGAATGTCAAATTATCTATAGCAAGTGATGGTACCCTTATGGTAGAGTTAAAGCTTAGAAAAAATTAGGTACAACAAGTCATAAAAGCACAAATGCAAGATGAAATGATAGTCGCTATTACTGCACACATCCAAAAGGGGAAGGATAGTGAATATGTATTCAAAGAAGATGGTTGTTTGTACTTCAAAGATAGAATCTGTGTCCTTGATGTTAATGAACTGAAAAAGAACATCATAAGAAAAGCCTATAGCAGTTGATAGAATATACACCTAGGAAGCACGAAAATGTACCAAGACTTAAACACACACTATTGGTGGTCACGTATAAAAAAAGAAATTGTAGAATATGTTTCTAAATGTCTGACGTGTCAATCGGTCAAAGTAGAACATTAAATTTCCTCAGGTTTACTTCAACCAATAGCAATATCCAAGTGGAAATGGGATTAGATCACAATGGATTTATGGTTGGGTTACCTCAAACTAGGAAGTAACATAATGTTATATGGAAATTATAGATAAATTAACAAAGTCAACTCACTTTTTGCCTGTTAGAACTGACTATCAACTCGCAAAGTTAGCATAATTATATGTCAATGAGATAGTACAGTTATATGGAGTTCTACCATCCATTATATCTGACTGAGATCTAAAATTTAATTCGACATATTAGAAGAAATTACAGGAGACCTTAAAAATCATATACAATTTGAGTACAACTTTACATCTTTAAACTATAACACCCTTATCCTACACCTAAACTGACTCACTTTATCTTAAAGATTTAAACATACATTACTATGTTATTGAGCCATGAATTATAAAATGTAAAGATCTTCTTAAGAAAATGAATCTAACAAAAGTATTGTACAATTAAAAACTTTACTTTATACATGTGGTCTCTTAGAACATTCAAGATTTATATCAAATAATCTTTAGCACAATACATTATTTGACAATATAAATAAATATTCTTGTAACCAAAAAGGACCAACATCAAAAACTATACTTTCAGACTCTCTCTCTTGTGTTGGCCCACCTGTTGGAGACATTAACCTTGAGATGATCTCTTAACTCAAAACCCTACACAGATAAAATAACCCAAGCAGTAAAGCTTAGTGGGGATATTAAATATGAAAGACAACCACTCACAGTGACATCAAAATTGTATAACTCACTTCAATTGAAACATTAAAAATGACATGTTATAAATTGATATATAATAAGATATGCAATTTTAAACAATAATGTAATGCTACATTTAATTCAGCATCCTTAAATATCAACATTGATTAAAATGATTTGTACATTAATAAATATAATCCATACATTAGAAACCAAGTTAATCATGTTGTTTCATATATCATAAATAATAGTTATACTATACTTAGCTGTGATGTATTTATACTCTAGATCAGCCTACTTACAAGTATAATAACACTCAAAACAGTCATCTATAATCACACTCAGCACACTTTATGTATATACATTTATTTAACATGTAATTAATGGATTAGAAAATCTTGACAAAACTAACAACCTCAAGTAGTAAACAACAAAAGCATTTCAAAAGCTTAACAGTTAACTTAGCATGCTTGCATTGTATACTGGCTGACAATTCTTCATGCATTGAACTTATTTAAGCAATTTCGAACATTTGAAACCAATTATAAATAGAATACATATATCATATATTACTTGGTAACCTCTATTTATTTTAACTTATGAAACAACCCTAGAAAATCTTGTCAAACATGTAATCAAGTAATATCCTTAACTCTTATATGATATTTGATTTGTACTTTATACTTTAATGTTTATACTGTACCTATAGTCTAGCCTGCCAAGGTTATAAAGGTGGATAATAAGAACGGTAGGCACCCAAGGGTATCAAAATGGTAGATATCTAGGGATATAAAAAATATAGACCCAAACGGGTCCAATTATATGGTAGACCAGTCAAGCGAAGGCTAACAACCCAAATGGGGCTTTTTATGATCCAAATGGGATCAACTATGACTTAGTCCCAAATGGGGTAAAACGATAGCAGCTGTAACATACCTATAGGTGCTTATCTATCCATATTTAAGCTTTATTTGCAGGCAATACTATATTCATGTTCATTCTGCATATTATACTCATACTTTACAGAGATAATATGGCCTTTGTGCCATTAAATTTAGAAAAAGCAAAGTTTTCAAATTTATAGATACATTTATCAATGTATCAAATTTCATAATCACATATATATCATAATGATTGCATCATTCCAGAATCAATGGATAAGTGTACGCATTTAAGCATAACCAAGACATTGGAAGAATCACATGCCACAAGCTTATTCATATGCTTTCTATATATATATTTCTATACTTTCATTCAAGGATGTAGAATTATCCATCACATATTATAGCAATTATGTATTATCACTCATCAATGGAAAACTAGAGCAGTCAAGCATACATAATTCACTTTAAAAAAAATAACTAACTTTGAGCTTGATCCCAGGCTAAATATGTAAAAACCTACACTTTTAAGTATCTCTAAATTATCTAGCATATGCTTTATTAATGAACTTGCTAGATGAGTTTATATGTGACCTTTTTATATACTCTGATTGCTGCAAATGTTACATTAATTAAATAACAAATACAATCATTTATTGTTATAAGAGTTTATTCAACCAAACCTGAAAGTTAGACCTTAGAAAAGATTTATTCCTATCAAAGGAAAATTCAAATAATGATTAAATATTATTTTTATTCAATTAATTTTAAAACTATTTCAAGCCAATTCATTTCAAGCTCAACTAATTTAAGAACCTAACTTTTAGTTTTATAGTTCTAACTCTATGTTTGAGCTTCATTAATGGATTCATATTGCTAATATTTGTATGGCATTTGTTTTATATTAATGTTTAAGGATATTCCTTGCCAATCTCTTGATTAGCTTTACAAATATTTCTTTGTAGTTAATAGACACTTGCAAATACATTAAACTTATAGTTGTATATAAACTCATGATATAATAAGAGTTAAGCATACGATTACATTTATTTCAAACTCGATCATAGCAAGGACAATTGCATTCAGGTGAGGTAACTATAAAGGCTTCAATATCGATTATGCATTATTACAATTAAGTTACCTCAAGAACTATCATATGCCAATGCACTTCTTATGATAAAATTAATGAGACTATATACATTAAAATATCAGAGTCCTTTAAAACTAAACATATATAGAAACTTTGTTTATGTCTTTATTGAAATAGTGAAACTAAGAATTAGTTAAATCATATTTCATGCCTCAGGTGAGTGTACTTTAATGCCTTAGATAAGTGCCTTATACTTTGAGTAAAGGTGACTATAACTTAAGGGTGAGTATTGTTAGCACATGCATAATCATAGGATAGATATATTTTTGCTATGGCACAATTATATATGCAAAGTTCATATAATGATTCAAATACTTTTTCTAACATGTTATCATTAGATATCACATATTAGCATAATCATGCTATTTCAATCAAGTAATGTATCATACCTATTCAAGTGCTCATCATAAAACATACCTTGGTCTTAAAACTTTACAATATAACTCATCATATGTATGTGATCATGCAAAAAGATACACAATACCTAGTATATATATACGTATGTATTCATATAGTCATATAAAAATACAAGTATCGAAAATTGAACATATATCATCGTAATTATGAATTTTAACATGTTATCTTTCAAGCACCACATGTGAACATGGTCACACTAAAGCATATCTTATTTAATAGTCTAAGTGCATGTTCAAACAGAAATTTACTCTTTCATTAGAGTACAAACATGTAAGAATAATTGCATATAACAAGCATGTAAATAAGTTTAATTATGTATAAATATTTTATATCATTAACATTAATCTTTATTTATGTATATAAAAGATTATAAATAAAGTCCTATAAAAAATCATATTACATGCCATATATAATTCAATGTGTTTTCATATAGGCACAAATTTAACTTAACGACATTTAAACAATAATAGAAAAACATTAAAAATTCTGCATAGGGGCACCATTCTAAATCTAAATTGTATGCCATTTTTTATTTGGAAAATATCATTTTTAGGCCAAGTGGCCTTCTACAAAAGTAATCCCCTTTGTGTCAAGCTTCTAAAAACATTAAAATTCATCTCAATATCACATCTATAACTTGACATATTTAAGAATAACCATAGGTTGTGTATAAAATCAAAAACAATTTTTATTACTACTTATAAAATTCATAGAATAAAATGAAGAAAGAATCAAACTAACTTTACTTCATTAAAGTTCTGGTCCTATGTATCTTGTTTATCCATAATTTTAAATCATAGCATTTTGACTCCTCTACAAAGATTTATGTCTGAAATACCAAAATCTGTTCCATAACAATGAAAACAGTTTTTACAAATTTTATGCTAAAATTTGACATGATTGGAAATTAAATTAGGCATTACTTTCTTCATATGAAATGTATATTTAGAAGTCTATTTTTTCATAGAATTTAGCCTCATATTAATCTAACAAATGTACATGAAAATACATCATAATTTCTAATAAGCTATTCTAGAACTGAAATCAATAGCTCACAATACAAAAAAATTCGTTCTAGTTAAAACTTTAAAGACACATAGAAGAAAATATGTACAGATTTATGATAATGGTGATTTATATAGTGTTTTTAGGTGTTTAATTAGGTTAATTTTGTGTTAATTAGGTTAGATTTGAGTTTAATTGGTTAATCTTATGTTTTTGGAGTTGATTGTAAATTTTGGTGTTTTTCAGGGTTAATTTGCAAGAAAATGGACTTAATTGTAAAAAGGCAAGAAGATTTGGGCCAAAATTGGGAAATTGAAAAATTTATGTTAATTAGTGATCATGAGGTCCAGAAGTTCGATGCGTGGCCACATAAAGTTATAAGAGAATGAACCCATGGCCACGTGTGAGAAAGAAGCAAGAGACACGTGACCACGTGAAGAAAAGGCAAAGGAAACCCATGGCCACGTGATTTTCTTAAAGAAACAACACATGGCCATGTGTGGATTTACACTAGAAAACACATGGCCACGTGTTGAGTCTCCTATGAAGCGAAAGATTCCCGATTCTCTCCAATTCAAGAAAGATTCTTTTTCTACTCCAATTTGGAAAGTTTGGAAGGCTTCTACAACATCTTTTGCCTATAAATAGACAACTCTAACACCAAAGAAGAAAAAAATTAGGGATTAGAAGGGATTAATTGCTTTAGTTTTAGTTTTACTTGTTTTTCTAGTTTTTCTGTTTTCATTTTTCTTTTCAACTTTGTTTTAGTTTTTCAACTTTGCTTTGGTTTATAATTATGTTTAGGAAGTAGTTTTTTCTTCTTTTGCTAACGAATTCTTGAAATCTTATATTTTCATTGTTATGAATTTATTTTGAGCTTAATTTCTATATCGGCTGATTATTTCTTGGTTTTAAGCATATTCTTATCTTTGATTGTGTTGAGATTGATTGTTGGTTTATTGAATAAATAACTAAAATTGGTTTTGACATAGTTAATAATTTGCATGTTCTTGGGTTAAATTTTTAATATTTATGCATGAATATTATTCGAAATATGAGATAATTATGTGTTAATTTTATTGGTTAATACTAAGAGAGGAAGAACTAAGAATAGGTGAAAGTTAAATCTCTTAAAAAAGGCTCTAATAGACATCTAGGAGGATTAATTCAAACTTTTATGCTAAGTGTTGAATTGTTCTAAATAAGAGAATTTTAATGCTTGGAATGATAATCTTGAGTAAAGTTATCTGGTTTTATTTATCTGAATTCTTCATAATCACTGGTGTTCCTTTTGAATTTATGTCATTACAATGAAAGTTAAGGTGGATAGTTTCTTTAGCAAGAGAATTTCAATTATCATTTTGTTTTTAATTCATGTTAATTTATTTTTAGCGTTTGTTTTGTTTCATTATTTAATTTTTTCTTTTAAATCAAAAAAATTTGGGAAATAATCTCGGATTAATTTAATTTATACATAGATATTATTCTTAGCAATCTATGTTCCCTTGAGTACGATATTTTGGGGTCTTAATCTATATTTCCTTGTATTACTAGCCGATCTAGTACACTTGCTAGACACCGATCAATTTACATCAAACTTCCTTCACAAAAATTGTTCTCCTATGAGTCTAGGTTATCCAGGATTTTTCATCATTGAATTTAGACTTCTCTATCAAAAAGTATATAAAAAATACGACAACCTGCTCTCTATAACTAGACAGCTTCTCATTGTGAATTTCAAATTAAAACCAAGAACACTTAGGAATAGAATCTCATTTAGGTTTCTTCCCCAAGATTATGTTTCCATGTCTTAAGTTTAATTAGCAACTAGAATTTCCCAAATTGGAGTTATAAAATGCGAGATATTTGTAAAAATACTAAAACTGGTTTAAAGAGACCCGATCAAAATTTCAAATTCATTAACTTTTATACTTTCAACTTTGATTTGCATGATTTAAAGTCATCTCTTCCATAATCCAAAAATTATAATAACACAATCAACATAAATAAATTCATGCAAGAACACATGCAAAGTAGATTTTAGGCTTCAATTCCTCACCTTGGCTGAAATCCCCTTTAACTTTTCAATCCTTTGCAAGACCCTTTTCCTTTCTTCTTACTACCTTCCTCTTCTCATTTAACAAAAATTCATTCTTTAAACATAATTTTCAGAATTTTACTCAATCAACACTCAACAAAATAAGAAGAATAAGGAGAAGAAGAAGATGAAGATGAAAAGCAAATTTTAAAACTATTACCTTAATGTTTTCCACATAATTGTTCTAGAATAATCAACATGTAAGAGGTTTTCTTCAAGAATTCGTACAGAGATTGAAAGGTTGAAGAGTGAATGAGAAAGAAAGAATTTCAAAATTTCCCATAAAGAATGTCGTCCCTCTCTCTATCCACTCTCATTTTCAGCTTTTATAATAGAAGGGAAAAATTCCTTTGTTTGTCCTTCACAAAATTGCATGTCACAAATAGTTCTCTCATAATTTTGCATGTTACACATTGACCACTCCCCTTTATACTTCTCTTAAATCAACCCCTCATTTGTTTTCTTTATTTTTAATTGACCCTTCAAATGCCATATTAACAAATTTACTCCTTAACTTATCTTATTTCTTTTAATTTGACCCCATCATATTCTATCTCCTATGAAATTAACCCCACTTAATCATTATTTTAACATTGGCCTCTAAACTAACACTTCATGCTTTAATTATACTCTTGAATATTATTAAACCAAACTAATAATTTATTTATACCCTTATAAAATTCATACCATATAATTCACACATTCATCATATAATTAATTACAACTTAATAACATTTATGCCCCAATCAATATCTTAACTATATTTTATTCTAATTATGCACACTATATATTATAATATCAATTGACTATTGTATACTCTATCACATAAGACCACAAATTCATTAGATCTTAACTACTAATAATTCATCCAATAATGCTTAATTAGACTTTAATAACATGTAATTGCCTTTGAATTCTACTAAGGCCTATTTTGGGTCCTTACAAATCTCTCCTCCTTTAGGAAATTTGTTCTTGGAATTCATACTTATATCATTTACCCAAATGCATTACTCACAATTCTTATACTTCTGTGTCTAACACTATAAACTTTAATTCCATACTATCTCTGCCAACTTTCCTTAATGCTTACTTTAACTTAATTCAATTTTCTTATAGCTCAATCTCCATATAAGAGCAATCTTATCATATAATTACATCATTACTATGTTGAACATATATCCTGTCAGTTTCATTTATCAGTTAGGGCCTGTACATATAATATGATGCTTGATGCTATGGTATGTGTGAATGATGCTTTTGTGTATGCAGTAAAATGCAAATGCATATTCTTATGCATTGTATATGTTTTTGCCCCATCCCATGTGTAATGTTTCATCAATTGCCCGTACTCGATAAGGAAACACTGACAGGTATCTAGAGCATTATAATCACTCCTCAATTTGATATCTCAAAACCCTCAACTATAGATATTTTCATCAACTAAGCAAAACTCCATCTCATGCATCATAATTATATAATCACTACGTAATCTACAAACACACCTATTTCATAATCCCATGCACTTTTCATATACACAAATTATGTACTATTCGATTCGGAATTAAAATCCCCAAAAAACACTATCATACTTATAGTCCATTTCTGAAACTTCAATCATATACATTTACCCACATATAAAATTATTCATATATCCTATTTATCAGATTCTATCGAATCATCACACTTCAGTTTAACCATATGAAGACAAGGATATCTGCGTTGGCCAACACTCTAAAACTTCCTATGATAACAACCCTCAACACCTACAACCCAAAAATGGCTAAACCTAAGCTTTGATACCACTAATTGTAACATCTTTATCCTATACCTAAACTGACTCACTTTATCTTAAAAGTTTAAAAATACTTTACTATGTTATTGAGCCATGAATTATAAAATATAAAGATCTTCTTAAGAAAACGAATATAACAAAAGCATTGTAAAATTAAAAACTTTACTTTATACATTTGAGTCTCTTAGAACGTTCAAGATTTGTAGCCAATAATCTTTAGCATAATACATTATTTAACAATACAAATAAATATTCTTATAACCAAAAAGGACTTAACATCAAAAATTATACTTTCAGACTCCCTCTTTTGTGTTGGCCCACTTGCTGTAGACATTAACCTTGAGATGATCTCTTAACTCAAAACCTACACCAATAAAATAACCCGTGCTAAGCAATAAAGCTTAGTGGGGATACTAAATATGAAAGAAAACCACTCATAATGATCATCAAAATCGTATAACATACATCATTTGAAACATTAAAAATGACATGTCAGAAATTGATATATAATAAGATATGCAATTTTAAAAATCAATGTAATTCTATATTTAATTCAACATCCTTAAATATCAACATTGATTAAAATGATCTATACATTAATAAATATAATCCATACATTAATGTTGGGAATTATCGGTTACATGCATCTTATACATACGTGGAATTTAAAATTTTTAACCAATAAATTTGATGTTTTCATGAATTTACAATATACATATTAATGAGAATAAGAAAAATCACCTTTGATTTTTATTGAATAGTTGATTTTCTTTCTCACCTGGTTGTCGCAAACCACAGTGTCCAAAATCAAACACCTCCAATGAGTAATCCACACAGGAGAAGGATATAATGAACCAATGATTGGGAGAAACAAGGGTTGGCCAAAAACCCTAGATGCTAGTTAGGGAAGGTGGTTGCTAGGGCTTTTTGAGTGAGAGAAAAACTTTTCTCTTAATTGTTCACACTTAACCCTAATACATCATCACTTGGATTTTTGTAGTTAGGCAAAAAATCCAACTTCATAAAGGGATTGGGCTCTTTAAAATTGCTGGAGAATTATTAATTGGGTTTCTAGAATTATTTATAATTATTTGGGCTCAATTAAATCCAATTTAAGCCATTTCACAAAAGACTATGCACAAAACCCACAAACTAGGCCCTTTGTACATATACTTGGATTTAATTACCCAAATGAATTCTAAATCCAGCCAAATTAAATATGTAGGTTCCATAACACTTATGAAACATATTTAATTTATTTTGGTCCAAGATTTAGGCCTCTAAGGCCTTTTGTTTATTATTGGCGTGTGGCCCTTCCTCTAGAGGGTTTCTGTGCCAACTTCACTTCTTTGGGCATTTATAATTCCTCCAATGGATCTATTAATTAATATATCAGCCCTATAACACTTATAGTCCAATAATAATTAATTATGAAATACATTATTTCAATTAGGTCCATTTTACAAAATATTTCTAAAAAGTTCTGCCAACAATTTTACTTGATCATAATTAATTACTCTTAAATTAATTATTCTCTTATTCACTTCTCTATCCCCATAATAAAATCAAATATTATTATCCTTGTCATTTTACCATTTTATCCTTTTTTGTATATGTGTGTGACCTATTGGGTTCCTGTCCATATTGGCAGTATAATATGTAATTGTGAGTTTTATGATACACTATTATACAAATCATGAGTGACCTCTAGCTAGACATCATGACTACCCAAATGTCAAGAAAGTCAAGTGGTTTGACTATACCCTTCTATAGAAACAGTAACCGTGTAATTACTCCTTCCACCACTTTTATCTCAATTAGATTCTGAGTATGGATTTCTGTTAACTCATATAAATCTAATTATGTATTTTCTATTAATTTAACCATTGTTCCCAAAATGACCTTCATGGATCTCTATCCATTTTGATATATTATTCTGGCCAAAGATTCTCTTAATAAGGCAATTATAGAATCATGTGAGATAACTTTCCTTAATAAATTTGGGATGGTGAATCCTTTGTTAATCACTCAAATATCTTCAAGTAGGTCATGATATACCAAATCTCCTAACTATGTTCACTCCCAATTGGAAGTAATTAGCTATGGAGTCAAAATATACCACTTGCTACTTAAGATAACTTTGGTGATCTCAAATCTAAGGATACTTGCACAACCGCTATGAACAGATTCCTCACTAACATATATTTAATATCCATGTGAGGATTCTCTTTGTAGGTCTCCAATGAACTTGTTATTCTAACAAGCATCCATATGTTAGCTTTGATTATCTTCTATAATCAAAGTTATGAGAACCACTGCCTGAACCATTCAAGAAGCATAACATGTGCTAGTTTTTCCAAATTAACAATGTCCTATCTTGTTAATTCTATGACTAGGGATATTTAGATATTAACACATTTACATGTAATAGACACCTCATATCATGAACACTTTCATGATTGCCTTTGCATTGTGTTTATAATATCAAGGAATTCATTTATTAATTTAAGATTTACAAACTCATATATTTAAACATAGCATTAATAAATGAATAATGCTTTTATTAAAAATATAAATTCATACATATGAAATTCATCCCTTTTACATAGGCTCTATGGCATACTCTCTAACAATTAGAAACCAAGTTAATCATGTTGTTTCATATATCATAAGCAATAGTTATACTATAATTAACTATGGTGTATTTTTACTCTAGATTAGCCTACTTACAAGCATAATAACACTTAAAACAGTCATTTGTAATCACACTCAGCACACTTTATGTATATACATTTATTTAACATGTAATTCATGGATTAAAAAACCTTGAAAAATCTAACAACCTCACATAGTAAATAATAAAGCATTTAAAAAGCTTAATAATTAACTTAGCATGCTTGTATTGTATACAGGCTGAGAATTCTTCATGCATTTAACTCATTTAAGCAATTTTGAACATTTGGAACCAACTATAAATAGCATACTTATATCATATGTTATTTGGTAACCTCTATTTATTTAAACTTATGAAATAACACTAGCAAATTAGGTCAAACATGTAATCAAGCAATATCCTTAACTCTTATACGATACTTGATTTGTACTTTATACTTTAATATATGTATTGTACTTATAGTTTAGCTTGCCAAAGTTTTAAAGGTGGATAACAGGAATGGTAGATACCCGAGGGTATCAAAATGGTAGATAGCTAAGGATATCGAAAATATAGATCCAAATGGGGTCAACTATACGGTAACCCGATCAAGCAAACCCAAATAGGGTTAGCTAACATCCCAGACAGGGTTGTTTATGATCCAAATGGGATCAATTGTGATTTAGACCCAAATGTGATCAACGATAGTAGCTACAACATCCCTATAGCACCTATCTATCCATATTTGAACTCTATTTGTAGGCAATACTATGTTCATGTTCATTCTGCATATTACACTCGTACTTTATAGAGAAAATATGGCCTTTGTGCCATTAAATTTAGAATAAGCAAATTCTTCATATTTATAGATACATTTATCAATGTATCAAGTTTCATAATCACATATATACCATAATGATTGCATCATTTCAAAATCAATGGATAAGTATAAGCATTTAAGCATGATCAAGACATTAAGAGAATCACATGCCACAAGCTTATTCATATGGTTTCTATATATATATTTATGTACTTTCATTCAAGGATATAGAATTATCCATCACATATTATAGCAATTATGTATTTTCACTCATCAATAGAAAACTAGAGCAGTCAAGTGTACATAATTCACTTTAAAAAAACACTGACCTTGAGCTTGATCCCAAGCTAAATATGTATAAACCTGCACTTTTAAGTATCTCCAAATTATTTAGCATATGCTTTATTAATGAACTTGCTAGATGAGTTTATTTGTGACCTTTCTATATACTCTGATTGCCATAAACGTTGCATTAATTAAATAACAAATACAATCATTTACTATTATAAGAGTTTATTCAACCAAACGTGAAAGTTAGAACTCAGAAAAGATTTATTCGTATCAAAGGAAAATTCAAATAACATTAAATATTATTTTTATTCAATTAATTTCAAAACTTTTTCAAGTTTACTCATTTCAAGCTCAACTAATTTAAGAACCCAACTCTTACTTATACTGTTCTAACTCTATGTTTGAGCTTCATTAATGGATTCATATTACTAATATTTGTATGGTATTTGTTCTATATTAATGTTCAAGGATATACCTTGTGAATCCCTTAATTAGCTTTACAAATGTTTCTTTGCAATTAATAAACACTTGCAAATACATTATACTTATAGTTGTATATAAACTCATGATATAATAAGAGTTAAGCATACGATTACATTTATTTCAACCCTTATCGTAGCATGGAAAATAACATTAAGGTGAGGTAACTATAAAGGATTCAATATCGATTATGTATTATTACAATTCAGTTACCTCAAGAACTATCCTATGCCAGTACACTTCTTATGATCAAATTAATGAGACTATATACATTAACATATCAAAGTATTATAACTCCAAACATATATAAAAACTTTGTTTTTGTCTTTATTGAAACTGTGAAACTAAGAATTAGTTAAATCATATTTCATGCCTCAGGTGAGTGTACTTTAATGTCTCAAATAAGTGCCTTATACTGTGAGTGAGGGTGACTATAACTTGGGGGTGAGTATTGTTGGCACATGCATAATCATAGGATAGATATATTGTTGCTATGGCACAATTATGTATGCAAAGTTCATACAATGATTCAAATAGTTTTTCTAGAACATGTTATTATTAGATATCATATATTAGTATAATGATGCTATGTCAATCAAATAATATATCATACCTATTCAAGTGCTCATTATAAAGCATACGTCATTCATAAAACTTTACAATATAGCTCATCATATGTATGTGATCATGTAAAAAGATACATAGTACCTAGTATATATATACGCATGTATTCATATAGTCATATAAAAATACGAGTATAGAAAATTGAACACATATCATCGTAATTATATACTTTAACATGTTATCATTCAAGCACCACATGTAAACATGGTCACACTAAAGCATATCTTATTTCATAGTCTAAGTGCATGTTCAAATAGAAATTTACTCTATCATTAGAGTAGAAAAATGTAAGAATAAGTGCATATAACAAGTATGTAAATAAGTTTAATTATGTATGAATATTTTATATCGTTAACATTAATCTTTACTTTTGTATATATAAGATTATATATATAAATCTATCAAAAATTATATTACATTCCATATATAATTCAATGTGTTTTCATATAGGAAAAAATTTAACATAACATTTAAACAATAATAGAAAAACATTAAAAATTTTGCACAAGGGCACCATTCTTGTCTAACTTGTGTGCAATTTTTTATTAGGAAAATGTCATTTTTAGGCCAAGTGGCCTTTTACAAACTTAATCCCTTATGTTTCAAGCTTCCAAAAACATTAAAATTCATCTTAATATCATATCCATTACTCGACATATTCAAGAATAACCATAGACTGTTCATAAAATCAAAAATTGTTTTTATTACCACTTATAAAATTCATAAAATAAAATGAAGAAGGAATAAGACTAAATTTCCTTATCAAAGTTCTTCTCCTAGTATCTAGTTTATCCAAAATTTTACAGCATAGCATTTTGACTCCTCTACAAAGATTTATGCCCGGAATACCAAAATATGTTATGTAATAGTGAAAATAGTTTCTATAAATTTCATGCTAAAATTCGACATGCCTGGAAATAAAATTAGTCATTGATTTCTTCATATAAAATGCATATTTAGAAGTCTATTTTTTATAGAATTTAAATTCATATAAATCCAACAACTTTACATGAAAATACATTGTAATTTCCAACAAGTTATTCCAGAACCAAAATCAACAACTCACAATACAAAAAAATTTGTTCTGGTTACAAATTTAAAGATACATAGAAGAAAACGTGTACATATTTAGGTCAACCTTCCTTCACAAAAATTTTTCTCCTATAAGTATATGTTATCTAAGATTTTTCCTCATAGGATTTAGACTTTTCTATCAAAAATTATATAAAAAATATAGCAACCTGCTCTCTATCACTAGACAGCTTCTTACTATAAATTTCGAGTTAAATCCAAGAACACTTAGGGATCGAATCTCTTTTAGGTTTCTTCCACACGATTATGTTTCCATGTCTTAAGTTTAATTAGCAACTAGAATTTCCCAAATTATAGCTATAAAACTCGAGATATTTGCAAATTACTAAAAATGGTTCAAAGAAACTTGATCCAAAATTTCAAATTTATTAACTTTTCTTCTTTCAATTTTGATTTACATGATTTAAATTTATCTCTTGCATAATCCAACTATTATAATAACACAATCAACATCAATAAATTCATGCAAGAACACATGCAAAGTAGAGTTTAGGCTTTATTTCCTCACCTTGGCCAAAATCCCCTTTAACTTTTCAATCCTTTGCAAGACCCTTTTCTTTGTTCATACTACCTTCTTCTTTTCCTTTAACAACATTTCATTCTTTAAACATAATTTCTAGCATTTTACTCAATCAACACTCAACAAAATAAGAAGAAGAAGACGAAGAATGAGAAGAGGAAGATGATGAAAATGAAATTTTAAAACTATTGCCTTAATGTTTTTCATCCAATTGTTCTTGAATAATCAACATGCAAGAGGTTTTCTTCAATAAGTTTTACAGAGATTGAAAGATTGAAGAGTGAATGAGAAAGAAAAAAGTTCTAAATTTCCCACTAAGAATGTCGTCCCTCTCTTTATCTACTCTTATTTTCAGCTTTTATAATAGAAGGGAAAAATTCCTTTGTTGGTCCTTCACAAAATTGTATGTCACAAATAGTTCTCTCATAATTTTGCATGTTGCACATTAACCACTCCCCTTTATGCTTCTCTTAAATCAATGCCTCATTTCTTCTCTTTATTTTTAATTGACCCTTTAAATGCCATATCAACAAATTTACTCCTTAACTTATCTCTTTTCTTTCAATTTTACCCCATCATATTCTATCTCCTATGAAATCAACCCCACTTAATCATTATTTTAACATTGGCCTCTAAATTAACACTTCATGCTTTAATTACACCCTTGAATATTATTAAACCAAAATAATTATTTAATTATACCTTTATAAAATTCATACTACATAATTCACACATTTTTCTCATAATTAATTACAACTTAATAACATTTATGCCCTAATCAATATCTTAACTATATTTTATTCCAATTATGCACACTATATACTATAATATCAATTGAATATTGTATACTCTATCACATAAAATCATGAATTCATTAGATCTTAACTACTAATAATTTATCCCATAATGCTTAATTAGACTTTAATAACATGTAATTACCCTTGAATTCTACTAGGGCCTATTTTGGGTCCTTATATAAACAAATGGACAGTCTAAAAGAGTGATTTAAGTAATCTTTAATGATTACAAATGGATATGTAATAAAATAAAACTATGATAATAATATGAAATAATGTATTAGGTACTGGAAGATATGTTTAAGAGTTGTGTCATTGACTTTAAAGGAAGCTATGATAAATATTTCCCATTGATTAAATTTACATACAACAATAGCTACCAAGCTAGCATGAAAATGGTACCTTATGAGGCTATTTATGGTAGGAAGTGTAGGACGCCTTTAAGTTGGACAAAACTTTAAGAAAATAAAATTGTGGTTCCAGATCTAATGAGGGAAATTGGGGACAAAGTGAAAATTATCAAAGAGAGATTGAAGGTTACTTTTAATCACCAAAAGTCATATACGGATTTGAAGAGAAGGGACATTGAATATGCAGTTGGTGATAAGGTTTTCCTAAAGGCTTCTCCATAGAAGAAAGCACTTCGATTTTGTAAAAAGGGTAAATTAGCAAAAAGATTTATGGGTCCTTTTGAGATTAATGAATGTGTGGAACCAATAGCCTATAGATTGAATTGACCACAAAAGTTAGAAAGGATTTATAATGTCTTCCACGTTTTGATGTTGAGAAGTTATCGATCTAAACCATCGCATGTTATGGCATTAGGAGATATTAAGGTGCAATCGGATTTGACCTATGAATAGAAACTAGTGTAAATCTTAGCCAAGGAAATAAAGCAGCTAAAGAATAAATTGGTGCCATTAGTGAAAGTACTGTGGAGAAATCACAAAGTGAAAGAAGCCACATGGGAACTAAAGGACACTATGAGAAAGAATTATCCTGAGTTATTTGACACGAGTAAATTTTAAGGATGAAATTTTTATTTTAGAGAGGAAGAAATGTAACGCCCCAAACCCCAGTTACCTAAATAACATTGTCAGTAAAACTTGATTTTCATCTACATCTGATAATAAAATAAATATAAAATAAATGAGTTTTATTAATTATTAGTGGAAAAAATAGAGGAAAGGGAAGTTTATATGTTAAATTACACCTAAATTTAGGGGCTTAAATACTAGAATAAAATATTTTGAGGTCTAAATGGAATTTAAGGGGGCTGAATTGAATTTTTTCTGCATTCCTACCCAAAACTACATCATTTTAGAAGGTGGGAATTTGTTTCCCTTTGGCCATAATTTTAGGAGGCACAACATTTCCTCCTTCACCACCATTCTTCCTCTTCTTTCTCTTTCTATTTCTTTTTCTTTACTTCTCCAATCATGTTACCACCACCTACCACCATTCTTTGACTTTGCAACCTTTTCAATGATGGTTGTCTTCCTTCCTCTATTTTTCGTCATGCCATAGCAGTATCCCCTATTTCTCCCTCTTTCTTACTTCGATTCTCCCCCTATTCCACCTCATATATTGGGTTTTCCCTCTTTAATTTTAAGGCAAGCTTCATTCTTTCCTTCAATTGATGTTTTATTATAGAAATTGAATGAAAATTAGAGAAATAACTAAGTTTAGGGATTTTAAGAATTGGGAAAAATTTGAGGGCTTTGTTATTATTTAAATTAATTACAAATTAGAGTAAATAGCTAACTAAAATTTCCTTAAATTATGTGTTTGTGCATTTTTATTGAAATAATTATGTTGATTTTATGGAATTTTGAAGAAAAAGAAGGTGAAATGGTGATGAATGAGAAGGAAATGCAAAATAAAGGTGAATAAAATAATTTGAAGGTTTAGTTGGAGAAATTGACAACAAAATTGGCATGTGTTCATGCAATTCTATTTTTCTTTAAAATTTTTCATTATGTAAGTAAAGGTTTTCAGTATGTGGAGTATGATTTTTATGAATTAATGATATATATATGTATGAATGTATGTATGTATGTATGTATGTATGTATGTATGTATGTATGTATGTATGTATGTATGTATGTGTGTATGTATGTATGTATGTATGTATGTATGTATGTATGTATATTTGAGTGTTAAATGAATCATATAAGGTGATTCAATTAAATTATATGGATTTAAATTGCAAAATTGTCAAATAAAATATAATTTGCAAGTTATGGTTTTGGGTGAGCGGATTAAGATTTTATAAATTACTTAAGTTGTAAAATTGTCCAGTAACTAATTAGATGTTTAATGAGTAGTACAAAATACTTAAATTGAATTATAAGGGTTTAAAATTGCAAAATTGTCATTTTACTTATATTATGCAAATTGCTGGATCCTTAATATACACATAACTTGTTTAATTGAATTGATAAATAATTTATTGTCAATGTGTAATCAAAGGAATACAATAATGAAATTAAATTTATATTTTTAAGTTATGACTTGGTCATAACTATGATTCTAGTGATTTATAATATGTTATGTTTAATTGACTTTAATTAGTGAGCATTATCATGATTTTAAAGTAATTGCTTATAAATGTTGCTTTGAAATGTCTTGATAGAAGCATGTGTGTGTACATGAGGGGTTTATTTCCGAACTTTTGGAGAAAAATATAAATTGGACAAATTACTACATAATAGTGATGACAAGTAAAGGCTATAAGTGAGACTAAACTAAATTGAAAAGTGGAATATGAACCCAAATATAATTGCCCTCAGTAAAACTAGATAGGAATTGGAGGTATGTTATAGGGTTGGTATGCTAATTAGGGGAAATTTTAGCAGTACTGCACTATTATAGATAAAATCGAACTAAATGTCTCCGAGAACTCTTTTTCGGTATATGATATTTAATTTAAATCGTGGAATGAATGGCTCCATAAGCTCTATCCACATATATATGTAATTATGTATATATGAATGTATATGTAATAGTAACAATAATAACCACAATAATAATGCTAAGAGAAATAGTAATGGACCGAATGGTTTCGAGAACTCGATCTCAAAATAAGTCCCACCTATCTGGTTGAGGCCAATTTCACTAGCTTTTACTTGGGGTAAATAAATAAAATAATTAAACAATGTCAAATAAACAAATAAGGATTTTGATTGGAAGTTAATAGTTTAATGGTCGTACGTTAAATACAAAATCGAATAGGCTTTTAATTAATGAAGTATAGGAATTGCACATGCTTAAATTATAAATATTGGATTTAACTTTATTTTATTTATTTTTGTTTAGCAATAAATGCAAAAATTTGAGTTTATTAATGTGTGAAACTTTAAGCATATTTTGGCTAAATATTTATGTTATGTGGAAAAGTAAAATTGCTTGAATACCACTAAGCAAAATGCTTAGCACGTGGTTTTCTTCTCGCGCATAGATTTGAAAAAATTTTGAAGATTTTTGAAGTTAGGTGGAAGTGGATCTACATCAAAATTTGAGTCACATTAGTAAAAGTATTTTGAGGTGGATGCACAACTCAATTCCTTTTGTTATCCTTTAAAGTATTTTAGCATATGCACCTTGTTTTGGTGATGTAAATTGATGTATTTATTTATGAGTATTAACATTGTAAATTAAGTTATTTTGGAACTAGTTATGTAAATTATATTTGAAGATAAGTAGAATCCTTGATGGGATATATTTTAACTCTGTTGAGACTAAATTGTGAAATATTGAAGGAAGGGCAAAACATTGTTTGTTGGAGTCTAAATTGGAGATGGATGGTAGGATATGTTAAAATAATAGTGTATTGATGATTTTCTTATAAGGGGTTTGGAGGTTAATTTCACCAGTGGTCACTAAAGTATTGCAATTGTAACGATGTGGTCACTTAACTTCGATTTGTAACGAAAAACTCACTTAGGTATTATTTTGTAAGATAAAAGTCAATTTGATTGAAATAACCAAAATTCGACCATCAGAGCGTGTAATACACATGTAGGAAAAGAACGCATCATTAAAGAGTGACACATCAACATTTGAGTTAGCATAAATTAAAAAAAAACACACTCAGCAAATCAACTTGCCCCTTTCTTTCTCCTCACCCTCTCTCTCTCTCCTGGCCCATTGTGATCTATTGTCTCGTGCTCCCTATCAATCTCTAGCCGCACCTTCTATCTCTTTTAGCCTTAGTTCCTTCTCCTAGCATTTGAAGCAAGATGGCTTGTTACACACCACTTATGGCATGCCTGCTTATATGGCACTAGACGTGATAGGAAAGAAAGGATACGACGGAGCTAAAGTAGATCTCTGGTCTTATGGTTTTATTCTCTATGTTCTTCTCATAGGTTTTTGCCTTTTTAGGATGACAATATAGTTGCAATGTATAGAAAGATTTACAAAGGTGATTTCAAATGTCTGTCGTGCTCCTCCTCTGATGCACGGAGACTAATCACAAAGCTCCCAGATCCAAATCCGTACAACCGAATCACAATCTCAAAGATCATGGATTCCTTTTGGTTCAAGAAATATGTGCCTAAATTTTTAGAACTAAAGATGAAATGGAATTCAAAGCTTTCAATGAAGAAGAAGAGAGCAAAAATGGAGAAAAATGCAAGCAATTGGAGACTTTAAATGCATTCTACATAATATCATTGTCAGAGGGGTTTGATTTATAGCCATTATTCAAAAAGAAGAAAAGAGAGGAGAAGGAAGAGCGAAGATTTGTGATGACGAAGCCAGCAAGCAGCGTAATATTGAAATTAAAAGAGGTGGCCAAGGCAAGAAAGTTCTGTGTGAAGAAGAGCAAAGCCAAAGTAAGGATGCAGTGTCAAAACTCCAAAAGGAAAGGCAAATTAGGAATCACAGCGAAGATATATGCAGTAACACCGTCATTTTTGGTGGTAGAGGTGAAGAAAGACAATGGTAACACATTGGAGTATAACCAATTCTGCAGCAAAGAGCTCAAACCTACACTTAAAGATATTGTTTGGAATTCTCCCTTGGATCATTCTACAATTGCTTGATTAATTATTTTGTGTTATTTGCTATGTTCGAATTTTAGTATGAATTGGAAAGGAAAGAGACGATTATGGTCCTTTGATTCCGTTCTGGTGAATGTTTGTTTGATTTGGTGTTTGTGTTTGTTTAGATTTTGATGATTCATGGCTCTAACGTAATGCTTCATGAATCAACCATCAATTTCATTGTTTATATGTGAAAGGTTGGATAGATCTGCTACTTTTTTCCACTTTCCTTCTTTATTCTCAATTTATTTCATGTTGCTTTCAGCATCAATTATTAGCTACCATGAATCTCTTTTAATTTTCGAAATCCAAAAGAGAGAAGATACTAATGTGTCACTCTTTGATGATGTGTTCTTTTTCTACGCATGTATTACATGCTTCGGTGGTCGAATTTTGGTTATTTCGATCAAATTAACTTTTTTGTTACAAAATAATACCTAAGTGATTTTTTCGTTACAAATCGAAGTTAAGTGATCACATCATTACAATTGCAATACTTTAGTGACCTTTGGTGAAATTAACCTAGGGTTTGGGGAATTTTTAGAGAATACACTGTCAAAATTTTTATAAAATAAATAGTAATTGTAGTGGTGGTAAGGCTTTTAATGAAGAAATTTGATATTTTGTAATAATAAGGAAACTGAGATGACAAGTGATGTGAGGCCTCAATATACACCCTAGCAGGAATTGAGTATGCCTAAGGTGCATTAGGAAGGTGATACAAAGAGATAAGTGTTTGAAGAGTAAGAAAAGACCGAGAGGAAATTAACTCAAAAGTCAAGCGCATTATGGTAATTTCACTTTAATGCATGCACTTACACAATTAGAAAGGCATGATGAAGGGATTTAAATGAAAAAAGGAAATGTTTCTGGGAGGAAATGAGAAATTAAAAAGAATGAGGGAGCAAGAAGTAATTTACCTAGGACCCACAAATGGACCAATAGGATAAAGCCATCTTACTTTCTCTAGAATTCTCATGAGAAAGGAAGAAATATCAAGATATAAAAGGGAGAAGAGGGAGGATCACCTTAAGTCTAAAATATAGAAATTATTTCCAAGAATTCCAGCATTTCCACCACAAAACAATACCCCAATTTCTCCTATATGGTTTGAGAAGAGAGAAAATTTACGGTTTAGCTAAGGTAATAATTCTCTCTCTCTTTCACTTCTCATTTGTTCCATATACTAAGGACTTAAATTGATGGACTAAATAGATATTCATATGTGTGATTTGTTGCAAGAAGAGGGAGAAAATTGCAAGAAGAATGAGAAGGTGGTAAAAAGGATCTAAAGGAGCATTTAGGGCACATTTTGAGGCATGGGAGCTATTAGCATTTTTGCATGTGCTTATTTGTGTAAAAATGGTTATGAATGGTATATTTGACAAGTTAATGGAATAAAATCATGGTTGGGATGTTCATACATACATAAAAGAGGAAATATAGGAAGAAATCATAAGAAAGGTAAATTCTATCGTAGGGTTTACTTGACCCAGCAGGACTATTTTGCTTATAAGTTGAGTTTTTGAGCCTAAAATTGACTAATTCCAATTAAGGAGTAAACAAGACTTACATAACTAAATTTATTATGAAGAAGTATAAGAATTATTTATCCCATAAGATTGTCAAAATCTAGCTTGAAACTTAGTAATGTCTGCTGCCCTATCATTGGGAGCCATCTGTAATGTTTTGTGAATATCTTAAGATTTAGAAGCTCAAATGAAGTGATTTTTAATGATTTGGAAACTAAAGACATAGAGGGAAAATTTTTAGAAGACATTTAGTCTGAATTTTGCTGGAAATAAGTCAAAATGCAAAACAAAATGAATCGGGCATGCTACCTTATCACTAGTTGGCACCACGTATGACAAGTCAGCACCTTTGGCCTCTATAACGAGTCGGCACCACCCTTGTTCAGTCGACATAGACCCAAACACTAACCTTATAGTCTAAATTGACTAAATGCATTCTAGTCCAAAGTGACTAAATGCATTCTAAACACTAACCTTCCCAAAGTGACTAAATGTATTCTAAACATAAATTATGATAAAATGACCTACAAATAAACTTTATTATTATTGATGCATACATGAATATATATATATATATATATTCATAAGAACATACAATATTATTCAATGTTATACTTTTGTGATTACTTATGGATACTTGTATTTGCCTAAATATATACTATGATGAATTGATCATGATGAATAAGACAAGGTGAGAAATGATTTAATGCCTACATTTATATCTAGGCTATGGATAGATAGGTATGCCTATAAGGATATATTACAGCTATTATAGCCTTAACCCCATTTGGGTCACATAGCCGACCTCATTTGGGTCTACTTGACCGGTCCATAGTACAATATTGATCCTATTTGGTTCCCTATGACCGATACCCATGGGTATCTTGATTTGTACCTTCGAGTACCATAGAAAAACCCATTATCCACATCCTTAGAAATATGCATGCCTGTTATATGAATTAATTGTCACACTGTTACAAAAAGCATAAAATTGTAAAGAATATGTGTAATTTATACTAAATTAAGCTAATATTTTATATATTCACACTTGGCTTCATATGAAGCTTAATTATATCTAGATAAGTAGATGAGTTCAAGGAAATATAAATGAATGGAAAGAAAGAGTAGACTAATATTTGAGTGAAACCAATAATTAGGAAATTTGTAGGCTTGAACACATTTTCCATAAATTACTTTATTTATTATGCATGTATTTGTATAATGATATGCATATGTGTGTTGTGATGACTTGTGTGATGAGTCATCCTCATACATAAGTTCCTAACTAAACTTGTTACCATAGCATGGGTTTTATCAATGTAGATTCAGGTAAAGGAAGCAATTTTTAGGAGTAATCTACATCTTCAGAGGCCAGCACAAAAAGAGGAATTCTAAGTCTTAAGGTTTAAGTTTTATTGTAACATTTAGGATAAATATGTAAATGTAATTAAAAGATGTATGTAAGCTAATATTCATGTAAAAATATTTTGGACTTGTACACAATTGTAATGTTATAGTACATAGGTAAGTGATTGAATTTCTTATTAAGCATGAAATCCAACCTGTGTGATTGGGTTAGAGATTAAGGTATCTCATATAATGTGCAATCTTGATATATTCTTTAATAATGAAAGCAAAAGGCCCTTAGAAGGAGCATTACATGTGACATCTATTATTCAAACTCTTAAACTGACCAGGTATGGGGTGTTACATGTGGGGTGTGGGGTATATACCTCTTGAGAGGGTTCTAAGTACCTATGAGAAAAGTGTGATATTAGTGTCTTACTTATCGAATTTATTTTTGTTATTTTTACATTTTCCATTTTGGTCAATTATGATTGATATATTTTTTGTCATTATCTTAACATTTTATCCTTTTTCATTTGCATTTTTCTTTTAGATTTATTATGTTTCTCTATTTCAAATATATCAATAATAAATACAAAAAATGAAACATGAATGCAAAAATAAATACATGTCCTAATTCTTATATACATCAAAATGTCCAAAAGTCTTAAAAAAACTATTTGAATATAAGATAACTACTATGTAGGTCGTAGCCTCCTATGATAGGATGTTCTAGATGGAGGATAGAAGGTTAAAGGCTTAGGGGTCTGTGTGGTGCCACTACTTATAGTGGTCCTAGTGGCTGCTCCTCCTGCTGTCAGAATCTGAAGTCAAATCAACGGTTGCTATCAGGTAATACAGATGACCACAGCTACACTATTACCCTAACAAAATGCTCTGAGCTCTCACCTATCCCTAAGACTGCTTGAGAGTGCCACTCTAGATACCGTACCAAATCATCTCTTAAATTTTTAATGTAGCTCTTTAGCTGCTCATCGGTCTCTATCATCACCTACATGTCTCTAGGAATTTTTCCCTTAATATGGCCTATCTGATCCCTGATCTGGGTGATAGACTCAATAACAACCTACAAGGTTGTGTCAAATCTCTATCTCGCTGCTACTAAATCTACTATGATACCTTATTGTTAGTGGTTATACCCTAGGCCAAACATTAAACCCTTTATGTAATGTCATATTTTATTTTATAAAATTAGTTTTTCTTGATATTATTATAATGTTGTCATGTTACATTATAATAATGTTTGTAAAATAACAATCTAATGTTATTATTAAATGAATAATGATAAATAAAGATCATTATAAGTGATTTCAAAAAAAAGATCATTATAAGTCTGATTGATAAACATGGGATGATTATATATATGGTGATATAAACTAAACTATGAGTACTTGTTAGAGAACAGTGATGGGATACAACATGGCATAAACATAATGATCACACAGCGAAAAAATTAAAAATTTTGATCATACATGCCATGCAATATACAATATAGAATCGAAACAAGTAATTTTAGGGTTTTTAATAAACTTACAATCTTGGATGCTCTTCAAAACTTGATTTTTGCAATGGCCAATATATAAGATTGACTTATATATATCTGATCTCGATCCCAGATGCCAAAGGTACTACCTTTGTGCTACACCACTCTATGCTCACACACACACATGAAAAGATGGCTTAAAACCTAGAGTGCTAGCTCTATGGCTTTTGTATTTGGCAATGGGTATTCAAAAGAAGACACAAGATCTAATCTTATTCTTCCTAAGGTTC
This sequence comes from Excoecaria agallocha, assembly GCA_037975025.1. Lineage (NCBI taxonomy): Eukaryota > Viridiplantae > Streptophyta > Magnoliopsida > Malpighiales > Euphorbiaceae > Excoecaria > Excoecaria agallocha. The sequence continues at coordinate 34,253,125 of CM075815.1, read as the reverse complement.
ACAAATGGCTGCCCAAAATCTAAGAGAAGAAGAAAGAATTCTATCCTCTTGAAAGTGGCAGTAATGAGAGAGAAAAAAAACTTAATTAGCAAAGTTATTTCTTATCAATATATATCACTTCACTTAGAGTTTTGTGGGTGCCAAAATTCACTAGCATTTAGGTAGTAATTTTATCCTCCATCACTTCCTAATTAAGTGATATATCTTAATTCAAATTCCTTTAGTTTTAAATTCAAATTAATTTAAAATGGCATAAGACATTTAATCAAAGTCCACCACTTATTTAGGGATTTTGCACATGTCAAAATTCACTAGCGTTTTACCTTTGAATTTCGACCACACTCTCTCCTAATTAAGTGTTTTATCTTAATTCAAATGCTATTAGAATTTAATACTCAATTACCTTAATTATCCCAAGATAATTAATTAATTGACATTAAACCTAGTAATACCGATTTTCACTTTCTCATGGACTAAGGTCCATTTAGCAATTTTAACACCCATTACACAAATTAATTTGACTTTAAATAAAAGCCCAAATTAATGTCCAATACTCTATTTTAAATATTTTAAGCCCAATGCTTTGTGTGTGATCCTATAGGTCCATTTAATATTGGCAATGAATTAATGAATAATTTAAAGGCTATATAAATTCTCTAGCAAGATATTATAGCATTCCAAATTAAATGAAAATGTAAATGACATTTAGTGACCTATTGCAATTTTGCATAATCCCTTACCCTTAAATATCAGAATTAATATAAGGCATGGAACTAGTCATCCTTATATATACTAATTCCTTTCTTGATATTCCAGTGACATTAAACTCTCAGATAAATAATGATTACTCATTATTTCATCTCGGTATGGCCATAAACTTCTCAATTCACTGATCAAGTGGCCAATGATATATTCTCTCTTTTCGAGAGGGGTAATTCCTTTACTTTTCTTATCCTCTCTAACATGAATTAGTGCATGCCCAATCATACCCATACTTGTCACCCTATTATGAGTACGTTAGGTCTATGTCAAAGTACATAGTAATTCATAAAGAGCTTCAAAGAGATTTTAGGTCTAAGAACTCTGATGCAAAACTTGCACATTAAAAACACTTATGACTTGTACCATGTAGTGTTCTCATGAATGGATCAAATCCAAATACCATGTTCTAAACATGTATCTATGATCTCTGATTGACACTCTAGTCCTTATGATCCGTAAGACAGAACTCAACTTATCAGAGAGAGCATACTAGTCTTAATTCATTTGTTATTCCCATAACAAATGTTTCAAGGTCTTACAACTAGGTGCCTCACCCTTGATAACTTAAACTGAAACAACATTCTTGGATAGTTTTATCAATTGATATGCATAAAAATACAATAGATAAAAAAAATGCCTCATTTATTGACCTAAATGTTTTGTAACAATATATTAGGGTTAAAGCTTACACTAACAATCTCCCACTAGCACTAGTCCCACTTAGGCATAGCCCTAAGACCGAACACTCTCAAATAAGCTTCGTGTACATTTGGACACAACTATTTCATCAAAGGATCTGCTACATTGTTTTCACTTACTATCTTGCTAATCTTGATGTCTCCATGATCAATGATTTCTCTGATTAGGCGGTACCTTCTGATTATGTGTTTGGATTTCAGGTGTGACCAAGGCTTCTTGGCCTGTGCGATGGCCCTATTATTGTCATAGAGAATTTCTAATGGATCTAGGATGTTTGGGACCATTCCTAATCCAGAAATGAAATTTCTAATCTAAACAGCCTCCTTTACAGCCTCCTCAAGTAGATTTTCATTGAGGAAAACAATTTTGACATCCATTTCCCATATCTCATAGTCATGATATGCAGCTATGGCAAGCAAGATCCTAATAAACTTGAGCATGACTACAGGTAAAAAGGTCTCATCATAGTCTATACCATGAGTTTGCCAAAAATCTTTTGCTACTAGTCTACCTTTGTAGGTCTTGTCAGCTTTAAGTTTAAATAGCCACTTGCATTCAATTACCTTAACACCTTCCGGTGGATTAACCAAGGTCCAAATTTGGTTATCGTATATTGATTGCATCTCGGATTTCATGGCTCCATGCCAATTTTTTGAGTCAGGGCTCTCAATAGCTTCTCGGTAGGTAGTTGGATCCTTACAATCCGCTAACTCAATAGTGTCACTATCGATGATTAGAAATCCGTATCTCTCAATCTCCCAACGTACCCTACCGAACCTTATAGGTTATTGTACAATGGATTCTTGTTCCACAATTGGTTGTGAAATTGATCCCATTTCCAACTCATCCTCTACAGGAGTTTATGCGCTTGAATTTCTCCAAGTTCTACTTTACTCCCACTATCTTTCTTGAGAAGGAATTCCTTTTCCAAGAAAATAGCCTTGCTAGCAACAAACACTTTATTCTTGGCTTGTGAGTAAAAGTAGTATCCCTTTGTTTCTTTGGGATAACCCATAAATAAGCAGACAGTAGATTTTGGCTCTAGTTTGTCAGATGTTAATTTCTTAACATATGCTTCACAGCCCCAAATCCTAAGAAATGACATATTAGGCTCTTTTCCAGTCCATACCTCATATTGTATCTTCTCAATTGCTTTAATTAGAGCACAATTCAGTAGAAACGCAATAGTTTCTAATGCATAACCCGAAAAAGAGACAGAAAGATTAGCTTGACTCATCATTGATCGAACCATATCCAACAAAGTGTGATTCCTCCTTTTGGACACATCATTCCATTATGGTGTTTTGGGAGGAGTGAGTTGTGAAATAATTCCACACTGCTTCAGATGATTGTCAAACTCTTGGCTTAAGTATTCGCCACCTCGATTTGATCGAATGGCTTTTATACTTTTGCCAAGTTGGTTTTCTACTTCATTTTTAAACTCTTTGAATTTTTCAAAAGTCTCAGACTTATGCTTCATTAGATAGATGTAGCCATATCTACTGAAGTTATTTATGAATATTACAAAGTAACTAAAACCACCTCTAGCCTGTGTACTTAATGGTCCACATACATCGGTGTGTATTAATCCTAATAAGTCACTAGTCCTCTCACCTTTCTTGTTAAAAAGATTCTTTGTCATCTTTCCATGCAAACATGGCTCGTATGTGTCATATGATTCCAAATTGAATGACCCAAGCACTCCAGATTTGTTGAGTCTTGAAATGCATTTTTCATTTACATGTCCTAAATTAAAATGCCAGAAGTAAGTAGGATTCAATTCATTTAATTTAACCCTCTTTGTATTAATGTTGTATATGGACTCTCTGTTTTGTAAATCAAGGATATAAAAGGCCATTTTGTAACATAATAATGCCATATAAAATGCCTTGGCGATGAATATGAATATTGCCATTATTAATAACAAAGTCAAATCCATCCATATCCAAACATGAAACTGAAATAATGTTTCTACTCATAGTAGGCACAAAATAACAATTTATTAAATCTAAACAAAGTCTAGAAGGTAAAGTGAGTCGATAGTCGCCTATCTCTATGGCCACAACTCTTGCTCCATTCCCCACACGGAGGTCCACTTCACTCTTCCTAAGTAACCGCCTATTTCTTAGCCCCTGCACATTTGAACAAATGTGAGAACCACAATCGGTATCCAATACCTAAGTGATAGAAATAGAAAGGTTAATTTCAACAACAAAATTACCAGAACTTGATGCCTTAGCTCCATTCTTCTTTTGTTCTTCCTTTAAGAGAGCACAGTTCTTCCTCCAATGCCTTAACTTGTTGCAATGGAAGCACGTGATCTCACTCTCTTTGAGCTTTTGTGCCTTGGGCTTGGGTTACGCCTGAGGTGCACTCCCACTAGACTTAGGTTGTACCTGGTCATTCTTGGGTTTTGCCTTTCCTTTTCCCTTTCCCTTAGTGGGTCCCTTCTTAATGCCCCCTTAAACCATAAGTATGGAATTGGTCTTTCGAATGTTCTCTTCAGCATTCTTAAGCATCCCATGAAGCTCGGTGACCGTCTTGTTCATTGCATGCATGTTATAATTCATAACAAATGGATCATAATCATTAGTTAATTAACCTACGATCAAGTCAGTGGCCAATTCCTTTGGGACTTGTACCTCAAGTTTCTCAAGAGTATCAAGATACCTTTTATCTTGAGTACATGGGTACTAACAGGAGTACCCACAGTCATCTTACAAGAAATCAAGGCCTTTGTTGTCACAAACCTCTCGTGACGAGCTTGTTCTTGGAACATCTCCTTGAAGTGGACCATGATCGCATAGGCCTCTTAGTCCATGAATTGCTTTTGTAAATCGGGCACCATAGTGGCTAGCATCAGACAGGTCACATCATTTCTTCTCTTGCTTAAGAATATTTCCCATATTTCGAAACTAGTCTCTGAAATTGGTGCCATTCAGTTTGTCATTTTCTAGGACCGATCACAATGAAAAGTTATTGTTTGAAGAAGCCATTTTCAAGCTACAATAAATTTAGCAAGATTGAATGAGGTCTTAATAAAATCCCATAAATTGAATTAATATCCCTTTAAATAATTTGCATTAGTCATTTATTATGGGGAAAGATTCACTTTTCACAACAACTCATTAGTCAAGCTGAGCTTGTACACCTAAAGAGTTAAGTTACTTAGGTAGGAAAACTCCAATCATGTCTCATATATGACTCTTGAATCAATTGGGCTAGCATCATAAGATTTTTTAGCACAACCCATTTATTCGTTGCCTAGGTTTGAGCATCCCTTTCCATGTTATATCCAACCTACATTCACAACCCATGCCTCACAAAGATAATCGGGTGAATGTAGGACTCCTAGTCTATGTGATCGATGATCAATGCCTTGACATGTTTCAAATTAGGAAGGCAACTTTGTGACTTACTATTTTAGGGATTCATTTTATTATGGCTTACATGGCATACGCTTTGTCATCCATTCATAGCATGTATATATATAAGTTCATAAAGTAAAACGTGACAAACATGGGCCCAAAAACCTATAGATAAGATTCTATACTATTACATATGAATCTTCAAGTTGGGCTTCTCTACTCTGGTGGGCTTCATCTTGATTTACAAAGGCTTCAAATAAATTCTATACTAAGAAATAAATGAAACTTTTACAATAATCCATAATGGCACACAGGCCATATTTAATTACATAAGCCAAGGCCCATGAATGCACCATACATATTCATTAATCACATAAAATAAGCAATCAAATATACATAACATTCATGAATAAAACAAAGTGCATTTTTAATTAATTAAGCCAATACCATTAATGGAAATTATGTAATTGTACTTTTAAGATAAGACCCCGTGATGGGCCTGGGCTAAATCCCAATGGACTAAATCCTCTTATTGAATAATTTCTCTTAAAAGCCCAAAACACAAACTAGTTAGATTTGTGCCATAAATCAACTCTAGTATAATTTCCAATTTTGCCATTTTTAATATTATGTCATACAGCCCATAAACATTAAAAATACATATAATATGAGCCAACATGAATTTAAACATAAAAATTCATGAAGAACATATATCATACACGACATTGAAAATAAAACAAACAAACAATTTGAGACTAGTTGTTTAATGCTCAAATAATGCCACAAAATGATGCACAAACACTTAAAACAATTTTGAGAGCCATTTAATAACTTAAATAAGGTCATAAACACTGAGTTAAGGTTTTGTTTAGATCCGATCTAAATGTTTTTTTTCCATTTTAATCAAAATAAAACAAACAATATTGATTAAACATGCAACAAACACAAACTAGTCATTGTTTTAAGTGATTTGCAAATTAAACAATTAAATTGTGATGGACCATAATTAAAACCATTTTTAAAACATGTCCAGACCTGTAATTAATATTTAAAAATCACTTACAAACATTCCAAACACGTTTTTACATTTAATTTTGAGAAACTAGTTGTTTATAATGACATATCATTCAAACTAGCACCTATTTTCAAGATTAACATGTACGATCAAGTATCTATAATTAAAACCGACCATGATCAGCTCTAAGAACATCTTAGGATAGTATATTAACATTTCATAATAATTATAATACCTAATAAAACATTTAAAATCATTTTTACACTCAACCAATGCAGAAAACTCAAAACAAAAAATTTCAGCATTACGATTAATGTAACGAACGCTTTTAATCAAGTTGTAATGCATCCAAAGCACTTAAACATGCATGATTAGGCTCTGATACCACTGATTTGATATAACATGGCATAAACATAATGATCACGCAGCGGAAAAATAAAATTTTTTTATCATACATGCCACGCAATATACAATATAGAATCGAAACATGCAATTTTAGGGTTTTTAATAAACTTACAACCTTAGATGCTCTTCAAAACTTGATTTTTGCAATGGCCAATTTATAAGATAGAATTATATATATTTGATCTCGATCCCAAATGCCAAAGGTGTTACCTTTGTGTTACACCACTTTATGCCCACACACACAGTTGCAAAGATGACCTAAAACCTAGAGTGCTAGCACTATAGCTTTTGTATTTGGCAATAGGTATTCAAAAGAAGACACAAGATCTAATCTTGTTCTTTCTAAGGTTCAAAAATGCTGCTTAAAATTCAAGATAAAAAGAAAGAATTCTATCCTCTTGAGAGTGACGGTAATGAGATAGAAAAATCTTAATTAGCAAAGATATTTCATATCAATATATATCACTTCACTTAGGGTTTTGTGGGTGCCGAAATTCTCTAGCATTTAGGTAGTAATTTTAGCTTCCATCATTTCTTAATTAAGTGATATATCTTAATTCAATTTCCTTTAGTTTTAAATTCAAATTAATTTAAAATGGCATAAGACATTTAATCAAAGTCCACCACTTATTTAGGGATTTTGCACATGCCGAAACTCATTAGCATTTTACCTTTGAATTTTGGCCACACCCTCTCCTAATTAAGTGTTTTATCTTGATTCAAATGCTAATAGGATTTAATACTCAATTACTTTAATTATCCCAAGAAAATTAATTAATTGACATTAAACCTTGTAATGTTGATTTTCCCTCTCTCTTGGACCAAGGTCCATTTAGCAATTTTAATACCCATTACACACATTAATTTGAATTTAAATAAAAGCCCAAATTAATGCCCAATACTCTATTTTAAATATTTTAAGCCTAATGCTTTGTTTGCAATTCTATAGGTCCACTTAATATTGGCAATTAATTATTGAATAATTCAAAGGCTATATATATTCACTAGCAAGATATTATAGCATTCCAAATTAAATGAAAATGCAAATAGCATTTAGTGACCTATTGCAATTTTACATAATCCCTTACCCTTAAATATCAGAATTAATATAAGGCATGGAACTAGTCATCCTTATATATACTAATTCCTTTCTTGATATTCCAGTGACACTGAACTCTCAGATAAATATTGATTACTCATTATTTCATCTTAGTATGGCCATACACTTCTCAGTTTGTTGATCAAGTGGCTAATGATATTTTCTCTCTTATTGAGAGGGGTAATCCCTTTACTTCTCTCATGCTCTCTAACATGAATTAGTGCATGCCCAATCATACCTATACTTGTCACCCTATTATGAATATGTTAGATGTATGTCAAAGTACATAATAATTCATAAAGAGTTTTATAGAGATTTTAGGTCTAAGAACTCCGATGCAAAACTTGCACATAAGAAACACTTATGACTTGTACCATGTAGTGTTCTCATGAACGAATCAAATCCAGATACCATGTTCTAAACATGTATCTATGATCTCTGATTGACACTCTAGTCTTTATGATCCGTAAGATAGAACTCAACTTATCAGAGAGAGCATACTAGTCTTAATTCATTTATTTTTCCCATAACAATGACTGACTAGGGATATTTAGAATGAAGTCTCAATTGTTCCAAGGTCTTACAATCATATGCCTCATACATGATAACTTAAACTGAAACAACATTCTTGGATAGTTCTATCAATTGATATGCACAGGAATACAATAAATAAAACAAATGCTTTATTTATTAACGTAAATGTTTTATAATAATGTATTGGGGCTAGGGCTTACACTAACAAATAGAGTACTAGGTAGACCCGCAATGAGATACTACATGGGTTATTGTCATTAGTGATCTCATAATAGTTATGTTATCCATCCTTAGACCTGAGATTATCACAGTATCTTACATGACGAACATTATGTTTTGACATAATCAAATATTATCTTTAATCAGATAATTATAAATATTATGATTGGACATAATGAGAATCATGTAGAGGATAGTGAACAATCAAGAAGAAATTTGTCCCTCTCTTATGAGAGAGATATCTATTGGGCCCCTCGATTAGTAAGATTGAGAAATGTATGGCCGTGCTCAAATGAATTAATGAAGCGATCAATATCATTTGATATTATCAGTTTACTTAGTGAGCAAAAAATTATATGTTTGGACTATATAAGTTTGACATGGACTATGACTTATGTTCAAGTATGGTATCGTGTGACAAAGGGATTATAACATGTTCTATTAGGTTAAAATTGAATTATTGATATTAATATTATTTGGGTAGTCATAATGGCTTGCTAAAGGTTGCTTATGACTTGTAGGCCCATGATGGGATTGGGCCCACTGCCAATATAATGTGGACCTATTAGGTCTCACACATAGAATGTGATGAATGGACTAAGGATTAATTCGAGCATTTTGAATTTTATTTTGTGATAAATTAAAATTCAAAATAAACAAAATAATAGTAGTAATAATAATAATAATAATATTTAAGATTAATATTACTATTATTCTTATTTTAAATATGAAATGAGGTATTTCTTATTTTAATTAGAAAAGTGGGCTCGAAGTTTTCTCTCTCTTAATTAGGGTTAGGTCAACTATATATATATATATATATATATATAGTGATGTATATATAAAACCCTAATTAAGTAAAAAAAAAAGAGTGAGTTATAGCCATCACTTAAGAGAGAAAGAAAAGAAAATTGTTTTCTACTGTAATTTCAAAAGAGAGAAAACAAACCCTAGCCACCATGGAAGGGAGCTAGCACCCTGGGTGATTCTCTTCATTGCATTCATGTGTTGATACTAGTAGAAGGTGTCATTTTGTGTGAGGTCACACCTGCAATTTGATTTATCTGCGCTTCAAAAGGTGGGTAATCATTACATTTCTCTTCCTATTGAATCAATTGGATCGCTTGGATCTGTGGTGGGTTTCTATTATTTTGCTGTGAATTTTATTTACTATTTCAAAACCTAACACTTATACATTGGTCTAATACTGGGTCTATATAGATTGCACTAAGGGTAACAGGGCTACAGTGTCTAGTCCTACCTCCTATTGGCATCCTTGATGGCAGATAGTCTCCCTAAAATGTCATTAAATGATGAAGCTGATGTCAACTGAATTGGTGGTGGAGCAGTAGAACTAGATGCCCTTGGGTGATCATATGTCGGTAGAGTACCTCTTCAATCCTTTAGATGGTAATGGCCATAGCCTAATAGGAGACCTCAGAAGTACTGAAGGATGAGGTGATCTGCTAAGAAGATCGTCAAGATCTACCTACATATCCTTCTTAATATCTAAATTTATGCCTGCTCTCTGAGGCTCCTGTAGCTCATCCTGCTGTTGTTGGAGATTGGGCTGCACTGGTGGTACAAAAGGTGGCTAAACCCAATCCTCCCCCTTTGCTGGTAGCTCTAGTATTATGGGATCTAACATGTAGCTCTCTTTAGTCTTACGACCAAACAACAACTTATACTATTCATCATGCTCCTGAACTAGCTTGACCATCCTCATGCCAAAAGTAATTTGTAGATCCATAAATATGTCCTCTTGGAGTGCTTGAACAAAGGTCTTCTCATTTGCCCTAAATCTAACAATAGGCAGATCACCACTCCCCTAATACATAGCTATGATTTCGGTCAAATAGCTACTCTAAGTAGGGTAACGATGATCTTATGTGTGATATCAATCTCTTACCGGTATGCATGGCCTATAAGCAGATGATATGGACCACATTCACCAATCAAAGACTACCGGTGCGGCCAAGATAAGAGGTGGACAAGACTCTTTGGATGTACCTAAGTGCCTATGTAGCTAACATCATACTCTTAGTTGTGTTCAACTATTACACGGCCCCGGGAAGTGTGATGGCTGCCCAGTGCTCCCTTACCACTCCTTTCTTTGAGGTAAAAACATCCAGTCCTACTAGAAGCCTTATAACCTTTGTGAATCGGTAGCGTGTAATGCTATACTCAACATTTTAGACTCTAAATTTGACCACTCCCTCCTCTATATTAGGTCTTTGAAAGCCTTTATATTGCAAGGTGGCCAAGAACTCTAGTAACATTAGGGTAAGTCTGAAAGGACAAATCAAAAAACATAGTCCATCCTACAACAACTAATAATCCATAAAACTCATTAGTCATCCTTATAGTCTATAGGAACTATCATGACATAAACCTATTGGAGTGGTATTACACTCGAGATAAGGCCTGATATCTCTTGACCTATCTTGGGGTCATCAGTCTCGGAGTTGCTGGAGCTGATGTATACTGTGCTTCTCTACATGGCATCCTACAAAGGTTAATTGTTAGTTTTTTAGAGTTAACTTACACTATAAGTAATGGCAAAAAATTAAATTCTTAAAGGTTTTATAGAATTTTGACATTATATTGGCTTAGATCGGTGTTAGCCAACCTAAATGAAAATGTGTGTTAAGCATGACATGATAGATTACAAAAGCCTAAGCCCAACAATGGGCAGTTTAGCAATCATGCACATCAATTAAAGATCATTTAACATTATATATACGCATAAAATTTTGGCCCAACAATGGGCTGTTTAGCAATCATACACAAAACTTTGACAAAATTTCGACAAAATTTCGATAGCATTTGGAGTTGAAATGTGCCTGTACCTTGCACAAAAAACATATAACATTGACAAGATGTGCCATCAATGGCCAATATACATGCCATTATAACACATCTTTATTACAATTGATCTCAAAAAATCAGTCTAGTTCTAAGTTTACGTGGATAAGAGACACCTAAGTTTTATAGTTCAACTAAGAAACTTATTGATTTAACAAAACAAATTAATTTAACTCAAGCAAAAAACCTAAGCACCATATTTTATAACAAATAAAGAAATTAACTAGGTGTATAAAAGCCAATTACACCCAGGCCATGGTTCTTCGCATCTATTGTTTTTACAAGACTAACTAAATCACACAAACAATGATTTATCCAAAAAGCCATTATTGCATTAAAGAAACTGCAAACAATAGGCTATAAAAAAGCTAAATCACAATCAAATAAATATCAGATAGTCTATAGGCATTTATTCTAACTGAATAAATTAACACAATGAAAAGAAAGATAGAGGGAAAAAGTAATGCCAACCTAGAATGGGCAAATTTAAAAACTCAACTAAATGCGAAATAAAAGGCTCCTAGACATGTGTATTGGTTCCTGTGAAATTTTGGCACAGATGACATGCAAAATAGATAAGAAATGAAGGAGAAAGAGAGACAAAACTGAGAGCAAACTTAAAGGAATTGTTAATGGCGATTATGAGAAAGAGGAGGAAGAAGAGGAGAAGAAAAGGCTTTTATTTTTCAAATTTTTTAACGACACACTTAGATCCCTTCTATCATCACTTCTTTTCCTTTTTTTGATTTTTTTTATTATTCTTTTACTTTAATTTTTTTCTTTTCCTTATTTTTCTTTTTCTTTAATTTCCATTTTTACCCTTATTTATTTATTACATCTTATTTTTACATTATTTACACTTATATATTGTTTTTTATTATTATTATCATCATTATCATCATCATCGCCCTTTTTTTTCTATCCTTTTTTTCATAAAATAATCCCTGAACTTAAGTACTTCTTGAATTTTGAAAACTCTAGATTTAAAATCTTCCAGGAGATTATGTATTAATAATGGGTCCCTTGCACCTCCTGCAAAATAAAAATAAAAAAATAAAAAAATGTAAGTGTAATGTATAGGGCATGCAAAGGGGCTCATTAGGGTGTCTAGGGTTAACAGATGATTAAGCCATGGGTTGCTCCTGAGGGATAGCCATCTTTCATGCCTTTCCTATAAATAGCTTGATTTTCTCCTTGGTCCTTATGCCTTTTAACCTTCTCTCTCCCATGTAGGCTCTCTTTTAGATATTTTTCCTTCTCCCCTTCTTTTTCTTTTTGGCTTTTAGATTTCATTTGTTGTATTATTTATTTTTCTTTTTATTTCTTATTGCCATTATTTTATTTTAGTACTTTTTGGTCTTTAGAGCATCGAAACATTTTCATCATGTTGACCCAAACCATGTTCAAGCTGAATAGGTTACGAGATGACCTAAGAACCTGAAAAGACCATATTTTAACCTCGTACCATAGTCTGAGGTTCTTAAAGAGGGTGCATATAGACAGAGCTTTAATCTTTTCTACTACTCGATACTGGGACCCATGGTTCCATGTTTTTAAGTTTACACACTAAGAATTATGCCCTCTACTCAAGGAGTTTGATGAGATTATCGGTATGAGATTCAAACTTGGTACTCAACCTTATTTGCCTTATATTATTTCTAATTATCCTATAGAGGTGGCCCAAGCTTTAGGTGTTATTTCTTTTGAGGCTAGAGGCCTAGTACCTTAGGGAAGGACCTTTTTATTGGAGTGGTTGATTGATGTCTTGGATGATTTTGATGATGTGACCACATTTCAGATAGGTGTGCCCCTACTTTATTACTTTGGTTGGTGTCTATTGGTATACTTAGATGACCTGGCTATAGACTTTTCAGCATCATGGATGGAGTGTGTAGCGGTTGTACCTCATTTCCTTTAATTTTTGTAGAGACGACCGTTAGTGTTGATGTTATCCATGTTGATTCTACTGGTCACTTTACCAGTACTCCCTTATTATTCTAGGTACATCATTGTTTCAAAGGTAGCATGCCCCTTATGGGTTTTTAAACTAGCTCTTTCTTGTTGGAAAATGTGTCCTTTTAGATTTTTAGGTATTTACTTGCCTTATTTTTACCTGAGATGAACCTAACTTACCCTAATTGCTTTTCTTTTCTTTTTTTTTCAAGTGTGGCTACATGAGAAGTTGAAGCTACTATCAGAGGCCCTTCTTCGAGCCATAAGCACTTATCCACTAAGGCACTACTTTCTTAGATAGAGGCTATATGATTTTTACTTGCCTTATGAGAGAGCTATCTGGATGACTCATTTGGTGGATGTTGGCATCAGTTTCAGGTACCCCTTGTTATCTATATCTTCTGTAACTCGAGATGGACCTTCCAAATTTATCCCCCTGTGTGGATTCCATTAAGCCACTTTTTACATTACTACTCACTAGTATGAAGACCGTCAGGACATCATCAGGTGCCCTTTAGCCTTTCGTGCTGGTCCACTATTTACCCCATTCTTGATAAGTTATTATTATAAGATATAGGCCCAACTCCCCATAAGGACTGTCACTCCTGATATTAGTTATAGTAACTTCCCCACCACCACCATGTACAAGCAGTGGGCTATGAGTCTAGCAATTGACAATAGGATACATCAGCTTAGGCACTTAAAAGGAGAGAGCAGTGTGATATAGATAGACTAGATTAGATACTATCACAGACTATGCTTTTCATCTTTTATTAGAAATTTTAAAGTTTGAACACATAAAGAGGAAAAGACTACTTTTGAATGCATTAATAATGCTTTTGGATACAAATGTGATTTTTTTTGGTTTGATTTCAACACATATGATCATTATTTAATGCTATCTCGATGACACATATTATTCAATCTCGAAATAGAATTGTGAAAGCATTAAAACTCCTATCATGAATCAACCATATCATATTTTTCTATCAGCCCCTAATTTTTGCCCAGGATGCCTTTTTTTGATTTTCACCCTGATGAGGCACCTAACTTTAGCAAAACTACCATTTTTTTCAATTTTTGACCTATAGGGCTCTCATTCTCTTCTTTTTCTCTTTTGAGTCTTTAAGCATGATACCTTTACCATCTATTAACATTGATCGGTTCTCTAAACTTGTTGCCATCATTGTCAGTCAAAATAACAGCTTCTTTCAACAATAACTTCTTCAGCATTACATATCCTTCTTAAGTAGGCCTAAACTTGCCTCGAATGTCGAAAATACCTTGCCTCATCTATTTAAACACCAAATATACCCTTCCTTCAAATGATGCTTCCTAACCTTTTTCCTAAATGAAAAAGCTTACCTTTTCTAATAAATCTAGCTATGATAGTAAGCTCACATCCTATCCCTATGAAGCGGGTTAAGGTATAACTACTCTATTTGGCCCATTTTGTCTATGGCAATTTGGTTTTCAAAACCAACTTTAAAGAATAATGCCTGATCTCTATTGGCTATACAACTTCTAAACTAAAGAAAATAGGGTTGCCCCTTATTGAAGTTATAGTTCTAGTTTTACAACCATATAATGCAAAAAGTAGCTTTTTCCACCTCATCTTTGTATGTTCAAACCATCTTAGCTAGAATCCTTTATAATTTATTATTAGCTGCCTCAACTACCCCATTTTCCTAAGGTCGATAGGGAGAGGACCTAGTGTGTTGAACCTTAAATTTCCTAAGCATCTACTTAGTTTCCACAGAAATTATAACCCATTGTCAGACATTATGTGTAAGGCCCCGGCTTAGACCTTAGGAAAATGTATAGGGATTCTTAAATGATAATATGATCAATATATGTTTGGGTAGTTAGTGAATTATAGGTTAGGCATAGAAGTAATTATCTTAAAAGAGCAAAATTAATATGCTCATTTTAAATTAAGTTATGCACATGATTGATTAAGAGAAAATGTCATTTAGAGGGCTCAATTGAAAAGAAAGAGAAAATTTAGGGTAATAAATGAGAAATTTGGGGAAAGAAGGGAGCTAAGTGTAACTTCCCTATAGTCAACAAGAGAACTAATAAGGGAAAGGCACAGAGCCTCCCTAGAATTCTCTTGAGAAATGAAGAAAATTCAAGGGATAAAGGGGAAGGTTGGTTGGCAACTTTAAAGGGCATAAGGCAACCATTCTTCTCCTTAAATAACCCTCAAACAACCCCTAAATAACCACTAAAAACTCAACCTTAGCATTGAGAGGAGAGAGAATTTAGTGGTTAGTATCTTAAGGTAATAACTCCCTCTTATATTCTCTTTTCTTTCTTACAATTAGACATTGAATTTAAAGGATTATATAGATTTCTTATATCATATCAATATGTAAATTTATTCTATGTAAGAGGACAAACAAGCAAAGGCAAAGAAAAGGAAGAAGAAAGAGCTTGAAGAAGATTTATCTTACTTAAGAGGTATGGTATCTTCTAGCATTTTTGTGCATGTGCTTGCTTTTATATAATGTATTGAAATGGTATTTGGAATTTTTAATGAGATAGAGATATGAATATAATGGTTGTTTGGGCAAAATAATCAAAATGAGGAAGATATCTTTAAAATGGTAAAACTATATCTTTGGGTTCACTTGACCCAGCAGTATTATTTTTCCAATAACTTAAGTTTTAGAGCTTTAAATTGAGTAATTCTAGCTGGGATAGAAATTAAACTCACAAAACTAAATTTCTTATGATTAAATCAGAGTTTAGTTCTCCCTCTATGAATATCAAAAATTAACTTAAACCTTGACTATGTCTGTTGCCTTGTCACTAGGAGCAATCCCCACTATTTAGTGAATATCTTAATATTTTAAAGCCCAAATAGAGTGATTTTTAATGATTTAGAAACTAGAGATATAGGATAACAACTTGTAGTAGAACACTATGCCTAAAACTATCATTTACTAGGTCTAAAATGATGTACAAGCCAAACTCAAAAATCCACCTAAAAAGTTTTTACGTAAAATGGTGCACATGGTTGAGACCATTTGGACTCCCCCATGTACAACCTTTTGGATTTATTAGTACCACCATACATGGCCAAATCCAATTTATCTCAATTGTGTGCCTCCACTGTTATAGTTTATACTTGACTTTTAGGCCCGAATGATCACCAAAACTTGCTCGAACACTTTCAAACACATTTAGGGCACTTTAAACATAAAAATAAGGGTAGGATGTGGCATGAAATGTATGAAAATTCTAGAGGACTATTGAAATAAAGTTGTTAAATAATATTTCACTTGGGAGAATATAAGTAAGTATATGATTAACTTAGGCTACCTTTAAGCCATAAAATTAATTTCATGCATATAACCCATTATGACTAGTGTATAAAAATAAAAAGAACGGTATCAATATATATGTTTGAAGATTTATATACACATAACTATACACCTGTATATGTAAGATTAAAGATGTTTAACGTAGTGATGTATATTTATGTAAGGGTTTACATTCTCAAAAATGTGCATGGATGATCAAATCTATATTGTTGCAACTATTATGAATACTTGAAAATGTACACATGTGCATTGCAATTAATTAATCTTGACATGTGAAAAATGTGAAAGATGGATCAATTCCTGCATATAGAGCTTTGTTTTGGATAGATAGGCATGCCTATAACATACACTTGCAACTACCATAGTTTAACCCCATTTGAGTCCATAGTTTTTCCCCGTTTGGGACCACAATCTTCACCTTATTTGGGTTTATAGGTTTGATACCTTCGGGTGACCACATGATTAATACCTTCAGATAATCACATAATTGATACCTATGGGTATCCATAGCACCTATTATCCACACCCACAAAACTTAAGTGAGCATTCATAGGAAATAATGAATGGTTAAAGTGAATGATAAAAAGTGATGTGCTAAACATGATTAAACTTGCATTATAAATATTGAATTTAAAAATGTTTTCCCTGTTAATGGTGATAAGGTTATCTAATAGCTATAAAAATATTTCAATATTGTGGCATATTTGCGTGCCTAATAATGACCACTTTAAGTGGTTATTCACATATTTATTGTTCCCTATTTAGCTGTATAGTTTAGATTGGGTTTTCATTTACATAGGTACTCAAGGTAGGACTCTTCAACAAGGGTAAGATCTACAGTGACAAGTCCAACACAAGTAATAGGAAGAGTCAAAGTAGAAAACTGCTATCTTTTGTTTTTGTCTTTGTAAATTACCATTTTGTACTAAGTAAGATAGATTGTAAAGAATAGAATAGGCATAAAATAAAATGTATTAAAATGGTTTCTTTTATATAGTGTCTTTCAATGTGAAGGTATAGTTATAAAGTATAAAGGCTAATATGATAACTATGCAAATGGATTATAGTATGGTGGATTATATGCAAGATGGTACATATAATGACAACGAATAGGAAAAAAAATTAGAGTAGTCTTTACATTATTGGTATCAGAGCTAAGGTTTAGGCAATTTTGGCCAATAAGACTTTAAAAACATGCATGTATAGATTGTTATTCGTGTTGGCCTAATGTAGATGTCCCTATTTTCTTATAGACAGTTAATCGTTGAGGGGTCTAGGGAAGCAATAGAGGAGACTTTCAAAAGTAATTTGCTAGTGAGATTGAATCCCTTCAACCCAAAATCCTTAGCCTCCACGCAGGGCGATGCACCTATTGCTATTCTTGAGGAAGCATTACTGAAGATTTCTTAGCATATGGCCTAAATTTTATAGAGGATGATGGCACCCAAAGCTTCCATTACAAAAATTAGAAAGCATGGGGTGGAGGAATTTTTTAGTACCACATTAGAGGAATCTAAGAAGGGAAAATTCTAGTTAGAGAAGATTAGGCAAATATTTGATGATATTCAATGCCCAGCTAATCAAAAAGTGACTTATGTTATGTCCTTACTTTAAAGAGTTGCATACGTCTGGTGGATGTTGTTATGAAAGTAGCCTCAATTGCCTAATCCCCTTTCTTAGGAATTCTTTATGGAGGAGTTTAAAAAGAGATATGTTACCGAAGATTATAAAGAATAAAAACTAAGGTAGTTTTTAAATTTGACATAGAAAGGCATGACTATAGCTGAGTATGAAAAGGAATTCAGTCGCCTAAGCAAATGTGTGCTGGGACCCATGTTAATCGAAGCTTTTAAATGTCAACAATTCGAAATGGTTTAAATGATTGAATAAAGGAGTGGTTAATAGGACTTACATCATTATAAACTAGTGAGTTATTACCAACTTATGCAAGCAGCCATCCGGGTATAAAAGAACAAATTGGCCAAGAAAGAAAGGGAACAGAAAAGAAGTTTTGCTAGAGGTGGTTCATTAATAGGAACATGATCTAGGGTTGTATAGGGAGACCAACCATTTGAATCTTTTAATAGTCTTGTTAATAAGGTAAATGATAGGGAACATTTACAACATCTAGAACGAGTAAAGAGATGTCTATAGGATAAGGTAGAGGACAACCACCAAAATAGACTTATTATTCTAAGAGGCATTGGGGCACCTATAGGATGTTAACAGGTGCTTACTTTAAATGTGACAATACTGATCATTTTATGGCCAATTTTCCATTGAGACAATAGTAGGGGTCGACACAGTAGAGTAGTCGAGGAGCTTCTAATACACCTTTAATAGGCAAAGGATATGGAAGAGGTCGAGGTGGATCCAATGAATTTAGATCTTAGTCTAAAAATGCCTCTAAAATTGTTGATCGACCATTTTCCTCTACACCTCCTACCCTGGGATACGCAATGAAAGCTTTTGAAGATATGGATGCCTCGAAAGTTATAGTGGGTATTTTCTCGCTCTTTTAAAGTGATGTGTATGTGCTTATTTATCTGAGTTCTACCCATTGTTATATTTGCATTAGGGATATAAGTAAAAATATGGCAACTGTAGACCAGTTAGATTTTGATATATGCATGACTAGTCCCCTAGGTCATAATGTTTGTGTGAATAAAGTGTGTAGGAATTCCCCTATTGTGATTTAAGGGAGGGAATTCCTAGCTAATTTAATAGAGTTACCTTTTCGTGAATTTGATGGGGTAATAGGCATGTATTGGTTAACTAAACACCAAGCAATAATGAATTGTGGAACAAAGACAATAATACTTAAAGATGCTAAAGATAAAGAAATAATAGTACAGGATATTAGATCCAAGACCCTAACAAATGTCATACCATCTATATAAGCTAGGCATTTTCTTAGGAAGGGATATGAAGCATTTTTATCTTTCGTCCTTGATTCCAAGAGGGAGAAAGTAAACCTTTAAGATATACCGATAGTCAATGAATTCCCTGATATGTTTCCAAAAGAGTTACCTAGTCTTCCACCTAAAAGAGAAGTAGAGTTATCCATAGGAATCTTACCTAAAACTACTTTTATCTCTATGTTACCGTATAGGATGGCACCATCGAAATCAAAGGAATTAAAAGTTCAATTGCAAGAGCCACTAGATAAAGGCTTTATTAGGACTAATGTGTCATCTTAGGGCACACAAGTGTTGCTTGTCAAAAAGAAAAATGGCAGATTAAGGATGTTTATAGATTATAGGCAGCTCAATAAAGTGACAATGAAGATTAAGTATGCCTGCCTCAAATTGAATATTTATTTGACCAATCAAAGGGTGCTAGTGTGCTTTATAAGATTGATTTGAGATTAGGATATTATCAACTCCGAATGAAAGATGAAGACATCCCAAAAACTGCTTTTAGAACTTGGTATGGACATTATAAATTTTTGGTTATGTTTTTTGGGTTAACTAATGCACTGCCAACTTTCATAGGGTATTTAGACCCTACTTAGACTAATTTATGGTTCTGTTTAATGAT
Source organism: Excoecaria agallocha (assembly GCA_037975025.1). NCBI lineage: Eukaryota > Viridiplantae > Streptophyta > Magnoliopsida > Malpighiales > Euphorbiaceae > Excoecaria > Excoecaria agallocha. Next base: position 34,233,337 of record CM075815.1, on the reverse strand, counting down.
GATAAACTGGTATACTATTAAAATAAAGCAAAACATTTAAGAATTGTGTTATAGACTCTATGAGAGAAACAACTATATGCTAAGCTGAGCAAATGTGATTTCTGGCTTAAAGAAGTTTCTTTCCTTAGGCACATTATATCATCAGAAGGTATTAGGGTGGATCTTAAAAAGGTTGAAGCCATTGTGAATTGGAAGTTGCCTCGAAATGTGCCGAAAGTGAGGAGTTTTCTAGGCCTAGTTGGTTATTATTATTGCTTTGTGAAAGGATTTTCAGTCATTGCTTCTCTACTTACTAATCTACATTTAAAAGATGTCAGATGAGTTTTGAATAGCTAAACAAGATGTCAATAGAAGCTCCAATTCGTACATAGCCAATGTCGAATAAAGAATATTTTATGTATAGCAACACCTCCAAAAATGGATTGGGATATATAGTGATGCAAGATGGCAAGGTTATGGCATATGCATCAAGGCAATTGAAGCCTCGCAAATAATACTACCCTACCTATGATTTATAGCTGGCACCAGTAGTATTTTCTTTAAGAATATAGTGGCATTACTTTTATAGAGAAATATGTAAGGTTTATACAGATCATAAAAGTCTTAAGTATCTGATTACGCAGAAAGACCTCAACTTTAGATAGCATAGGTGGTTGGAATTATTTAAAGAGTATGATTGTATAGTTGATTACCACCCAAGTAAAGCAAATGTGGTAGCTAATACTTTGAGTCGAAAGATAGTGGCAACCCTATTGTTTCAATAATGTAAATGGAGATTTTCACTAGATCACCACAAGAAAATTATAAAATAGCAACGAAAATTAGAAACCAAATTTGTTGAATTTCCATTGCTAATAAAAATTAACAATGGAAAATTCGGTTGTAATTTTGATGGTTGCTATTTTTTAGCAACTGAATTCTTTTTCCATTGCTAAATTTAGCAACGATAAACAATTTCCATTGCTAAATTTGTCAATGGAAAACAAATTCTGTTGCTAAATCTAACCAAGGTAATTTCGGTGAATTGGTCAAAATTAGCAGTGGAAAATAATTTTTGTTGCTATTTTTTGCAATCGAATTATTTTTCGTTGCCAAAAATATCAATGCAATATAATGTTCATTGCTATTTTTAGCAACTGAATCATTTTCTGTTGCTATTTATAGCAACTGATTTGATATTTGGTTGGAAATTTTTGCAACTGTATTATGATTATGTTGCTAAAATAGCAACATAATAACTTTTTTCGTTGCTATTTTTTAAATCAAAAATTATGATATCTTTGCATAATATTTTAGTTTCAATCAAATTTGTTATGTATAAATAAATATAATCCAAACTCATAATGAAAGTTAAGAAAATATTCTTATTGATAATATAATATAAAAATTGTAATACATGACAATTAAAATCCTAAAAATATATTATATTACTATAAAGTAATAATCCATGAAAACCATAACAAAAACAACATAAAGTCATGTATCAATAACTAAAAATTACAAATCTAAGTTAAGTAGGTGGTGAAGGTGAAGGAGGACGATTTGGCTGCTGAGCACCCTTAGTTTTCAAATCTTTAACCCGATTCTTTAGCTGGGTTACAGTATCCATTAGCATGGTGAGTGTCATCTCAAGTTGAATGACTTTATGAGAAGATTCACACCGCTTACTACAAGTAGCTATAAATGATGCAGAGGTATTCGAATGGGGAGTGTGGTCTCAAACTGAATGGCAAAATTCATGCCATATGCAACTTCCAAAATTTAACTTACCTATCGAGCAACAATGTAATAGAATTGCTTCTTTCGAAGAAAATCATCACAAACTATAAACACCTTCGTCATATACTGGTAACATATGTTTTGAATCGTTAGAACTAACAAACAACCAAATTTTTAGGATAGTGCTATGTGCATGCCAAAAGTACAAAGAACATAAAGCTATAAATTTCAAATCAACATTCAACAATAAAGCATGAATCTGGCATTGAAATTTAGATGCCAAGTGAAAGGGTTCACACCAATGACCAACCCGCAGGTTGTCAAGGAAAAGTGCAATTTGAAGTGCATTTGAATATTTTTCATATTTGAGATATATCATGTAAGCAATATCAAGAACCAACGTATCATTTAGGCCAAGAAGGTATCTGCATTCAATCACCACATGAAATGTGAAAATGAGAAATACAAAAGTCCATAGAAATAACAGATATTCGTTTACCTTTGAAAAAATGACATAGTTCTTTTAAGAAAAATACTCATTTACCAAATAGAATTTCGTCCTACATAACAAGAACTCTGCTCTCTCTTCCTTCCATTCTATAATTTTTAGTGGTGGTGATGATGGGATGGCATGTGCTCTGCTTTGTGTTTGTTATCGGCATCTATCACACCCTATGTATAGCAATATGTAACAACTGAGCTAACTCCAATGAGTTTGTTTCTGAATCTTCATATAAAAATAAAAGCATGCCTTTTTACTATCTTATTTCAAAGTTAGGTGTAGAAGAAGTGAAGATTTCCCCTAACAAAAAAAAATTCTCATTTTTTTGTCAAACATTAACTACTGGAATTAATTAAGGTTAAGAGCTGAAAGCAGCCTAGTTATTTTTCCTATAAAAAAATTAAAAAGACAAAAAAAGTACTTCATTTCAACAACCATCCACTTCAAATTGGCCATCCTAAAAATTTGAAATATTAAAATAAAGATAGCTCCATACTTTAAATAAATAACTATTTTGTAGCTATTCACAACATAATGACACAATTCAATTACCTTTCTGTACTAGTGAGATACAAGTAAGTCCTTTTGAAATTTGTTTTGTCTACATGATCAATAAAGAGATCAAGGTCTTCAACCTACAGTCAATAAGACCATAAGATCATTTCAAAATAGAAAAGGAAAGGAAACAATATGCATAAATAAAACTAAACTAAAAAGATAAAAGAAATAATATCGTATATTACCTCAATCAAAAGGTCAACAGCTTGAGGTTTAGCATTATGCTGCCAACAAAATAAATAAATAATTAGATGCACAAATCATTTTTTTCTTACAGTGACATGGTAATGCCAAAAATTAGATGCACACATCAAAGCTTACATTCATGTGAAAAGCAACAATTTGCGTTACAAGTTCCATTAAATCTTCAATTGAGCTCTCCTCACTCTGCAACATCATATGCAATTAGCATCATTAGAAATTATATATCTCACATCTACACTTTGTTAGTATAAGCCCTAGCCCCAATACATTGTTATAAAATATTTAAGTTAATAAATGAGGCATTTATTTTATCTATTATATTCCCGTGCATATCAAATGATAGAACTATCCAAGAATGTTGCTTCAGTTTAAGTTATCATGTGTGACGCACATGGTTGTAAGACCTTGAAACAATTGAGAATTCATTCTAAATATCCCTAGTCAGTTGTTGTTATGGGAATAACAAATGAATTAAGACTAGTATGCTCTCTCTAATAAGATGAGTTCTATCTTACGGATCATAAGGACTAAAGTGTCAATCTGAGATCATAGATACATGTTTAGAACATGGTATCTGGATTCGATCCATTCATGAGATCACTATATGGTACAAGTCATAAGTGTTGCTCATGTGTAAGTTTTGCATCGGAGTTCTTAGACCTAAAATCTCTATGAAACTCTTTATTAATTACTGTGTACTTTGACATACACCTAACGTACTCATAATAGAGTGACAAGTATGGTTATGCTTGGATACGCACTGATTCATGTTAGAGAGCATGAGAGAAGTACAGGGATTACCCCTCTCGATAAGAGAGAAAATATCATCAGCCACTTGATCAGTGAATTGAGAAGTGTATGGCCATATCGAGATGAAATAATTATTAATCATTATTTATATAAGAGTTCAGTGTCACTACAATATCAAGAAAGGAATTAGTATATATAAGGATGACTAGTTCCATTCCTTATATTAATTCTAATATTTATGGGTAAGGGACTTTGCAAAATTGCATTAGGTTACTAAATGCCATTTGCATTTTCATTTAATTTGGAATGCTATAATATATTGATAGATAATATATATAGCCTTTGGATTATTTATTAATTCATTACCAATATTAAATAGACCTATAGGATTGCATACAAAGTATTGGGCTTAAAATATTTAAATAGAGTATTGGGCATTAATTTGAGCTTTTATTTAAAGTCAAATTAATGTATGTAATGGGTATTAAAATTGCTAATTGGACCTTGGTCCATGACAGAGGGAATTTTGGTATTAGTAGGTTTAATTTCAATTAACTAATTATCTTGTATTAATTAATATAATTGAGTATCAAATTCTAAATTGTATTTAATCAAGATATAATACTTGAGAGGGAGTTAATGTGGCCAAAATTCAAGCTAGGAATCCTAGTTGAATTCGGCAACTACTAACCCTAAAGAAGTAGTTTGTTTTGATTAAATGACTAATACAAATTTAAATTAATTTAAATTTAAAAACCTAATAGAATTTGAATTAATTTAAATCACTTAATTAGAAAGTGATGGAGGCTAAAAAGAAACCTAATTCTAAGGGATTTTGGCATTCACATCTCTTACCTAAATTAATGATATAAATTGATTAATTCTATTTTTGACCTAGGTGACAATTCTCCCTCTAGACTGAAATTCTCAAGGGGAAACAACTTTTTCTTCTTCTCTTGTGTTTTTGGGCAGCAATAGCAACCTAGGATTAGAGCTAGCATTATAGTTTTAAGCCATCTTTGCAAGTGTGTGTGTGAGCATAGAGTGGCATAAAGGTTGCTCCTTTAGCATTGGTGTTTGAGATCAGAAGTATATAAGTCTATCTTATGTATTGGCCATAGCAAAAATCAATTTTTAAAAGCATCCAAGGTTGTAAGTTTTCAAAACCCTAAAATTGCATGTTTCGATTTTATATTGTATATTGCATGGCATGAATGATCAAATTTTTAATTTTTTCGCTGCGTGATCTTCATGTTTATCCCATGTGATATCCCTTCAGTTGTATCAGAGCTTGTTAATGCTTATTTTAGTACTTTGGATGCATTACATCTTGAATCAAAATCGTTCGTTGCATAAAATCGCAATGTTGAAATTTTCTGTTTTGAGTTTTTTGCATTGTTTTAGTGTAAAAACAATTTTAAATGATTAGTTAGGTATTATAATTATTATTAAATGTTTATATACTGTACAAAGATGTTCTTAGAGATTTTCATGGTCAGATTTAATTATATATACCTGATCATACATGTTAATCTTGAAACTAGGTGCTAGTTTGCATGATATGTGTTTGTAAACAACTAGTTTCTCAAAATTAAGTGTAAAAACGTGTTTGGAATGTTTGTAAGTGATTTTTAAATATTAATAACAGGTCTAGACATGTTTTAAAAATTGTTTTAATTTTGGTCCATGACAATTTAATTGGTTTATTTACAAATCGCTTAAAATACTAACTAGTTTGTGTTTGTTGCATGTTTAATCAACATTGTTTTTTTTTGTTTTGATTAAAATGGAAAAAACACATTTAGATCAGATCTGAACAGAGCCTTAACACAATGTTTATGACCTTATTTAAATTATTAAATAGCTCATAAAATTGTTTTAAGTGTTTGTGCAATATTTGTGGCATTTTATGAGCATTAAACAACTAGTTTCCCTTTGTTTATTTGTTTTAGTATATATGCATGTATGATATATGTTCTTCATTATTTTTATGTTTTAATTCATGTTGGTACATATTATATGTATTTTTAATGTTTATGGCATAATTGGAAATTATACTAGAGTTGATTTATGGCATAAATCTAACTAGTTTGTGTTTTGGGTTTTTAAGAGAACTTATTCAATAAGAGGATTTAGTCCATTAGGCTTCGGCCCAGACCCATCACGGGGTCTTCTATTAAAACTTCAAGCACATAATTTTCATTAAGGGGCTTGGCTTAATTAATTAAAATTGGACTTTACTTTATCTATGAATGTTATGTATATTTATTTGCTTGTTTTGTGTGATGAATGAATATGCATGGTGCATTCATGGGCCCTGGGTTATGTAATTAAATATGGCCTGCGTACCATTATGAATTATTGTAAAATTTTCATTTATTTCTTAGTATAGAATTTATTTGAAGACTTTTGTAAATCAAGATGAAGCCAACCGGAGTGGAGAAGCCCAACTTAAAGATTCTAATGTTATAGTATAGAATCTGAGTTTTAGGTTTTTGGGCCCATGTTTGTCATGCTTTACTTTATGCAATTATATATATATGCATGCTATGAATGGATGAGAAAGCGTATGCCATGTAAGACGTAATAAAATGAATCCCTAAAATAGTAAGTCACAAAGTTGCCTTCCTAATTCGAAACATGTCAAGGCATCGATCATCGATCATATAGACTAGGAGTCCTAGATATGTCCGATTATCTTTGTGAGACATGGATTGTGAATGTTGGTTGGACTTAACTTGGAAAGGAATTCTCGGACATAGGCAACTAATAAATGAGTTTGTGCTATAACATCTTAAGATGTTAGCCTATTTGATCCAAAAAACATGTATGAGACATGATTGGAGTTTTCCTACCTAACTTGTTAGGTGTACAAGCTCAGCTTGACTAATAAGTTATTGTGAAAAGTGGATCTTGGCCCACAATAAGTCACTAACACAAATTATTTAAAGGGATATTAATTTGATTTGTGGGATTATAATAAGACCTCAATTAATCTTACTAAGTTTTTTTTTGTAGATTGAAAAAATGGCTTTTTCAAATAACAACTTTTCATTGTGATTGATCCTAGAAAAGGACAAACTGAATGGTACCAATTTCATAGACTGGTCTTGAAACTTGAGAATAGTTCTTAAGCAAGAGAAAAAGTCATATGTTTTGGATGCACCCTTGCCCGAGGAACCTACTAGGAATGCCTTTGCAGTTCAAAAGGAAACTTTTGAGACTAAAAAGAGTGATTCCAATGATGTGACCTGTCTAATGCTAGCCACTATAGTGGCCGATTTGCAAAAGTAATTCATGGATCAAAAGGCCTATGCGATCATGGTGCACCTCAAGGAGATGTTCAAAGAACAAGCTCGTCACTAGAGATTCATGACAACAAAGGCCTTAATTTCTTGTAAGATGGTTGCCAGTACTCCTGTTAGTAGCTATGTACTCAAGATGAAAGGGTATCTTGATACTCTTGAGAAGCTTGATGTACAAGTCCCAAAGGAATTGGCCACTAACTTGATCTTAGGTTCATTAACTGATGATTATGATCCATTTGTTATGAATTATAACATGCATGCAATGATCAAAACAATCACTGAGATTCGTGAGATGCTTAAGAATGCTGAAGAGAACATTCGAAAGACCAATTTCGTACTTATGGTTCAAGGGGACATTAAGAAGGGACCCGCTAAGGGAAAGGGGAAAGGTAAGGCAAAACCCAAGAATGACCAGGCACGGCCTAAGTCCAGTGGGAGTCCACCTCAGGCCCAACCCAAGCCCAAGGCACAAAAGCTCAAAGAAAATGAGAGCATGTGCTTCCATTGCAATAAGTTAGGGCATTGGAGGAAGAACTGTGCTCTCTTAAAGGAAAAACAAAAGAAGAATGGAGCCAAGGCATCCAGTTCTGGTATTTTTGTTGTTAAAATTAACCTTTCTATTTCTACCACTTGGGTATTGGATACAAGTTATGGTTCTCACATTTGTTCAAATGTGCAGGAGCTAAGAAAAAGGCAGTTACTTGGGAAGAATAAAGTGAACCTCCGTGTGGGGAATGAAGCACGAGTTGCGACCATGGAGATAGGTGACTATCGACTCACTTTACCATCTGGACTTTGTTTAGATTTAAAAAACTATTATTATATGCCTGCTATGAACAAAAACATTATTTCAGTTTCATATTTGGATATGGATGGATTTGACTTTGTTGTTAATAATGGCAATATTCATATTCTTCACCAAGGCATTTTATATGGCAATGCTATGTTACAAAATGTCCTTTATATCCTTGATCTACGAAACAAAGAGTCCATATATATCATTAATACAAAGAGGGTTAAATGAAACGAATTAAACCCTACTTACTTCTGGCATTGTCATTTAGGACATGCAAATGAAAAATGCATTTCAAGACTCCATAAATATGGACTGCTTAGGTCATTCGATTTGGAATCTTATGACACATGCGAGCCATGTTTGCATGGAAAGTTGACAAAGAGTCCTTTTAACAAGAAAGGTGAGAGGACTAGTGACTTATTGGGACTAATACACATCGATGTATGTGGACCATTAAGTACACATGCTAGAGGTGGTTTTAGTTACTTTGTGACATTCACAGTTTACTTCAGTAGATATGGCTATGTCTATCTAATGAAGCACAAGTCTGAGACTTTTGAAAAATTCAAAGAGTTTAAGAGCGAAGTAGAAAAATAACTTGGCAAAAGTATAAAAGCCATTTTATCATATCGAGGTAGCAAATACTTAAGCCAAGAGTTTGACAGTCATCTAAAGGAGTGTGAAATTATTTCACAACTCACTCCTTCTGGAACACCATAATGGAATGGTGTGTCTAAAAGGAGAAATTGAACTCTATTAGACATGGTTCGATCAATGATGAGTCAAGCTAATCTTCCTATCTCTTTTTGGGGTTATGCATTAGAAACTGCTTCATTTCTACTGAACCGTACTCCAACTAAAGCAGTTGAGAAGATACCATACGAGGTATGGACTGGAAAAGAACCCAATATGTCATTTCTCAGGATTTAGGGCTGTGAAGCACGTGTTAAGAAATTAACATCTGACAAACTAGAGTCCAAATCTATTGTTTGCTTATTTATGGGTTATCCCAAAGAAACAAAGAGATACTAGTTTTAATCACAAGTCGAGAACATAATATTTGTTGTTCGCAAGGCTATTTTCTTGGAAAAGGAATTCCTTCTCAAGAAATACAATAAGAGTAAAGTAAAACTTGGAAAAAATTCATGTGCCACAAACTCTTATAGAGGATGAGTTGGAAATGGGATCAAGTTCACAACCAGTTGTGGAATAAGAACCCATTGCATAAGAACCTAAAAGGTCCGGTAGGGTACATCGAGCGATTGAGAGATATAAACTTTTAATCACCAATAGTGACATTATTGAGTTAGTGTATCATGAGGATCCAACTACCTACCGAGAAGCTATTAAGAGCCCAGACTCAAAAAATTGGCTTGGAGCCATGAATTTCGAGATGTAATCAATGTACGATAACCAGGTTTGGACCTTGGTTGATCGATCGAACGGTGCTACGGTAATTGAATGCAAGTGGCTATTTAAACTCAAAGCTAACAAGACCTGCAAAGGTAAACTAGTAGCAAAAGTTTTTTGGTAAACTCGTGGTGTAGACTATGATGAGACCTTTTCGCCTGTAGTCATGCTCAAAGCCATTAGGATCTTGCTTGCCATAGCTGCATATCATGACTATGAGATATGGAAAATTGATATCAAAACTGCTTTCCTTAACGAAAATCTACTTGAGGATGTGTATATGACATAGCCTAAGGGTTTTGTCAATCCCAAGCATCCTAACAAGGTTTGAAAACTTTAAAAATCAATTTATTGATTAAAGCAAGCATCCCGAAGTTGGAATCTCCATTTTGATGAAGCAGTCAAAGAATTTGACTTCATAAAAAATGAAGATGAGCCTTGTGTGTACAAGAAGGTTAGTGGGAGCATAATAATATTTCTGGTCCTATAGGTGGACGACATCCTTCTCATTGGGAATGACATTCCAACATTGCAAAAGGTTAAGAAATTGTTGGAAGTGTTTCTCAATGAAAGACTTAGGTGAAGCCGAAACAATACTTGGTATTCGGATCTACGGAGATAGATCAAATCGGCTTTTGGGACTAAGTCAAGAAAAGTACATAGACAAAGTACTAAAGCATTTTAGTATGGGAGACTCAAAGAAAGGGTACATACCTTTGGCTTTGTGAGTTCCTTTGACTAAAGAACAGTATCCTAAAACTAAAGAGGAGAGGGACAACATGAGTAGAATCCCATATGCATCTGCTATTGGATTCATCATGTACGCTATGTAAAGTACTACGTTAGATGTTGCTTATAAACTGAGTATAACCAGTAGGTTTCAGCAAGACCCTAGTGAGAAGCACTAATCTGCTATAAAGGGGATTACTTCTTTGTGTATGTTTGTTAAGAAGAGCTCATCATACAAGGTTATGCCGATGCTGATTTTTAGACTAGCACTCATGATTCAAGATTGCAATCTGGTTTTGTTTTTGTTTTGAACGATGGTGCTGTCAGCTAGATAAACTCTAAGCAAGAGACCGTTGTCGACTTAACTACAAAATCTGAGTATATTGCAGTAAGTGAGGCTACAAAGGAGGCTGTTTAGATTAGAAAATTCATTTCTAGATAAGAAGTGGTCCCAAGCATCCTAGATCCATCAGAAATTTTATGTGACAACAACGGGGCCATAACACTGGCAAAGGAGCCCCGGTCACACCAGAAATCCAAACATATACTCAGGAGGTACCACCTAATTAGAGAGATCATTGATCGTGGGGACATCAAGATTAGCAAGATAGCAAGTGAAAATAATGTAGCAGATCCATTGATGAAACAGTTGCGCCTAAATTTGCACGAAGCTCATTTGAGAGCATTCGGTCTTAGGACTATGCCCAATTGGCACTAGTACTAGTGGGAGATTGTTAGTGTAAGCTCTAGCCCCAATACATTGTTATTAAACATTTAAATTAATAAATGAGACATTTTTTTATCTATTATATTCCTATGCATATCAAATGATAGAACTATCCAAGAATGTTGTTATAGTTTAAGTTATCATGTGTGAGGCATATGGTTGTAAGACCTTGAAATAATTGAGACTTCATTCTAAATATCCTAGTTAGTCGTTGTTATGGGAATAACAAATGAATTCAAACTAGTATGTTCTCTATGATAAGATGAGTTTTGTCTTACGGATCATAAAGACTAAAGTGTCAATCAAAGATCATAGATACATGTTTAGAACATGGTATCTGGATTTGATCCGTTCATGAGATTACTATATGATACAAGTCAAAAGTGTTTCTCATATGCAAGTTTCGCATCGGAGTTCTTAGAACTAAAATCTTTATGAATTACTATGTACTTTGACATACACCTAATGTACTCGTAACAGAGTGACAAGTATGGGTATGCTTGGGTATGCACTGATTCATGTTAGAGAGCATGAGAGAAGTAAAGGGATTACCCCTCTCGATAAGAGAGAAAATATCATCGGCCACTTGATCAGTGAACTGAGAAGTGTATGGCCGTACTGAGATGAAATAATGAGTAATCATTATTTATCTTAGAGTTTAATGTCACTGGAATATCAAGAAAGGAATTAGTATATATAAGGATAACTAGTTCCATGCCTTATATTAATTCTGATATTTATGGGTAAGGGACTATGCAAAATTGCATTAGGTCACTAAATGCCATTTGCATTTTCATTTAATTTGGAATGCTATAATATCTTGCTAGGGAATATATATAGCCTTTAGATTATTTATTAATTCTTTGCCAATATTAAATGGACCTATAGGATCGCACATAAAGCATTTGGCTTAAAATATTTAAATAGAGTATTGGGCATTAATTTGGGCTTTTATTTAAAGTCAAATTAATGTATGTAATGGGTATTAAAATTGCTAATTGGACCAGGGTCCATGAGAGAGAGAATTTCATCTTTAGTAGGTTTAATTTTAATTAATTAATTATCTTGGATTAATTAATGTAATTGAGTATCAAATCCTAAATTGTATTTAATCAAGATATAATACTTGAGAGGGAATTAATATGGCCAAAATTCAAGCTAGGAATCCTAGTTGAATTCGGCAACTACTAACCCTAAAGAAGTAGTTTGTTTTGATTAAATGGCTAATGCAAATTTTAATTAATTTGTATTTAAAAACCTAATAGAATTTGAATTAATTTAAATCACTTAATTAGAAAGTGATGGAGGCTGAAATGATACCTAATTCTAAGGGATTTTGGCATTCACATCTCTTTCCTTAATTAATGATATAAATTGATTAATTCTATTTTTAACCTAGGTGACAATTCTCTCTCTTAGCCAAAATTTTCAAGGGGAAAGAACTCTTTCTTTTTCTCTTGTATTTTTTAGCAAGAATAGAAACCTAAAAGAAGAACAAGATCATATCTTGTGGCTTCAAACCATCCCAATTGACAAATACAAAAGGATTAGAGCTAGCATTCTAATTTTAAGCCATATTTGCAAGTGTGTGTGTAAGCATAAAGTGGTGTGGCGTAAAGGCTGCTCCTTTTGCATTGGTTTTCGAGATCAGCAGTATATAAGTCTATCTTATATATTGGCCATAACAAAAATCAAGTTTTAAAAGCATCAAAGGTTGAAAGTTTTCAAATCCCTAAAATTGCATCTTTCAATTTTATGTTGTATTTTACGTGACATGAATGATCAAATTTTTAATTTTTTCGCTGCGTGATCTTCATGTTTATGCCATGTGATATCCCTTCACACTTCCCATACAAGTACGAAAGAAAATTGACCGTCGTGTTAATAGATACAATCCATAATATGCTAGCTATTCATAGTATCAAATGCAATGAGATAATTAGGACTGCATGTCAGTTTCGAGACAGTAAAAACCAAAATTCCCTTCAGAAGCCTAAAATACACCAACATGACCTATGCATTAAGAAAAGCGAAAGTACCTGCTACAACTCCTTCACCATAGGACATGGCCTTAGTTTTGCAAACTCCATTCAAAAATCTGACACCATAGAAAAACCTAATCTGGTTGTGCACATTTCATAAAGAATGAAAACATATACACAGATTAACACATCAAGGAACAATTAAAAAAGAATATCCAGTCCAAAGAATAAATAGGATGGTAGATTACACATCGGTAAAATTTCAAGACACAGCAATATAGAATTTGGTGTTGTACCTTTCCATCTAAACCCAAACTGAAAATGTTTGTGTCATCAGGCCCAAAATGAATATAATTTATGGCAGAATCATATGCAGGCTAGCCAGTAATTTGTAGACCAGCAGACATGTCTATGACTAGTTAATGTACAAAATGCTTGCATCTGTGTGAGTATTGAGAGAGGGTGGGGAGAGGGGAATTAGGGCAATACAAATGAAACTTTTCCCTTGTGATACTGATCATAAATAGAAGAATTATTTATTTTTGTTTTTTCTTGGACTCATAACCAGAACAATTGTCACTTTACTAGAAGAAACACAAGTAACATACACCATAAAATTGTGCAAGGATACCAAACATTTGGATCATTCCATCAGTTGCAACAGCCGCTAAAATCTTTCCATTCTGATTGAAGCATAGGGAAGTAATAGCAGGTGGATCTTCACCAAGAGGAAGAATTATCTTCAATTAATTTAAAACTCATTAAGGAATGAATACATGTGCTATTGCACTCGCATACAATGATTTGAAATAAACAGAATTCCCATAAGCTCTCCCTTGAAAATAAAACTCAATTCTAACATCAAAGAAAATGTAGCAACGTGCTCTCAGATCAACTAGAAGATAGAACACTTTGTACCCGGATCCTTAAAGGTCGACACTTTAATGCCATGATTAATAGAACAAAATAACAACATAAAAGGATAAACTAGAGTAGCATTTGTATTCAAAATATAATTCATAATAAATATACCTTCAATTTTATTTGAGCATATCAAGCATGTTAGTCTGATAAACATGATCCACAACCTCAACATTAACACTAGTACTGCTCTATGGCATTGCAAAGACATCAACAACATGCATAGCATGTTCATCCACAAACTCTCCAAGCATTAAGCCCATGACTTCCATGGGGACACCAGCCCTTCCTAATATTGAAATAAGCCAAATCAAAGGTTCAAAAGCCATTGACCTAATTTAATGTCAGGATCCTTACAAATTCCGTGGAATTCAAACACAAGGAAAATCTAACCAAAAGAAAAAATATTCTTCACACTAACATAAGGAAATAGGTTTCAAGAAATGAAACTATAAGTGATTAAAATCGAGCCAGTGTAAGAAAGAAAGTTATTTCAAAGAAGTAACTTCTTACTTTTCTTAAAAAGTATAGACAAGGAACATTACCAGCTAAAAGGCGAAAAGTAAAAAAAGAAATTTGATGAACTGGAGAACTAGTATAGCATTAAACATGTGAAATGTGGATTAGGGTTTTTTCTGATAAAAAGAAAGAAAAAATATTTTTCATTTTCTTGCTTATAATTCACTATGAAGAAGGAATTAAACCAAACACAAACAGAGATAAAAAAATTTAACTTTATATAGGAATTCTTGCAAATTGCAAGCACCATAAAATGCAATCAAGCTCCACAAAATGTAACCAAGCTTAAATCTTTAGTGATACAATTCAATAGAGAATGAATAAATCCCAAACTTCTCTTAAATTTACAATGAGGTATAGAACACAGATTGAAGAGAAATTGGTGAAAGCAAGTTTAATCCAAACAGAAAGACGAAGCTAGAATAAAAGCATAAAAATGGTGAAGATTACCTCAGGATAAGGAGGAAGGGAAGAGGGCTTATAAAAATATGGAGCTTCCATCGCTCAAATTTGCAGAGAAAAAAAGAGGAAGAAAGGGAAAGTGAAAAAATTGCTTTCAATTTCAAGTTTAATTTCCTTCAAAATGTGATAGGAAGGAATGGTTTGGTAGTAAAAAACAAACAAATAGAATGTAAAACAATTGATAGCCATTAATATTTGTATTTTCGCAGTGCATGATGATCGGATGGTTCGAATTTTCTCCAGAAGGTTCCATTATAGATCGATGACATGGCAAGATCCTTCACTTTTAATTTTTTTTTCTAATTGAAAAAAAAAACATAGAGATAAAAATCCATATTTAAACATTAAATTAAATGGACGAATGCAATTCAACTGTTTAAATATGTATATACTACAAACTTTACTTATTAGTTTTCATCCTTCAAAATCTGACCCTTAATGGTCTAACATTTATATGTGCTTATGAATAAAGGACTTTGTCAGTAATTGATTTAAAATTAATGGATGGTTAAAAATTAAATAGAAACATTAATCCTTTTAAGAGATTCTATTTTTATTTTTAATTAATAATTTAAAGTTTTACTATGGTCTTGATAGTTATCAATTCTCTATCACGTTAAGAGTTATTATTTGCTCACACCATCATTCAATTTGGCTCGATTATCATTGTACATGAGAACATGTCCCATTGATTTCATTTAGAGGGTATTTATAATATTGAAAACTCTTTGCTGCCACTCTAACTTGCCAAGGAGGATTTTGTTTTGCTAATAATTTTATCTTTTCATAAAATTTAAATTCTTCAATATTATTTATTAATACACTTTTTGATTAAATATTATTTATTATTACTTGCAAATAATGACAAAAGTAAGTTTTGTTATGCTTAAATTGGAAATAAATTATCATCAATATCTCCTTTTTTTGGAAATTCACTAATTATATCATTTTTTATTTTTTTAATTAAATTATTTTCATGAGAATTTTTAATAAACTTATATTTCTATTTTTAATGAACTTATATTATATCTTATTGTTATAAACTTTTAATTTATGTTTTTCCCATTTGTTTATGTTGCATTTTAGTTTCTAATAAGAATATATTTTAATGGTTTCAAAAATAGCAACTAAATTTTATTTCCAATGCTATTTAAGCAACGGAAAAAATATTTGGTTGCTATTTAGGTGACATTAAAAATTTTTAGTTCCAAATTAGCAATGGAAACCTATTCCGTTGCGAAAATAGCAATGTAAAATATATTTCGTTGCTATTTTAGCAACAAAATAGGTTTCATTGCTATTTTCGCTAATGAAAATTTTAAAGGTACCTAAAATAGCAACAAAATTTTATTTTTGTTGATATTTTTGCTACTAAAAATTTTAAATGTTCCTAAAATAGCAATCAAATTTTATTTTCATTGCTATTTTGGCAATGGAAAAATATTCGGTTGCTATTTAGGAGACCTTAAAAATTTTCAGTAGCAAGTATAGCAACGGAAACCTTTTTCGTTGCTAAAATAGCAATGGAAAATAAATTCCGTTGCTATTTTAGCAATGGAATAGGTTTTCGTTGCTATTTTCGCTACTGAAACTTTTAAAGATACGTAAAATAGCAACCAAAATTTGTTTCAAAAATATTCGGTTGCTAATTTGTGGACCTTAAAAATTTTCAGTTCTGAATTAGCAATGGAAAACCCTTCGGTTGCTAAAATAGCAATGAAATTTATTTTTCCTTGCTATTTTAGCAATGGAATAGGTTTCCGTTGTTATTTTTGCCACTGAAAATTTTTAAGGTACCTAAAATAGCAATCGAATTTAATTTTCATTGCTATTTTAGCAACAAAAAAAATATTCGGTTGCTATTTAGCGGACCTTAAAAATTTTCAGTTTCGAATTAGCAACGAAAAACCCTTCCATTGCTAAAATAAACGAAATTTATTTTTCGTTGCTATTTTCGCTACCGAAAATTTTTTTGCTATTTGTTGGCATTTCATTTAGCAATGGAATAAGCGTTCCGTTGCAAAATTCTGTTGCTATATTTTGGTGCTAAAACTTCCCTCCATATTTAGCAATGAAAAATAACAAATTTTTTTTATTACTAAATAAAAAAATTTTAACGAATTTTAGCAACAAAATTAGATTTTTGTTGCTAATTCGCAGCGAAATTGGAATTCCATTGCTAAATTAGAAACAGAAATATTTTTATTGCTATTTTACCATTGCTATTTCAACATTTTCTTGTAGTGGATGGAGTATTAATAACTCAACTAAAAGCACAAACCAATATGAAGCAAGCAATAATCGATGGCCAAAAAGGTGATAAAATTATGGCAAATAGCTCAATCGATACATGAAAGAGGCCTATCGGAGTATTCAATAGAAAAAGATGAAGGTGTGTACTATCGAAGTAGACTATATGTGCTAGATGATAAAGAGTTAAAGAAAACCTTATTGCAAAAACAACATAACACAATTTTCACTATGTATCCCAGTGGTAATAAGATGTATCAAGATTTGAAGCAATTTTGTTGGTGGTTGAGAATGGAAAGAGATGTGGTAGAGTATGTTTCTAATTGTCTGACTTGCTAATAAGTGAAACGAAACATCAATTCCCTTAAAGGTTGTTAAATCCTATTCCAATTCCATACTGGCAATGGGATAATGATACCATAGACTTCATTATAAGCTTGCCCCTCACTCAAAGGAAGTATGACACAGTGTGGGTAATTGTGGATAGGTTGACCAAGACAACTCATTTCATACTGGTTTGATCAGACTACTCAATGGATAAATTGGCTAAATTGTATGTAAATGAAATTGTTTAATTGCATAGAATTCCACTATCAATAATTTCTAATCAAGATCTGTGATTTACATTAAAATTTTGAAAGAGTTTATAATAGGCTTATGGTACAAAACTCGACTACAGTACAACATTCCACCCACAAATAGATGGACAGTTTAAAAGGGTTATTTAGGTGCTAGAGGATATGTTGAAATGATGCATCTTAGACTTTCCAAAAAGTTGTGATAAATACCTTGCTTTGATGGAGTTCACATACAATTAAAGTTATCAAGCTAGCATTGGTATGGCACCCTATGAGCATTATATGGTCGGAGGTGTAGAACTCTAATTTATTGGATCGAGTTAACTAAGAATAAGATGATTGGTCCTGACACCGAGGAGAAAGTACAAATTATTAAGTAAAGATTAAATGCAGCTAGTGATAGATAGAAGTTATATGAGGATCTAAAGAGGAAGGATATTAAATATCAAGTTTGAGATAAAGTGTTCTTAAAAGTATCATCGTGGAGAAAGGTATTGCAATTTGGGAAGAAAAGAAAGCTCAGCCCAAGGTTTATTGGTCCATAAGAAGTTGTGAAACAGGTTAGACCTATTGCCTACAGGTTGGCACTCCCTTCAGAGTTATCTAAATTGCATGACATCTTTCATGTTTCCATGTTTCGGAGATACTGATTGGATGAGTCTCATATAGTGCTTCTACAAAAGTTAAAAGTTCAACTTGATTATTCAAATGATGAAAAACCAAAAGAAATCTTGGCCAGGGAAGTTAGATAGTTAAGGAACAAGCAGATTCCTTTATTTAAAGTACTCTATGGCAGTATCACGACATGGAGGGGGCCACTTGGGAACCCAAATAAGTTATGAGAGTATAATACCCATAACTATTCAAATTAAGTATGAATTTTAAGGACGGAATTCTTTTAAGAGGGAGAGAAATGTGAGGCCCCTACTTAGGCCTTAGGAAAATGTATATGGATGCTTAAATGATAATATTATCAATATATGTTTGGGTAGTTAGTGAATTGTAGATTTGGTCATATAGGTAATTGTCTTAAAAGATAAGTAATAATATGGCCATTTTAAATTTAGTTAAGCATGTAATTGATTAGGAGAAAATGTAATTTAGGAGGCTTAATTGAAAAGAAAGAAATTTTAGGAGAAGAAATGAGAAATTGGGGGAAAAGAGGGAGCTAAGTATAACTTCCCTAAAGTCAACAATAAAACCAATGGGGGAAAGACACCTAGCTTCCTTAGAATTCTCTTAAGAAATTAAGAAAATTCAAGTGATAAAGGGGGAAGGTTGGCCGGCCATTCCAAAGGGCATAAGGAAGCCATTATTATCCCTAAACAACCCCAAACAACCCCTAAATAACCTCTAAAAATTAAACCTTAGCATTGAAAGGAGAGAGAATTTAGTGGTTAGTATCTTAAGGTAATAACTCCCTCTTCTCTTCTCCTTTGTTTATTACAATTCAAAATTAAATTTGAAGGAGTATATGGATCTCTTATAGCATAACAAAATGTAAATTTATTCTTTATAGAAGGACAAATCGGTAAAGGTAATGAAAAGGAAAAAGAAAGAGCTTGAAGAAGGTGTATCTTACTGAAGAGGTATGGGAACTTCAAGCATTTTTGTGAATGTGCTTGCTTTTATATAATGCATTGAAATGGTATGTTGGAAGTTTTAATGAGATGGAGATATGAATATAATGGTTGGTTAGGGATAAGAACCGAAAAAAGGAAGATATCCTTAAAATGGCAAAAATCTATCATTGGGTTCACTTGACCCAGCAGGATAGTTTTGCTTATAACTTGAGATTTATAGCTTCAAATAAAGTAATTCTAGTTGGGATAGAAACTACACTCATAGACCTAAATTTCTTAGAAGGTTAAAGTCTATATCTGCCTTTATAATTGTAAAACATGAGCTTAAACCCTAAATATGTCTGCTGCCCTATCACTAGGAGTAATCCCCGCTATTTAATGAATACCTTAAGATATAGAAACCTAAATGTTTCTAATAATTTGGGAACTAGAGATATAGGAGAACAACTTTGTAGAAAAACACTTTGTTTGAAAATGTCATTTACTAGGTCTGAAATGATGTACATGCCAAACTCAAAAATCTACTTATAGAGTTTTTGGGCAGAATGGTGCACACAATTGAGAGCATTTGATATCCCCCTTGTACACCCTTTTGGATCATTAGGACCATCGAACACGGCCGACACAAATTTTTCTCAGCCATATGCCTCCCTATTATAGCTTATACTTGATTTTTAGGCTCGAATGGTTAGCAAAACTTGCCCAAACACTTCTTAACACATTCAAGGCACTTCAAACATAAAAATAAGGGTAAGATGTGGCACAAAATGTATGAAAAGTCTAGAGGACAATTGAAGTAAAATTGTAAAATAATCCTTTCAATAGAGTTGTAAAATAATCTTTAACTTAGGAGAATATAAGCATATGATTAACTTAGGCTACCCTTAAGCCATAAAATTAATTTCATGCATATAACCCATTATGACTAGTATATAAAAATACAAAAAAGGTATCAACATATATGTTTGATGATGTATATGCATATAACCATACACATGTATATGTAAAATTAAAAATGTTTAACAAAGTGATGTATATTTATGCAAAGGTTTGCATTCTCAAAAATGTGCTTGGATGATCAAATCTATACTATTGCAGCTATCATGAATACTTGTAAATGCACACATATGTATTGTAATGAATTAATCTTGACATGTGAAAAATGTGAAAGATAGATCAATGCCTAGATAAAAAGCTTGGTTGTGGATAGATAGGCATGCCTATAGGGTACACTTATAGCTGCCATAATTTGACCCCATTCAGGTCCACAGTTTGTCACCCTTTAGGACCACAGTCTTGGCCCCATTTGGGTCTATAGGTTTGATACCTTCAGGTAACCACAAGATTAAAACCTTTAGGTATTCACATTATTGATACCTGTGGGTATCCACAACACCTTTTATCAACACCCGCAGAACTTAGGCAGGCATTCACTGAAAATAATGAATGGTTAAAGTGAAGGATAAATAATGATGTGCTATTTATGATTAAACTTGCATTACAAATATTGTATTTAGAAATGTTTTCCCTATTAATGGTGATATGGTTATTTGATAAATATAAACATATTTTAATGTTATGGCATATTTGTGTGCTTGAAAATGACCACTATTAGTGGTTGTTCACATATGTACTATTCCCCACTAAGCTATATACCTTAGCATGGGTTTTCATCCATGTAGGTACTCAAGTTAGGACTCTTCAATAGGGGCAAAATCTATAACAACAAGGCCAATACCAGTAATAAGAAGAGTTAAAGTATGAAGATACTATCTTTTGTTTTTGTCTATGTAAATTACCATTTTGTACCCAAGTAGATTGTAAAGAACATAATAGTTATAAAATATAATGTACCAAAGTGGTTTCTTTTATATAGTCTCTTTTAATCTGACAGTATAGCTATAAAGTATGTAGGCTAATATGATAACTATGGAAATGGAATATAGTATGGTTGATTATGTGCAAGATGGTATGTTTGATGATAGGGAATAGGAAAAAAAATTTATAGTAGTCTTTACAATATATGGTGCGGTAAGTCATACCTACATATCATATTCTTTTTAATAAACTTAGCCATATCCCTAGCATCCACCTTCTTAAAGGATTTTGCTTCCACCCATTTTGTGTAATAGTTAATGACAACTATAATGAATCTGTGCCTATTTGGAGCTGGTAGATGGATTATACATATGATGTCTATACCCCTCGTAGTGAATGGCTAAGGTGACATGAGATTACACACAACTAACATTCCTTGACATACTTAGAATAATCAGTATCCATTATAAGCCATAATGATCTTTGGTGTATTATTTTCTTTGCTAAGGCTAACCCATTCATATGAGCTCCATATGTCCCTACATATACCTCTTCCATAACCTTTTTAGCCTCTTTCTCATTCAAGCATCTAAGTTGAATACCATCGAATTGCCTCTTATGAAGCACTCTGCCTGTAGTAATGAACTAAGTTGACAAGTTATAGAACATTATTTGGTCCTTTTTAGTGGCCTCCTCTAGAAATACTGACTTTTCTAAATAATTATAAATGTCATAAAACCGAGGTTTTTCATCATTCACCTTAATATCCTTCACCTATTTAGCTTTAAAGTACAGCTTGTCAGAGCTTGAGACTAATATAAGCTTTATACTTACTCCCTTCGGGTTATCCCATATTGATACCAAGGTAGCTAAGGCATTTTCTAGTTAGTTCTCCTCTCTATCCATGTACCCAAAAGTGCATATCTCAAACTAACTACTTAAAGCCCTTAGACACTTAATGTTGGGTATTAGCCGCTTTTTTTTTACTGACCATTCTCTCCTCACTTGATAGACTACCAAGGATGAGTCCACAAACTTTTGTAGACTTTGCCCCCATAGCCAGTAAGGCTTATAATCCAAAGATGCAAGCTTTATACTCTGCCTCATTGGTTATGGCCTTGTACCTCAGTTTCTTGGCTAAAAGCAAGTTTTCTCCCTTTGGGATTACCAAAATTACTCATACTTCATGTCATTTGTTATTCATGGCCCCGTCAAAGTAAATCTACCACCCTTGTACTATTATAGCTATGATACCCTCATCAGGATACGTATAAGTTACCTCTTTTCCTTCTAGTGGTTGATCAGCTAGGAATTCTGATATAACTCTTCCTTTAATGGTTTTCCTACTGATGTATTCAATATCAAATTCTTGTAAGGGGAGTAAACACCTACCCATATTTCCTAAGAGCGAGAGTGCTTCATGTAAATATCTAAGAGGATTCTATTTAGCCATAGCTTACACTCTGTAGGAATGGAAGTAATGCCTCAGTTTCTTTGAAGCCTAAATAACTGCTAGACAAATCTTCTCGACTTCTATGTACTTAGCCTCATGCAAAAGAAACTTCTTACTAAGATAGTAAACCATATACTCAATCCTAAAATCACTTTTTTGAGCCATCATAGCCCCCATTGAACAATCGTATATGGCCAATTACAAGATCAAAGGCTTACCTACTTGTGGTTGCCTCAACACTGGTGGATGCAAAAAGTATTCTCTAATGGTATCGAATGCCTTCTAACAATCTTTGTTCCAGACCACTAAATGATCATGTGACACCTCGATTAAGGCCCTAGAAAAATGCATATGCATTTCTAAGATAATATTATTGATATATATTGGGTTAGTCAATGAATTATAGATTGAGGATATAGAGGTAATTGTTTGAAAAGGATAAAGGGTAAAATGGTCATTTTAAATTAAGTTATGTGTGTGAGTAATTTTGAGAAAAAATATATGTTAAGGGACTCAATTGAAAAGTAAAAGAGAGAGTTTAGGGGAAGAAATAAGAAATTGAAGGAAAGTAGGGAGTTAAGTGCAATTTTTATGAAGTCAACAAATGGTCCAAGGAAAACATTACACCTAGCCTTTCAAAAGAATCTTGAGAAAGAAAGAAAACCCAAGACTTAAAGGGAATGGCCAGCAACTTCAAGGGTATTCAAGGACACCATTTTCTCTCAAAACTCAAATACTCTAGCCCCTAATATCCAACCATAGCTTTTGAAGAGGAGAGAGAATTTAGTGATTAGTTTTCTTAAGGTAAAGATCCTCTCTTCCCTTCTTATTTTGTTTCTCCTAAGTAAATATTAATTTGATGTATTAGATCAAGTTTTAGGCATAATAATTTGTGATTTATTATGAAGAAAGAAAGAGAAGCGAAGGCAAGGAGGAAAAGCTTGAAGGAAGTGGTCATCAAAGAGGTATGGGAACTTTGATATGTTTATAGGTGTTATCTATATGTATTTAGTGATTAGAGGGGTTAATTTGACGGTTTCAAGTAAGTAATGCATGAATATGATTATTAGTTAGGTATAAGAACCGAAATAGGAGCATATTTCTTCTAGTTGCAAAATCTGTCTTTAGGTTCACTAGACCTATCCAGACTATTTTACCTATATCAAGAGTTTAAGAGCACCAAATTGAGTAATTCTAGTTGGAATAGAAACTAGACTTATAAACTTAAATTTCATAAGAAGACACTAATGTTTTTTTCTTCCCCTATGATAGGAAAAATTTAGCATAAACCTAGATAATATCTGCTACACTACCATTAGAAGTAGGGCCAAATGAAGTTATTTTTAATGTTTTCAAAACTATAAATGTATGAGAAAAAATTTTCATAGAAAACTTAGTCACAATATGTCCTTGCTAAGCCTAAAATGCAGTACAAAGAGACATAGTAAAACTGTTTATAGAATTCGCAAGCTAGGATGGAGCACATGGCCGAGACCACTTTGTCTCAGCCATGTGGACCCCTCTGGATCGATTTTAACCATTGTGCATGGGTAGTACTAATTGTTCTCTGTTGAGTGTTTCTCCATTTATAGCTTTTGCATGGATTTTAGGCCTTAAAAGTCACCAAAAGTTTCTCACACCTTTCTGGACACCTTTGGAACACCTTAAGCACATAAAGAGGAATATACCAAGTCATGAAACACATGTCATATATGATTTAGAGATTGAGAAACAATTGTAAATGGATCCAATTGATAAGAAAACATAAGTATAGGAATTATTTAGGCCATCACTTAGTGTCCACATCAATTTTATGCATGTAACCAATAGAATCAAGGTATAAGAGTATAAATGAGGAATTGTATGCTAGAATGTGTGCAAATATACTTATATAGTTGTGTGTGTGTGTGTGTGTGTGTGTGTATAAAGATATAATAAGTTATTAAGCATGTGTAATAGACAATAAACCTTGAGGTGTAGTTATAAGGAAATTGGAATGCATAAGTTAATTCAAGCTACTACTTAGCTCACATATCAATTCTATGTGTGTAAACTAATGTGATTAGAATATATTAATATTAATAAGGGCATAAACATGTATACTTGAAGATGCATATGTATATAAGGAGACATAGGGACATATAAGACTAATGATACTCTAATTAGGTGAAATGGACATTATAGATGTACATAGATGTTTATATTTTTAGGTGTATGCATTTATGATCTAATTGCATTATTGTAGGTAGGTATGGATATTAATGTATGTATGAATGTGTGTGTGTATTGTGATGCATTGGATGTGCGTGTATGTGTGTGTGTACGCACACGCACATAGTGTTGCATTAGACATAATATAATAGACTTAGTTATAACCATAAATAGTATATATGCAGAATAAATCATATAGAGATATGTGCATTTAGGCATATACATAATAGTTTCTATATGGATCCTTACAAATACATCACATAATTATAGAAATTATTATGTATGACTAGTGATTTTACGGCTAGGGAATATAAACTTACATATGTGATTATAACCTTATGATTATACATTAATGTTTAAACTTATATGATTATGATTATAAAGGATGCTAGAACATGTACATATGTTTATAAATGTAACTAGACTATGCAAACTATAATTTATTTATAGGATTGTTAAGTCTAAATATTAATTTTACATATATGAATATAAGATGCAACTAATTTGTAATGACATACAGAAATGTACGGATATGTTTATGATACCATGCTCATAAATATGTTTCGCAATCAAGTTAAAGATGTATAAGATGTAAAAGAGAAAAGTAATGATAATTAAAGTAAAGTGTTACAGCTGCTTACGTCTATGTCTAGGTTATGGATAGATAGGCATGCTTTTAAAGGTATATTGCAGCTACTAATTAGTTTGACCCTATTGGGTCCACTATACAGATTTGGCCCTGTTGGGTTCATATTACAAATTTGGCCCTATATAGGTCCACAGAGTTGGCCCTATTGGGTACATGTTATTGGTTTGGCTAGTTTGGATTTATAATTTGATACCTTTAGGTATCATTTCGGACCTTCGGGTACCATGTACCGCCCATATCCACACATTATCAGAGAAAGGTGCAGGCTTATTATAGGATATAAGAAAAACAATATAAAGAGTAATTTAACAAGATGATATGATAACATATATCATAATCTATCTTCCAACATTGTTATATATACATAAACTAATGCATAGCATATGGAGAACATGAAAACGAATATAGTTATTGTTAAAACATGAAATGCATGATTACATAGAAACATATGTATATAATAATCATTGTAGGTACCTAATTCTTTCATTGTCTAAGATCATTGTATTTATATATATATCCATACACATAATTGAGCATATGTAATTTAATTAATGATTTTCTTTGATTACAAGTATATACTTGCAACCTTAATAGTAAGTTATGTATTGTTGTTATTAAAATTTTATACTATGATTCTAGATTGTATTTAACTAATACTATGCATATGTGTTTAAGTTATCGATGACTATGGTAAGAGATTATTTCCAAATTATATTTCTTTGTTCCCTACTAAGCTAGTATGCTTAGCATGGGTGTTATCCATGTAGGTACTTGAAGCTAGAATTCTTTCTAAAAGGACAAGATCTGCTATAGCAAGGCCAACACTTGAGATAGGAAGAGTCTAAGCTTGTCATTGTATTTTGTTGTCTTTGTAATTATTATATTGTATTAGTAGAATGTAATATGAAGAACAAAATAAGAACCAGCGTAAGTAACTCAAAGCTTTCTTGTAAATTTGTGTCTATGTATTGATGTATGTTATGGTATATATGATGACAGTTATTAGGAGAGATTAGAGTAGTCTTTACATTTTTGGTATCGGAGCACCTAGGTTTAGGCAGTTTTGGCCAATAAAATTCTAAGAATAAGTAATTATATAAGGTTTTAGTTGTGCGTGTTGGCCTAATGTAGATTGTCCCTGTTTACTTTTAATGTAGGTTTCACGATGGATAAGTTGAAAGAAACTGGAAAAGACATCAGTAAAGTCAACAGCTTTGGGGCTTCAAACTTTTCTTCCTCTGATTCTATGGATGTAACTTGTAATGAAATACTCGCCTCTTTAGTAGATGGATTAAGGAAATAAAATGCAATCTGATCAAGATTTTACAAAAGTTAACTGAGCATGGGGTATCAAGGGATGTCGAGGGGGAAAGTAAGATTATAGGAAATAGAAATAAGAATATAGAAAAAGTGAGAATAATGAAAAGAAAAAGGATAATGGAAAAGGGTTCTGCTAGTAATTTATCTCAATTTACAATCAACTTAGTAAAGCGAGGTGTAAGAGCTTAAGCTCCTAAATGCTCGTATTATTGTAGGAACCACTTAGTTGTGTGTAGATTTCAATAAATGGCTTATTTTAACTGTGGGCATACAGATCATTTTATTGAAAATTGCCTGAAGCCATAGAAGAAATGAAAGACAACATCTATAAGTGAGAGGACAGGACTGAGATTTAGAATGAAACAAGATGTCGTCAAATAGGCTTTTTGGTAATTATTTTCACCTCTTTTGATTATTATTTAGAATTTGATAATGGAAATGCTTGTATGTATTGTGGGAATAATAGATAGGATGAAAGTTTTGGAAGTAACCTTAATTTAAGATAGTATGATAGTGGAATCTTAAGTTTAGATTAAGTATTAAATGATATGAAATGCATATATAACTAGTATTCAGATTATAGCATAAGTGTATTAATACAGTATGTAGAATATTTCATTATGGTGTAAGAAAAAGAGTTTTATATATATTGATGAGGTTTTATATATTTGAAATTGCTATAATGATAAGTTGAGGTTGTTTATGATGTTTGATATACCTGTTGGTGCTACCTTAACCAATACGGGCAATTGATTATATGTTCCATAGCGTGGGTTGGGGCAAACATCTATGATACATGAAAACATACATTGACATTTTATAATATACATAAAATCATTTTTCTTCCACAACATTGAATTTGCATCATTTGACAAAACATGAAAAGCACCAAATTATATGCATGGCCCTAATGAAAAGGAAACTGATAGGATATATGTTAAGTGCACAAATGATGTGATAGTAAAGGATGGATTACTGTTATAAGGAGATAAAGTTAGATGAAATCTAAATGTAGTAAAGTAGAGAATAAGAGAAGCAGGAAGAATAGTATTGGATAGAGCTTGACTAGAATATAGACAGAGTTATATGAATGTAAATGATGAAATTTGTTATATGACACATTTATGAATTTTGAGGATGAAATTCTTTTTAGGGGGAGAGAATTGTGATACCCTTATTAAGGCCCTAAGAGAATGCATATGAACTTCAAAGATAATATTATTGATATATGTTGGGTTAGTCAATTAATTATAGGTTGAGGATATAGAGGTAATTATTTAAAAGGATTAAGGGTAAAATAGTCATTTTAAATTAAGCTATGTGTGTGATTAATTTTGAGAAAAATATAAGTTAAAGGACTCAATCGAAAAGTGAAAGAGAGAGTTTAGGGGAAGAAATATGAAATTGAAGGAAAATAGGGAGTTAAGTGCAATTTTTGCAAAGTCAACAAATGGTCCAAGGAAAACATGACACCCAACCTTTCTAAAAGTTTCTTGAGAAAGGAAGAAAACCCAAGAATTAAAAAGGATGGCCAGCCACTTCAAAGGTCTTTAAGGCCACCATTTTCTCTCAAAACTCAAATACTCTAACCCCTAAAATCCAACCATAGCATTTAGAGAGGAGAAAAAATTTAATGGTTATATTTCATAAGGTAGCGATCCTCTCTTATTTTCTTATTTTGTTTCTCCTTATTAAATATTAATTTGATGGATTATTTCAATTCTTAAGCATAATAATCTATGATTTATTTTGAAGAGAGAGAGAGAAATAAAGGTAAGGAGCAAAAAGAGGAAAAGCTTGAAGGAAGCGGTCATCAAAGAGGTATAGGAACTTTGATATGTTTATAGGTGTTATCTATATGTATTTAGTAATTATAGAGGTTAATTTAAGGGTTTTAGGTAAGGAATACATGAATATGATGGTTATTTGGGTATAAGAACCGAAATAGGAGCATATTTCTTCTAGTTGCAAAATTTGTCCTTATGTTCACTAGACCTATCCGAACTTTTTTGCCTATATTGGGAGTTTAAGAGCTCCAAATTTAAAAATTTTAGTTGGAATAGAAACTAGACTCATAAACCTAAGTTCCATAGGAAGACACGATGTTTTTTTCTTCCCCTATGATATGTAAAATTTAGCTTAAACCTAGACAATGTCTGTTGTCCTACCATTAGGAGCAGTCCACATTTTTTAGTGAATATCTTGAGATTGAGAAGGCCAAATGAAGTTATCTTTCATGTTTCAGAAACTAGAAATGTATGAGAATAACTTTTTAGAAGAATACTTAGTCAGAAAATGTCTTTTGCTAAGCCTAAAATGAGGTAAAAAGAGACATAGTAAAACTATATACAAAATTTGTAAGCCAAGATAGAGCACACAGCCGAAACAATTTTGTCTCAGCCATGTGGACCCCTCTGGATCAATTTTACCATTGTACATGATCGAGACAAATTGTTCTCCACCAAGTGTTTCCTTATTTGGAGCTTATATATGGTTTTTAGGCGAAAGTTGCTCACACCTTTTCGAACACCTTTGGGACACCTTAAGCACATAAAGAGGAATATTCCAAGTCATGAAATACATGTAATATATGATTTAAAGATTGAGAAACAATTTTAAATAGATCCAAAGTATAAGAAAACATAAGTATAGGAATTATTTAGGCCATCACTTAGTGTACACATCAATTTTATGCATGTAACAAATGGAATCAAGGTATAAAAGTATAAATGAGGAATTGTATGCTGGAAAGTGTGTAAATATACTATATAGATTGTGTG
Organism: Excoecaria agallocha; assembly: GCA_037975025.1. NCBI lineage: Eukaryota > Viridiplantae > Streptophyta > Magnoliopsida > Malpighiales > Euphorbiaceae > Excoecaria > Excoecaria agallocha. The sequence goes on along the minus strand of CM075815.1, from coordinate 34,204,108 downwards.
TGTGTGTGTGTGTGTGTATAAAGATATAATAAGTTATGAAGCATGTGTAAAAGAAAATAAACCTTAAGGTATAGTTATAAGGAAATTGGAATGGATAAGTTAATTCAAGCTACTACTTAGCTCACATATCAATTCTATGTGTGTAAGCTAATGTGATTAGAATATATGAATATGAATAAGGGCATAAACATGTATACTTGAAGATGCATATGTATATAAGGATACATAGGGACATATAAGACTAATGATACTTTAATTAGGTAAAGTGGATATTATAGATGTACATAGATGTTTATATTTGTAGGTATATGCATTTATGATCCAATTGCATCATTGTAGATAGGTATGTATATATATTTATATGTGTGTGTATATTATGATACATTGGATATATGTATGTGTGTGCGCGTGCGCATATAGTGCTGCATTGGATATAATATAATAGACTTAGTTATAAGCATGAATAGTATATGTGAAAAATAAATCATACAGAGATATGTGCATTTAGGCATATACATAATAGTTTCTATATGGATCTTTACGAACACATCACATAATTATAGAAATGATTATGCATAACTAATGATGTTAGAACTAGAGAATATAAAATTACATAAGTGATTATAAGCATATGATTATACATTGATGTTTAGAGTTATGTGGTTATGTTATAAAGGATGCTAGAACATATACATATGTATATAAATACAATGACACTATGCAAACCATAATTGATTTATAGGAATGTTGAGTCTAAATATTAATGTTACATATATAAATATAAGATGTACCTAATTTGTAACGAGATACAAAAATGTATGGACATGTACATGATACCATGCTCATAAATATGTTTTGAAATCAAGTTAAAGTTGTATAAGATGTAAAAAAGAAAAGTAATGATGATTAAAGTCAAGAGTTACAGTTGCCTATGTCTGTGTCTGTTGGGAATTATCGGTTACATGCATCTCATACATAAGCGAAATTTAAAATTTTTAACCAATAGATTTGATCATGCCATGAATTTACAATATACATATTAATGGGAATAAGAAATATCACCTTTGATTTTTGTTGAAGAGTTGATTTTCCTTCTCACCGGGTTGTCGCAAACCACAATGTCAAAAGTTGAACACATCCAATGAGTAATCCACACTAGAGAAGGATTGAATGAACCAAAAAATAAGGAGAACAAGGGCTGGCCGAAATCCCTTGGTGCTAGCAAGGGGAAAGTGGCGGCTAGGGTTTTAGAGAGTGAGAGAAATTGTTTTCTCTTAATTGTTCACCTTGTTACCCTAAAACCCTATCACTTGGATTTTTATAGTTAGGTTAAAAATCCAACTTTATAATAGGATTGGGCTCTTTAAAATTGCTGGAGAAATATTAAATGAGCTTCTAGAATTATTAATAATTTATTTGGGCTCAATTAAATCCAATTTAAGTCTTTTAACAAAAGACTATGCACAAAACCCACAAATTAGGCCCTTTGCGCATATACTTATATTTAATTACTCAAATGAATTGCAAATCAAACCAAATTAAATATGCAGGCTCCATAACACTTATGAAATATATTTAATTTATTTTGTTCCAAGAATTAGGCCTCTAAGGCCTTCTGTCTGTAGTTGGCATGAAACCCTTCCTCTGGAGGGTTTCTAGGCCAAAGTCATTTCGTTAGGCCTCTTTAAATTTCTCCAATGGATATATTAATTATTATATCAGACCTATAAAACTTATACTCCAATAATAATTAATTATGAAATACATTATTTCAATTAGGTCCATTTTACATAATATTTCTAAAAATTTCTGCGAACAATTTCATTTTATCATAATTAATTAAACTCTTTAATTAATTATTCTCTTATTAAATTCTCTATTCCCATAATAATATAAAATATTATTATCCTTGTCATTTTATCATTTTATCCTTTTTCTCTATATGTGTGTGACCTATTGGGTTCATGTCCATACTGGTAGTATAATACGTAATTGTGAGTTCTATTCAAAACTCACATGATTTAAACGCTTTTAAATTATTTTATCAATCCCTATTGATATTTATGATACATTATTATACAAGTTATGATAGGCCTCTAACTAGATATTATGACTACCCAAATGTCAGGAAAGTTAAGTGGTTTGACTATACCCTTCCATAGAAATAGTTATCGTGCAATTACTCCTTTCTCCACTTTTATCTCAATTAGATTCTGAGTATGGATTTCTATCAACTCATATAAATCTAATTATGTATGTTCTATTAATTTAACCAATTTTCCCAAAATGCCCTTTATGGATCTTTATCCATCTTGGCATATTACTCTGGCCAAAGATTCTCTGAACAAGGCAATTATAGAATCATGCGAGATAACTTCCCTTAATAAATCTGGGATGGTGAATCCTTTGTTGATAACTCAACTAACTTCAAGTAGGTCATGATATACCTAACCTCCTAACTATGTTCACCCCCAGTTGGAAGTAATCAGCTATGGAGTCAAAGTATACCACTTACAACTTAAGATAACCTTGGTGATCTCAAGTCTAAGGATACTTGCACAACCGCTATGAAGAGATTCCTTACTGACATAGATTTAATATCCATGTGAGGATTCTCTTTGCAGGTCTCCAATAAACTTGTTCTTCTAACAAGCATCCACATGTTAGCTTTGATTATCTTCCATAATCACAGTTATGAGAACCACTACTTGAACCATTCAAGAAGCATAACATGTGCTAGTCTATCCGAATTAACAAAGTCCTATCTTGTTAATTTTATGACTAGGGATAATTAGATATTAACACATTTGCATGCAATAGACATCTCATATCATGAACACTTTATGATTGCCTTTGCACTGTGTTTATAATATATAGGATTTCATTTATTAATTTAAGATTTACAAACTCATGTATTTAAAAATAGCATTAATAAATGAATGATGCATTTTATTAAGAATATGAATTCATACATATGAAATACATCCCTATTACATGGGCTCTAGGGTATAGTCTCTAATAGTGTCTAGGTTGTGGATAGAAAGGCATGCCTATAAGGGTATATTGTAGCTACTAACCAACTTGACCCCATTGGCTCCATAATACAGATTTGATCCTACTAGGTCCATGAGATAGATTTGGCCTTGGATGGGTACACAATACAGATTTGGCCCTGCTGTTCCATGTTACATATTTATCCCTGTTGGGTCTATGTTACAGATTTGGCCCATTTGGATTTATAATTTGATACCTTTGGTTATCCTTTCATACCTTCGAGTACCATGTACTGTCCATATCCACACACTCTCAGAGAAAGGAGCAGGCTTATTACAAGACATAAGAAAAACAATACAAAGAGTAATTTAATAAGTTGATATGATAACATATATCATAATTTGTATTCTGACATTGTTATATATACATGAACTAATGCATAGCATATGGAGAACATGAAAAAGAATATAGTTATGGTTAAAACATGAAACGCATGATTACATAGAAACATATGCATACAATAATCACTATAGGTACCTAATGCTTTCGTTGCCTAAGATCGTTGTATATATATATATATATATATATATATATATAGACACACACAATTGAGCATATGTAATTTAATTAATGATTTTTATTGATTACAAGTATATACTTGCAGCCTTAATAGTAAGTTATGTATTGTTATTATGCAAATTTTATACTATGGTTCTAGATCATATTTGACTAATATTATGCCTATGTGTGTAAGTTATCAGCAACTACGGTAAGAGATTATTTCCAAATTATATTTCTTTGTTCCTTACTAAGCTAGAAAGCTTAGTATGGGTGTTTATCCGTGTAGGTACTTAAAGCTATAATTCTTCCTAGAGGAATAAGATCTGCTTTAACAAGGCCAACATTAGAGATAGGAAGAGTCTAAGTTTGTAATTGTATTTTATTGTCTTTTTCATTTTTATATTATATTAGGAGAATGTATTATAAAGAATAGGATAAGAACCAGTGTAAGTAACCTAAAGCTTTCATGTAAATCCTTGTCTATGTATTGATCTATGTTATAATATATGTGATGTCAGGTATTATGAGAGATTAGAATAGTCTTTACAAAGTAGCTTGAAAATCAATTCACAAATTGAAGTTAACTTGGCTGTGAACCCACTTATGTATTGAAGCCTACCTATAAATCCTCTAACTTCCTTTTCCCTCTGAGGTACATGTATTTCCCTAATGGCTTTCACCTTGTCAAGATCTATCTTTATTCCTCTCTAGCTCACTACATGTCCCAAATGCTTTCTTGAAGTAACTCTGAATATGCACTTCTTCGGGTTGAGGCGAAGATTGTACTTGTCAATCCTCTGAAATAACTTCTCTAGTGCCTCAAAGTGGCCCTCTCAAGTAACTAACTTGATCATTATATCATCCACATACACATCCACCTCCTTATGGATCAAGTCATTTAAGATCCTCGTCGCCATCCTCTAGTAGGTGGTACCTGCATTCTGAAGTCTAAAAAAGCATAACTTTATAGGCATAGTTACCCCACTCAGTGATGAAACCTATTTTGATCCTATCCACAATCTTATTCAGAATCTAGTTGTCCCTAATATATCCATCCATAAATCTCTACATGGCATAAGTGGCTGCACTATCCACCAAGATATCTATGTGAGGCAAAGGGAAGTAATAATTAGGCCAAGCTTTGTTTAAATCCCTGTAGTCCACACAAATGCGATAGGAACTACATTTGCTAACCATGTTGGGTATTGGACCTCTACTAGGAACTTAGCCTTTATATGTTTCCAGACTTTATCTTTAACCATTTTAGCCTACTCTGGCCTAAGTATCCAAAGCTTTTTGCTTAATTGGCTTGTACTTTGGGTAGGTTGGAATGGCATGTTTAGCTATCTCTCGATCAATTCTTAGTATGTCTTTATAGATCCAAGGCTTGAGTCAGCCTCTATCGAGGTTACCTAATAAGGATAATGTTATTTTAGAAATAGCCAGGAACCAATATCACTCTATTCTTCTCTGGTACTTGGGTTTTTGAAAATATTCTATCACCAATTTTAAGAGTAAAAAATGATGCTTTAGCGGCATGCATGTGTTTTTCTCTCTAGAATGGGTGAAATGAGCACATTTGAAGTCTTCAAGTTGACTCAAAAATGGGTCATAGCCTTGACTAATAGGTTAAGACTGTGACTCGCTTTTGACTCATGGCTTAAAAGGGTGACTCACTCCCTCTTCTTTTTGGACCAAGATTTGAGTCCCTAGGCTTGACTCGGGCTTGTAACAACAAGGTGAATTTTTGGACTTTTCTGAGGGGCCCACCTCTTACTTAAGGTCATAACTCACTAGTTAAGGCTATGACTAGATTTTTTCGTCCAAAATTACATATTTTCTCAATGAAATAAGGGATCATTTTCAAGATAAAAATCTCCTGCTTTTATAATCTTAATCCAAGGCATTTAAGGGTAATCATTTCCTTTAAATACATAATAACAAATTTTTAGGAAAGATAACAAAGAATCTAGAGAGAAAAAAAAAGCAAGAAAAACTCTCTATTTTTATCTGGTTTTGAATAACTATAGAAGTAGGAAGAAGAAATAGAGGTGCTCTCACTTGATTGTTGAAGTAGCTCTACTGAAGGTAATGTAAGAGGCAAACTTGTAGCTCTTGTATAGATCTAGGACTTTTTTTCTTGTAAATTTTGATTTTGAGTTTTTTGTATATTTTTTATGCTCTTTTTTTATTTTTCCCTCTCTGTGTAACATGTTTCTTCTTGATATTCTTGTGCAAATAATACTTAGAAGTGTGTTTGTGTGCAATATTCAATTTTATGCATGAGTGTTCTATTTATATGTAAATTTAAATGAATTTGATGCTTGTTAGCCTTCACCTTCTCTCTCTAAAGCATGTTTCTCTCACATGTTGTTTTTGTTCAAAATGTGTTCTTTTGTGGTTTTATGAGTTGTTTTGAGCATTTAAGTTAATTTTAGAGAGTTTAAGAGCCTTTGTATGCATTTTTGGGCCTTAAGAGGCCATTTAGGAGCTTTAAAAATGGTTACGGTGTCATTCCAATAGCCATTGGACATTCTACAGGTGACTTATGGCCTTGAGCCGTAAGGCTATGACTTGCCATGACTCACCTTAGAATGGTCCGTGACTCACTTGAGGGGGTGCGACTCACCCCACTCAAGGCCGTGACTTGCCTTTTGCCTTCTAAGTGAGTATGTGACTCACTATTTGGCCTTTTTGGTGGCTTTTATGTGTTTTTATTTATTTTCTTCCTTTAATTCATTTCTTTTGAATTTTGATTTCTTATTTATTCAGCATTTTTACTTTTGCTTATATATTTTTCTTATCTAATTTTTGCTATCTTGTTTAATTTTATTTCTTTGATCTTTAAGTTTTTTACTTTGCTAATCTTAATTTTTATTCTTCTTTTCCGGATAAAATACATCATAAATCTCGTATAGAGGAGTTGGGAAATTGAGCTTATTCGGTTTGAGATCATTTTCTAGCTTCATTCATTTATTTATTTATTTTGTCCTTGGTTTTTACATAAATAATTGGGTTTTTCCTAATAAATTAGACTAATGTCCTATTTTATTCCAAAAATCACATAAGAGAATTTCATAAATATACATGGGAGAACCAATGTTCCCAAATTGGTTAGCAGCCCGATTTATGTACATATATATATATATATTGCACTATTATTCTTTAATGTCATTTTATTACAAATAAATAGTTTTCTTGCACGACTAACTAGAAAACTCAGTAAATGGTTTTATTCCAGTTTGAGTGGGATTTTTTTCCATAACAAAAAGGACTAATGTCTTAATTTTTGCCCATAATGTAATATTTAAATTAAGGATTTTTCTTTATAAATACAAAATAATTTTTTACCTTAAAATTAATTAACACGATTCCTTTTTCAAAGCCACGTGGGCCTAATGCCAAATTTTTTCCAAAGTATACTTGTAACTTTGTCTTTTGTAAATATGTGTGTGAGGACCAACATCCTCATTAAAATAAGAGTAATCAATTCCATGATTTATGTATGATTTATTTGAATATTTTATATTATTTATCAATTTTTACGTGCTTGCAATGCACCATTTAAATCCTTACCTCATAATGCTTGAGAAGAGGATTAAAATAATTAACCACAAAAAGTCATTTTTGTAAACATCAACCAAGTTATAAATAAGAGTGAATTCTGAACTATCTCTAGCTTTGGCTTTATAAGGTTAGAACTCACTTTCCCAATGTCCTATTGGGTGTGGACTCTATGATACCTACCTAGTGGTGCACAACAAATGCCCTCGTAGGTTGATCATCAACAATAGATGGGAATAAAATCCTATCTATTATGAAGTGACTTACCTTCATGAGTTAAATGAGCCTTGAGTCCTTCTCGAGCCCTAAAAGTAGGTTTTTGAGGTTATACTAGATGCCTACGAGGTTCGACGTGCATCACATTAGTGACTCCATGAGGGACCATAAGATTTTGCTCTGAAAGCAACTTGGTTGATTTGACATAAATAAGTGTTTGTGATTAATTATTCCAATTTTGTTGTAAAATAGGTTGCATTAGAACATTCTACGACCTTAGAATTAGGTTAGGTATCCCCATTTGACCAACAGTGCATTCTCCATGCAAAACCCTATGTTCACTCAATATAGGAAAGTGTTAGGGAATAATCATCAGTCCAAGCTTCATACCCTTTGGTATATTAAATGGTGGCCTAATTGATTGTTATACTCATGATGAGCTAGACCTATTGGCAGGGACCATGCTTGGGTAGCCCTAAAGTTGTACTATTGTACCAAAGCCTCATGTATTGGCCATAAATACTTTCCCTAGGTATCATATAGCATAATAACCATTAAACATCAAGGAGAGGGTCGTGGACATGAGTTCAACGTCAATGGTCATCGAATGAAGCCATATTTTGATTCTAAATTTAAGGTTGCATCAATGATCCTCACTTTCAAAGACAACCCATGAGAGCTATCATAGTCGAGCTGGCAACTTGTTAAACCCAAAACTTTTTCTTACCTTGGAACTCAATTACTTTTCTTTATAGTTTGCTCTCAATTTCTTGTAAGTTTAAATGTCTAGTGTTGTTAATTTTAGTCTGGAGAATGGTGATTAGTTGTGCTTATTATAATGGAACATTTTTAAGATTTTTGCTTAAGAGAGGGAGAAATTTAAGTTTAATAATGCAAATTTCTGTTGGCCGCAGTTGAGACAAGTTAGTCCCAACCGTGACCCATTCATTGTTTATAAGGCAGAAGAGAGGCATAATTGAGACATTTATATTCCAGACGTGCCCTAAAAGAAGAGGGAATTTTGAATCTTAATGGTGTATAGCCGAAACCAATTATCCCAGCCATGCCCATATGTATGCTAGGAGTCTAGAAGAGAGGCTCGGCTAAGATTATAATGTCCCATCCATGGCTGTTTTAAAATTTCATTAGGGGAATTCATTGAAGCATGCTAGTCATGGCTTGCTATTTGGTTTCGGGTCCAAAGGGGTAGCACGGTCGGGACAAAGTAGTCCCAGCCATGCCCTTTATTTTCTCAAAACAAGGAATTTTATTTTTATGCTGGTCGCAGCTGAGATAGATTTGCCCCACCCGTGCCTCTTGGGGGTTCCATCGTGGCTATCTATAAGTAGCACGACCAGTTACACCCTTTTATATCCCTTTCAGTTTTTTTTTTCTTGCCTCTCTTCAAATTTTTGCCCACTATCTCCCATTTCCTCTTATTTTTGTTGCATTCTCTACTCACTCTCTTTAAAAATCAAGTAACTCATCTTCTCTCTTCTCTTTGTTTTAGTTTAATTCTTATTTTCCTTTAAGTTTATGTTTGATTTTTCTTAGTTATCTATTAAATCTTATATAGCATGAGTTGTGTTAATTGTTTTTGGATTTCTCCATGTTTTGAGTTTTTCTTTTTGCATTTTGTGTTTCCATCTTCAAGTTCTTGCTTCTTTAACTTTGATTTTAAGCTTGGTTATGATTTTTGCATATAATATGTTAATTTCATGCATAAAGGTTGTGTTGTTTGTTGTTTTTGTTGCCAAATGAATCATGCATGCCTCCTTTTTGATGAAATGCCAACGAGAAGTAAGATAGTGATTTTCCTTTAGTTATTTTGTTGCATGCCCTTTGTTTGCTTAACACTCATACCTTAGGAGCATTTGACATGTTTTTATGCTTAAAGAATGAAACATCCTAATCTAGCATCTCTATAATATATTATGAAGTCTACTTAAGTCATGTTATGTTAGGCAATTAACCCGTTTAACATCTACATACAGTCATGTCACCTGATCCGTTTAATCATATAACTTGTATTCTAATTTGGCTTATCACATATCTCATGTATATTTTATTTTGAATAAGCACAGTGAGTCATTATGAAACCCATTATCTTAATCATACTAGATTCAACTATCTTAGTCATTTCACTATCATGCCTAGCATTCAGCATTCTAGCACATTTGAATAAAGTCATTCTAGCTTCTAGATGCATGCATGTACTAGCATTCTCACTATAAGTTTATTACAACCTTAACCTCCATATGACATACATATATAATATAAGCTTTATACATATTAACCATGTAAGGAACTATACAAAATTAATCATAATTCCTACATCAACTTCTAAAGACTGGTGTTGGCCTATCCTAATGCAGAGAACGTTCCTGTGCAAAAGACTTGACTACCAAAACCTACATGGATCAAAATAACCCATACTAAGCTATACAGCTTAGTACGGATAATAAAAGTAAAGGACAACCACTCACAGTGATCATCAGATTCATTAATTCATACATAATTGAAAAACATTTAAAATAACACATAAACGATAAGCATATGATAAAAGTAACAATGTCTTTGATCAGTAATGTATTCCCATAATCAAGTAGTCTCCATACATTCAACATTTCATAAAGTGTTCTGTATATATATATAAGCATAAGAATAAGATACATGCATTGGAAAACTAAATTAAATAGGATACTCTATAAATTATATGTCTTGGTATACTGTAACCAATTATGATGTATTTATGTTGTAACATAGCCTGCTTAAGTTCTATAGGTGGATAAGCATTCGATGGATACCCGAGGGTATCAAAATGGTGGATATCCAAGGATATCAGACTTACGAACCCAAATGGGGTCGACTGTATGGTGGAACAATTAAATAGACCCATACGGGGTAAACTAACAACCCAAACAGGGTGTTCATGATCCAATAGGATCACTATACTTTATACCTAATTAGGTCAACGGTGGCAGCTACAAAATCCCTATAGGCGCCTATCTATCCATAATTAAACTCTAATTGCAAGCGATACTTTATTTAATTATGTTTTCATATATCATTCTTGCACTTGATTAAATCAATTTGCACACGTATAACCAAAGTAAAAATATATTATTACTATAGCATAACTATGTATACAAAGTTCATATAATGTTTCACATAGTTTTTTATCATGTTATCGGTAGGCATCATATTTAGCTTGATCATACCATGACAATCAGGTAATATATCATACCTGTTCAAGTGTTCAACATAAGTCTTACCATGTTCTTAGAACTTTCCAATATAGCACAATTTAGGTATGTGATCATGTAAAAAGATCCAAAATCCCTAGTTTATATAAATACATGTAACCAATTTTCCATTTAACATTTCAATATTTTGACAATTGTGCATATATCATCATAATAGATACCTTAACATTTCAATCACTCAAAAAAATCAAGAATAAGGTGAAGAAAAAGAAGATGAATCATTAAATTAAGATATTTACCTTTTTTAACACTAATGGTCTTGATTAATCACCGCATGCAAGGATTTCTTCAACAATACAAAGATAGGGTTTAAAAGATCAAAGAAGATAAAGAAGAAGAAGAGAACCAAATTTTGTAATTCCCTTTAAAAAATCTGGCCCTCTCTCCACTCAAACTAGCTTATATAGTGACATGTAAAATCCTTTTTTTAGTCCTTTAAAATTTTGCATGTCACACATTAACCTCACACCTTTTTGATTGCTTAATATTGACCCCTCCATTTAATTATTTTCTTAAATCGACCTCTCCATTTATTCCTTCTTTTAAATTAACCTCTCATTTTATTTTTCTATTAACAATTGACCCCTAAAATGCCATAATTAAAAATTTACCCCAAATTAATACTTTATACTTTAATTATACCCTCGAATAATATTAAACTATAATTTTAAATTCTATTTTCATACAATTAATATAATAACAAAATAATTTATCACTTGCCCCATACTTTATATGAAATACATATTTTTTATTTAATCATAATCAACATAATCCTATAAAAGTTTACACATTTTTAACTAGGGTCGTGTTATGGTCCTTACAATTCTCTCCCCCTTAAAGATTTTCATCCTCGAAATACATACTTGTTCCAAACATTTAAGGATATTGCTCTCTTATGACTGCCTTCGGTTCCCAAGTCACTTTTTTGTGCACCATGATGTCGTTAAAGTACTTTGACTAGAGGAATGTGCTTCTTCCTCAATTATCTGATCTCCCTAAGCAGGATTTCTTTCGGTTCCTTATCATATGTGAAATTCGATTGTACTTGAATATCTTGAACTTGTAGCTTATGTGACTCGTCCAAGCGATATATTCTAAGCATAGATACATGAAACACATCATATAACTTGGCTAATTCCATAGGAAAGGCTAATCTATAAGCTGTTGGTCCAACTCTTTGAAGGATTTCATAAGGAGCAATAAACCCTGGACTAAGCTTTCCCTTTTTCCCAAATCTAAGTACCTTTCTCTATGGAGATACCTTCAGAAATACCTTATCACCCACTTGATACTCGATATCCTTTCTTTTCAAGTCAGCATATGATTTCTGTCTGTCACTAGCTTTTTTAAGCCTCTGCTTGACAACTTGAACTTTTTCCTTTGTATCTCTAAAAAGGTCGAACCAATTATTTTGCATTCAGTTAACTCAATCCAATAAATCGAAGTTCTACATTTCCTGCCATACAAAGCCTCATATGGTGCCTTTTGAATACTTTTTTGATAACTGTTATTGTAGGTAAATTCCATTAAGGCCATATATTTATCCCAACTTTCAGAAAATGCCAAAGCACATCCCCTCATCATATCTTCTAGAATCTGAATAACCCTTTCGGATTTTCCATCCATTTAAGAATGAAAAGTTATACTATACTTGAGCTACATTCCTAAAGCTTACTGTAGACTCTACCAAAATCTCGATGTAAACCTTGGATCCAGATCATAAATTATGGATACCGGTATACCGTGTAATCGTACAATCTCATTCACATACAATTCTGCAAGCTTATCCATCGAAAAATTTATTCGAACCGGAATAAAGTGAGCTACTTTTATTAACTTATCCACTATTACCAAGACAGTATCATATTTTCTTTAAGTAAGAGGCAAATCGGTAACAAAATCCATGGTAATGTCTTCCCACTTCCACTGTGGAACCAGAATGGGATTCAAACGACCTGAAGGAAACTGATGTTCTGCTTTCACTTGTTGACATGTTAAACATTTAGAAACATATTCAACAATATCCTTCTTCATGCCAGGCCACCAGTAAAACTGTTTCAACTCATGATACACCTTGTTCCCACCAGGATGCAAAGTAAATATAGTATTATATGCTTCATACAACAATATTCTTTTCACATCTTTGTCATCAGGAACACACAAACAGTTATGGTAGTATACACCACCATCTTCTTTCACTTAAAAATTTGATTGATATCCTTCACAAACTATTTTGATAATCTATTGTAACTTTACATCGTCCTTCTGAGCATCTATCACTGTCTGCCTAACAATGGGCCTAGCTTTAAGCTATGCTAGTAATGCACCATTCGATGTAAATTTCCATCTGCACTACTTTAACATCAATACTACCATTGTCTTATGATTTAAAGCATTAACAACCACATTTGCTTTTCTTGGATGGTAGTCAGCTATATAATCATAATCTTTGAATAATTCCAACCATCTTCTCTGCCTCAAATTAAGTTCTTTCTGAGTAAGCAAGTATTTGAGGCTTTTATTATCAATATAAATCCTTTATTTTTCCCCTATACATGTAGTGTCACCAAATCTTTAAAGTAAAAAACCACAGCTGCCAATTCTAGATCATGAGTTGGGTAGTTTTGCTCATACGGTTTCAACTGTCTAGATGCATAAGCTACTACCTTACCATCTTGCATTAATACACAACCGAACCCAATCATGAAAGCATCACTGTACATTGCATACTCTTTTCCTGACTCTAGTTGAGTTAACACTGGTGCTTCAGTCAACATTTTCTTCAACTGATCAAAGCTTGCTTGACAACAATTAGACCACTAAATTTAATTTTTTTCCTTAATAACTTAGTGAGTGTTGAAGCAATGATGGAAAAACCTTTTCACAAAATAATGATAATAACCTAGCAACCCGAGAAAACTTCTAACTTCATGCACATTCTTGGGTGGTTTCCAATTAACAATAGCCTCAATTTTATTTGGATCAACCCTAATGCCTTCAACAGATATAACATAGCCTAGGAAAGAAACTTTCTTAAGCCAAAATTCACATTTACTCAACTTGGTAAACAACTGATTTTCTTTCAAAGTTTGCAATACAATCTTTAGATGTTCAACATGCTCAGCTTCATTCCTAGAGTAAACTAATATGTTATCGATAAACACTACGACAAAATGATCCAAGTAGCGTCTGAATACCTTATTCATAAGATCCATGAATGCAGTAGGTATATTTGTAAACCCAAATGGCATAACTAAGAATTCATAATGCCTATAAACGGGTTCTAAATGCAGTTTTAGAAACATCCCCATCCTTTACTCTAAGTTGATAATAACTTGATCGCAAGTCTATCTTTGAAAACACACCAGCACCACTCAACTGATCAAGCAAATACTTAATTCAAGGTAAAGGATATTTGTTCCTCACTATCACTTTGTTTAATTTTCTATAATTGATACACATTCTATAGATCCGTTCTTCTTCTTAACAAATAAAATCGGAGCACCCCAAGGTGACACACTAGGTCTGATGAAGCCTTTGTCTAACAATTCCTATAATTGAACCTTTAACTCTTTCAATTCAGATGGAGCCATTCTGTATAATGCCCTGGAGATCGAGGTTGTACTAGGTAATAGATTAATAGACAACTCAACATCTCTTTTTTTAGAAAGACCAGGTAATTCTTTAGGAAATACTTCTGGAAATTCATTCACAACTGGTATATTCTCAAGCTTCACCATATCCCTTTTTGAGTCAAGGACTAAAGCTAAAAATGCTTCACATCCTTTTCTAAGAAAATGCCTAGCTTGCATTGCTGATATAACATTAGTCAATAGCTTAGAACAACCGCCTTCCACTACCACTTCTTTTCCTTCTTCATCCCTGAAAGTTATTGTTTTCATTTCACAATTCATCACTGCATGATGCATGGATAATAAATCTATTCCCAGAATTACATCAAACTCATGAAATGGCAACACAATCAAATTTGCTGGAAACTCTCTCCCCTGAACTACTATAGGATAGTCTTTACACACCTTATTAACAATTACACTATGTCCCAATAGACTAGTCACATATACATCAAAATCTAACTATTGTATTTTAAACCTATCTCTACCCAAATCCCTATTACAAATATATGAATGAGTAGAGCCAGGATCAATAAGTGCATTTATGTCATAATTATAGAGAGAAACAGTACTAGCTATAACTTCTGGAGCATTATGTTCCTCCCGAGCCTTCATTGCATAAGCCCAACTAGCAACCATTTGAGCAGAAGGTTTATCAACTATTTCTAACACACTCTGGGATTGGGATCTATGATGAGTTGATCCACCCTTTCCTCTGCCTCCACCTCTACTAGATGGGGGTGCATTATAATCTCCCCTACTACCCTATTGCTTAAAACCTTGATCCCATTTCAAAGGACAATTTGCCATAAAATGGTCAGCACTACCACATCTAAATCATTCTCCAGCCAGTTTCCTACAGTTACCCTAATGGTACTTGGAACAATGTGGACATTCAGGTGCTTGACCCCCACTCTATCTTCCTGAAGCTTCCTTCTTAGATTTAAACTTGGTAGAGGATTCTTGTTTCTTTACTTTATTAGCAAAACTAAAACTAGACTCTGTAGGCTGACCTCCTTGAGCTCCTCTAAATCTTTTTCCAGTGGAAGATCCTTCCCTAGAACCACTTCTTTTGTGCTCCTTCTCTCTTTTAGCTATCTCATATTTTTCAACTTTCATAGCAATTGTAACCAGTTGGTTAAAATCTACCACATTTAGAGATGTAAATTTGAACAATTTTTCTTTTATTTGATCATTTAGCCAATCTTCAAAGTGTATGCATTTAAAAACTCATGTCAACATCTCCTTAGGAATATACTTGAACAACTGGCTAAATTCTTTTTCATACTCAGCCATAGATAAAACTTTTTGTCTCAAATTCAAAAACTGCTTTAATTTCTCCTCTTTGTATGCCTTAGTAACACATTTCTTCTTGAACTCCTCCTCAAAGAATTTGTCGGTAAGTGGGTCAGGTAATTGAGGTTGTCTTAATATCAATTTCCACCAATCATAAGCCATGCCTTGAAGTAAGGACACATCACAAGATACCTTGTGACTTGTAGGGCAATTACTTTCATCAAAAATCCTCTCTAACCTTTCCAACCAAAACTCAGCTTCTTCAGATTGTTCTAGGTTAGTGTCCATAAATTCTTGTGCCCCATGTTTCCTAATTTCAGTTATTGGAGCTTTGGGCATAGTCATTCTTTGTAGAATCTGGGCCATATCTTGAGAAATTTTCAACAAGGCTTCTCCAGGAATCACAGCGGGAATTTCATTTTGTTATGATGATGAAGTCACTGGATTAGAAGGATTTGATCTAACCGGTAAATTACTTTTAGTCGATTCTTCTATAGCATTCCTAGAAGAATTCTCCATCTTTAATCTATAAGAAAATAGGAACTTTTGCATTAGGCCAACACAACACTATCTCATATTATAAAATCTTATACTCAAATTGCCCAAAAAAGACTAAACTTAGGCTCTGATACCAAATTGAAACACCCTAATCTAGCATCTCTATCATATATTATGAAGTCTACATAAGTCATGTTATGTTAGGCAATTAACCTGATTGACATCTACATATATTCATGTCACCTGATCGGTTTAATCATATAACTTGTATTCTAATTAGGCTTATCACATCTCTCATATACATTTCATTTTGAATAAGTATAGTGAGTCATTATGTAACCCATTATCTTAATCATACTAGATTCAACTATCTTAGTCATTTCACTATCATACATAGCATTCAGCATTCCAGCACATTTGAATAAAGTCATTCTAGCTTCTAGTTGCATGCATATACTAGCATTCTCACAATAAGCTTATTACAACCTTAACCTCCATATGACATACATATACAATATAAACTTTATACATATTAAACATGTAAGGAACTATACAAAATTAATCATAATTCTTACATCAACTTCTAAAGACTGGTGTTGGCCTGTCCTGATGTAGAGAACATTCATGTGCAAAAGCCTTGACTACCAAAACCTACACGAATCAAAATAACAATTGCTAAGCTATATAGCTTAGTAGGTATAATAAAAGTGAAGGACAATAACTCACAATGGTCATCAAATTGATTAAATCATACATAATTTAAAAACATTTAAAATAACACATAAACGATAAACATATGATAAAAGTAACAATGTCTTTGATCAGCTATGTATTCCTGCATTCAAGTAGTCTCCATACATTTAACATTTCAAAAAGTGTTATATATATATATAAGCATAAGAATAAGATACATGCATTACAAAACTCAATTAAACAGGATACTCCATAAATTATTTGCCTTGGTATACTATAACCAATTATGATGTATTTATATTGTAACATAGCCTACTTAAGTTCTAAAGGTGGATAACGGGATCGGTAGATACCCAAGGGTATCAAAACGGTGGATATCAAAGGATATCAGATTTATAGACCCAAATGGGGTCGATTGTAAGGTGGACCGATCAAATGGACCCATACGGGGTCAACTAACAACCCAAACGGGGTGTTCATGATCCAATAGGATTTCTATACTTTAGACCTAATAAGGTCGACGGTGGTAACTGTAAAATCCCTATAGGCACCTATTTATGCACAATTAAACTTTAATTGCAGGCGATACTTTATTTAATTTTGTTTTCATATATCCTGCTTGCACTTGATTAAATCAATTTGCACACGTATAACCAAAGTACAAATATATTATTACTATAGCATAACTATGTATACAAAGTTCATATAATGTTTGGCATAGTTTTTGATCATGTTATTAGTAGGCATCATATTGCTTGATCATACCATGAAAATCAGGTAATATATCATACCTGTTCAAGTGTTCAACATTAGTCATGCCCTATTCTTAGAACTTTCCAATACAGCACAATTTAGGTATGTGATTATCTAAAAAGATCCAAAATCCCTAGTTTATATAAATACATGTAACCAATTTGCCATTTATTTCAATATTTTGACAATTGTGCATATATCATCATAATAAATACCTTAACATGTGATCCATAGTACACTACATTTAAACATTATCATACTATTGTATTTCTTATTTCAAAGTATAGGTACATGTAAGAATATTCACTTACTTATCATAGGATTAATAGTCACATATACATAAATTTAGGCTATGTTCTTATTTCAAACTAGACACAAATTTAGTCATATAGTACACTACATGTGAACATAATCATACTATTATAACCCTTTTTAATAGTCATATCGCATGCCATATCCAATTCATTGTATATTAACAAAGACACTAATTTAACTCAACTATATATAAAAAAAATGTAGGCTATGTTAAAATTCTACACACGGCAGAATTTTGAACCCAATTTGTAAGCCACTTATG
Source organism: Excoecaria agallocha (assembly GCA_037975025.1). NCBI lineage: Eukaryota > Viridiplantae > Streptophyta > Magnoliopsida > Malpighiales > Euphorbiaceae > Excoecaria > Excoecaria agallocha. Next base: position 34,186,058 of record CM075815.1, on the reverse strand, counting down.
ATTTTAAAAATGTCATTTTTAGGCTAAATGACCTTCTACAATTTTATTCCCTTAGGTGTCTAGTTACTAAAGCATCAAAATTAACCTTAATACCTTATCTATAGCTTGAGATATTTGAGAAAAACTACAGGTTGTTCATAGAACAAAAATAGTGTTTGTTACCAATTATAAAGATTTTTAGAATACAATGCAAAAGGAATTAGATCAAAATTTCTTCATCAAAGTTATACGTCCATGACTTTAGTTTTCCCAAAATTTTACTTTGTAGCATTTTAACAACTGTACCAAAAGTTATGTGTAATTTACTATGGTCTGTTCCCTAACAGTACCTCCAGTCCCTATGAATTTCAAGTCAATATTTGACATGCTTGCACTCAATTTTAATTCATAATTCCTACATACAAAATGTGAATTTAGGACTATATTTTTCATAGGAATTAACCTCATAGAATTTTGACCATTGCACAAGAAATTATAACACAATTACCACAACCTATTCCAAAACTGAGTTCAACAACTCTTCCAATATTCCATTAAATATAAAGGTAGTTTAGAGGCCAAATTAGTGATGGGTTTCAACTACAAAATTATACATATAACTCTTATGTAGCTATAGAAATTAACACGGTTTCAATTAAAGGTTCCTAATTCATTTTATAATGAAAATATAGACACTAGTTTCATTAATTTCTCAAGTAACACTTAATGTAACTTATCCTAACTTCATGTGTCCTTCCATTTAATCAATCCAACACACATTTACATCTTAATTATCTAATTATTATTTGCATACATGCAAGATAAACCATATCCCATACCTTAGCCAAAATCCCCCTTCACTTTCAATCTCTTGCCACTCATTTTCCTTTGGTCTTTTCTACTCTCATGTTCTCCTTAATTAACAATTTCATCCATTAACTCAAACTTCCAACATTTGTTCAATCAAACACTCAATAAAATCAAGAAAAAGATGAAGAAGAAGATGATAAATCATTAAATTAAGATAATTACCTTTTTGTTTAACACTAATGGTCTTGATTAATCACCACATGCAAGGATTTCTTCAACAATACTAAGGCTTTAAAAGATCAAAGAAGATGAAGAAGAAGAGAACCAAATTCTGTAATTCCCTTTGAAAAATTCGGCCCTCTATCCACTCAAAATAACTTATATAGTGACATATAAAATCCCTTTTTTAGTCCTTCAAAATTTTGCATGTCACACATTAACCTCACACATTTTTCCATGCTTAATATTGACCCCTCCATTTAATCCTTTTTCTTAAATCAACCTCTCCATTTATTCCTTCTTTTAAATTAGCCTCTCAATTTATTCTTCTATTCACAATTGACCCCTAAAATGTCATAATTATAAATTTACCCCAAATTAATACTTTATACTTCAATTATACCCTCAAATAATATTAAACTATAATATTAAATTCTCTTTTCATGTAATTAATATAATAACAAAATAATTTATCACTTGCCACATACTTTATATTAAATACATATTTTTAATTTAATCATAATCAACAAAATCCTATAAAAGCATACATATTTTTAACTAGGGTCATGTTAGGGTCCTTACAAAGAATGGTAGAAATGGCTAATATAGGTGTTTGGTAAATAGACGTGTTAGGGCCATTTTGCTAAATTGTTATTTATCCCATTGTTTTTATTTGTGAATCTAGTTAATTTCATGCATAATTTTTTAATCTATAAAAGTTGTGTTTTGTCAATGGTTATATGTGTTGTTAAGTAATATAGTCCTAATTTATTTCCATTTTTGTGTGCATTTTGAGTGGTGCATGCTTTTGAGTTGTGCATTTATATTTGTATATGCATTGTTCATGCATTTTGTGTTAATTGCACCAAAGTATATAGGCTAAAATTATTTGACTTATGGGCTACTGATTTCCAAAGGATGTTTGTTCATCATGGTTGAGTGCCACGTACTTGGTGCAACCTTTTCATCGATTTTCATTGTGTTTGTTTTTATGTATGTTAGTAACTTATTCTCCTTTGTAGTTTCTATTTACAATCTACCTATATAGTTTTTGTTGTTCAAGTGCATTTTTATGTTTTGTGTTTCCTTTTTAGTGCTTTTATCTTGTATTGATTGTTGTTATAGGAGCAATGGCACCCAAGCATGCCCATATTGAAGCTAGATCATCATCTTCTACTCCTTAGGCGTCCTCCAAGACAAAGGTGCTAGCGTGGGTTCCAAAAGAATTCACAAATATTTGGGCTCTCTTCAACAAGCAGGAGTATCTAGCCACCCATCGCTTAGACATGGAATTAATGGTGGAATTAGGGTTCAAAAATGACCTAGATAGGTTAATTGATGGTATAGGATGGAGAGTTTTCATTGAACGAAATGAGAAGCTCTATCCTGGATGGTATAGGCTGGAGAGTTTTCATTGAACGAAATGAGAAGCTCTATCCTCACTTGGTCCATGACTTCTTGGCCATAGCAAAATTTAGAATTGGAGCAGATAGTCATAATGACCCAGGCCATTTGAAGTTTTGGCTCAATAGCATACCTTATCAAATGTCTTTCAATACTTTCTCCTACATATTGGGATTTAGTCAAAAAGCTGCTAGGGAAATTCCCAATATGAACAAGCAAGAAATCTGGATGGGAATCTATGATCTTGAGCACCCCACCACCTTCAATCCTAAGAACACTATGGCCCATCATTTGAGAGATCATCCTATGAGGATCATGCATCATTACTTGACCTTGGCATTCTTTAGCCACCTTAGAGGGCCTGGAAAAACGAATATAAGCGAGGCCACAATTCTTTATGCTATACACAATGGAATTCAATTGAATGGAACTACATTCATTACTCAGAAAGTTTTAGACTTGTGCACCTTCACAAAGAGGGATTCTAAGTTGGCACTTGGAGGCTTTGTCACTACATTGGCCCATTTTCACAAGCATTTGAAGCTTGGTACATCGATGGAAAATCCCATAGCAATTGATCGCAAAATGCTAAGAAATATGGTGATCCTTATTGATGATCTTAGCCTTCTAGGGTAAGGGCATTTGGTGGTTTCAGACAGAGCTTTGTACATGGAGGTTGTGCACAAAGGATCCACGAAGTTGGAAAGAGTTAGGGCTGGTACAATTACCCTTTCCACCGAGCAGTACACCGCTATTAACAACTGGCTTGACGACATTAATTAAATGATGGATTCTGGCTTCACTTTAATCACATAGTGCATGGATGAAGAACCTTTTGTATCACTCTTCAAAACAAACATTTAACTCAAGCAAGATTGGGATATGACCCAAGCAACCCCTTTTTGGCAACTAATTTTTAAATGACTTTTGAGCTACCCTTGGTAAATTTTGCCATTGTTAGCCCCTTCGAGCTTAATTGGTATGCTAAAAGCATATTACTTGATTTATTTCTTTTAAGTGCACTAATTCTTAACCATATAACCTAAATGCCTTTGTCTTTCCCATTTTGGAATTGGCTACTCTAGGTTGGGTAATGAAAATTAAATGTTAGGTTTGATTCAATGTTGCTTGTCAATCAAAAAATGAGGGGAAGTTGAAAATTTTTAAGGGTTTGTAAGCTTAATTTTCTAAAAACTTTTAAGACATAGATGATAAGAATTAGTGTTGTTGGTACTCCTCTCAGTAATTGAATAAAGGTTCACTATTAAAAAAAGAAAAAAATCCAGAAAGATAGGGATAGGCTACAGAAATTCCATTTGATTCATACTGCAGAAAATAAATGTGGGGTACCTAGCATTTAAGGAAAGTGTTAATTAGTTGAGCTAGCAGATTTTAGCTTTTACTCATTGAGATTTTGAGAACTCATGTCTTAAAATTCATCTTCCTGATTGATAGTCTTAAAATTCCATTTGAAGAGTTGTTTTTCTTAAGAAAGTTAGGTGGTATTTGTTTTTGGGTAGTGTGGCTGATTCTATCTTACTGACTTTATCAATTCTTTGGAGCCAATAGCTTTACCCCATTACAACCTTAATTTATGACCTAGTGATCCTGTTTTGTTCTTAGTTGTTTTGTGGAGATGACCTTTATGGTTCAGGTGCTAAAGTAGAGGCTTATGGCTGTTTCGAGTTTCAAGTGTTAAACTGTCATATATTTTTATTGCTTGATTGCTAAAGTTCACTGGTATTTTTTGGTTTTGAAAGTGATAAATCTGTTTTGGCCTAGCACACACACACAAGAAATTATTTGATATAGATTAGTTTGAGTCTTTTTGATCGAATTCTTTATCTGAGTGTCTTCCACCGAGCATTTTCCTGGCCTCTCTAAATTTTCTTATTCTGAATTAGAGTTTTAATTTTCAAGATTGTGGATGGTTCGTTTGCTCGAGGGCGAGCAAAAGGATAAGTGTGGGGTAGTTGATAGCTTTGATTTTAATGTTTGTTTTCAAGATAATTTTGTGTGTTTTAGTGTCTCATCTTGCATGTTTTTTGTGTTTTTAGTGTTAAAATGCTCTTCTTATGTTTATTTTAGTTATTTTGATAAATTTAGAGTTTTTAGGTGATTAATGGTATTAATTGGAATTTTGTGCAAAAAAATAGACTAGAGCATGGCTGAGACAATTGGTCCCAATCGTGTCCCTTATAGAAGCTCAAAACTCACCATTTCACCAAAGGTCGCAGTTAAGACCAATTGGTCCCAACTGTGGCCAATGTAGCCTGCAAAGAGCAAAACATCCAAAAGGTTGCCTAGAATGAGATAAATGTGTCCCAGCCATGGCCAAAGTAAAGTACCACTCTGTCTTCTCATATCTCGATTGAGACAAAAAGTGTCCCAGCCATGGCTTCCTGGATACCTATATAAAAGCTACAAAGTTGTCTATTTTAAAAGATATCTTTTTAGGGTTTTGTGTATAGGCTATTTTATATAGGGAAAAAACATAGTTTTACATCTTGAGAGCTTTTCATACATAGTTTCATAGTTTTAGTTGTAAAAATCACTCTTTTAGTTTAGTTTTACTTCAAGAACACAAAAATAGCCTTAGTTTTACTTTACCTACTTTAAGTTATAGCTTACAATCAAAGACCAATTTGGAGAAGGAGAGAAAAAGCATCATTAACTATAAGTCTTCAACTTTAAATGGGTTTTATAGTTTCGTCTTTTACTTCACTTGTCTTTTAAATTATGGATATTGAGTAGTCTCTTAGTTGCTTAGGTGATCTTTGAATCCCCTACTCACAATGTGAATATTGAACACATTTTAATTTATGCATGAATGAATGGTCTATTTCACTATTACTTTTTTTTTTATCTCATGGGTTTTCAATCTATCAAGTTATCTTTTATACATCGATGAATGGTTTTTATCATATGTCTTTGATGTGTATTGAGCTTAAGTGAATTGGATGCTATGAATGATTTTGCTCAATCTTTCTATCATGAATGCTGTCTATTTTTTATTACTCCAGAATGGGCCTCTAGATGTGCAGTGTTTGTGGTTTTAGGACTAGAGTGTGAAGTGAAATAGATGGCTTTTTGGGTTGTTCGACTTCGAAATGGGAAAGCAAACCGAACTTAGGATGTTAGCCTTCTCTTAAGCTAGTTGTTGGGCTTGCTCTGGAATGGGATGCTTGACAATTAGAGTAGCTTGCTTCAAAATGGGATGCTTGGATTAAGAGGGTTATTCGAATTCATTCGTGTATGCTTTTAGATAAAATTAAATCACATTGGGTATAGAGTGGATCAGTGAACCCGAGCAACATTTTCCATATATAGATTTTTTTACACTTGTTAATTTTACATAATTTAGCACTTACTTGAATTACTACTAGTTTGAATTTAATTCTCTTTCCATTGCACAGTTTAGTATTAAAAGTCTTCATTTAGATAATCATAGCACAATCATCAAATCTTTTGGGAATTCTTTAGCATACACGATTGATTTTCTCAACTTGCACACACAATCCCTTGGGTACGATATTCGAGAGTCTTAAAAATACTCCTATTTACTACTTATTGATCTAGTATACTTGCTAGGGTTACAAACACTTGGCCTCTAAGGTTAAAAATAAGGAAAAAGTTGAATTTGAAATTCCTGTGCCTAAGTTGAAGGATGACATTGTAAAAGCCATGATCGGAGAAAATAAAGAGGCTCTGCTGGATGCAGGGAATGGAGCAGGCTCATCTAAAGCATTGAACTCGCTAAATGTAGATAAAGATGCTTTTGTAGATGTGTTTTTTGTACCTAAAATTTTTAATGATGATGTATGTAGCTCCTCTTATATTAAATAATATGAATAATTTTGCTTACTTGTGTGATGTTTCATATAATTTCATTTCACATAATCATGATCATAAAGCATCTATTTTTGACAATAATTCAATAAATACTACTCCATTCAATCTTGGTACTCTTAAAAAATCCAGGAGCAATCTTGATAGATTCTAATGTTACCCCTGAAGAGAGAAAAGAACTTGAGAGAATATTTAAAAAAATATATAAATGAGCCTTTGCTTGGGACCCTATGAAGATATGCTTGGAATTGATCATGTAGTCACTGAGCATGCCATCCCTACCTATCCTGGGTATAGGCCTATCAAGCAGAAACTCAGAAGGCTCAAACTAGAATAGGCGGAGAAAGTTAATAAAGAAGTAAGAAAACAAATAAAGGCTAAATTTCTGGTGGAAGTCTAGTATCCCGCATGGTTAGTAAATGTGGTTCTAGTGGCTAAGAAAGACAAAAAAAGTATGAGTCTGTGTGGATTATAGGTATCTAAATAAGGCCTATCTAAAGGATGATTTTTTGCTTCCTGTCAAAGTGAAGGCTATCAGAGAGATGCCTGTGCCATAAAAGAACAAATAAGTTCAAGGGTTTCTGGGTAGACTTCAGCATATTAGTTAGTTAATATCTAAGTTAACCTCAATCTGTGAGCCTATCTTCAAGTTACTTCAGAAAGATCATTCAGTAGTTTGGAATGATGATTGTCAGGTAGCTTTTTACACAATTAGGGAATATCTTCTGCATCCATCGGTGCTGAGGTTGCCACAAGCTAGGAAGCCCTTAATTTTGTATCTAGCCATAGAAGATAACTTAGTGGGAGCCATGATGGCCTAAAAAGATGATTTCGGGATTGAATATGTTGTTTATTATCTCAACAAGAAGTTTCTGCCATATGAAGCTAAGTATGTGGAAGTAAAAAAGATTTGCTTGTCCGTCATCTAGGCCTCTAAAAAGCTAAGGCATTACTTGCATTCGTATAGAGTATAAAAAGTAGCAAACAGAATCCTCTTAAATAGTTGCAGGAATTGCCTTTGTTGCTGGGAAAAATGGAAAGGTGGCTAATTCTCTTACAAGAGTTTGATATTGATTACATTACCTAAAAAACTATCAAGGAAGGGTTGTAGTAGAATTCCTAGCAGATCCACCATTAAAACGGGAAGAGATATCCTATAAGTTCTTTGATGAGAACATTGCAGCTATAGCAGTCCAGGAATGGCAAATGTTTTTCGACAAAGATGTTAATAAAAAGTGTATAGGAATAGGAGGAATTCTAGTATGCCTAGAGGGAGAAAAACTACCTTTAGCTAAGAAGCTCAGATACAAGGCTATGAACAATAAGGCTAAGTATAAGGGATGTATCTTTGGATTGGAAGCTCTATTAGTCCTAGGGGCAAAGAAGGCAATAGTTTATGGCAATTCATCTCTGGCAATCTACCAAGTAAAGGGTGGATGGGTTGTCAAAGAAGATCGATTGATATCGTACATGAAATGTCTAAAGGCCTTAAGTAATCAATTTAAGGTTTGTAATTTTAGGTATGTTTCTCAGGATGAAAATCATTTGGCTAATTCATTGTCAACATTAGTGTCGATGTGGGATAACCTAGAAGGAGTAAGCATGATGACCGTACTTGTTTTCAGCTCTGATAAATTATGCTTCAAGGCTGAACGAGTGATGGATATCAAGGTAAATGATGGGAAGCCTTGGTATTTCAATATTCAAAATTACCTCAAGAAATGTGATTCTAGAAAAAGCTACATAAAAGATCGGAGAATGTTGCACAAACTATCCACTCAGTTCATCACTATAGGAGGGGTACTCTACAAGAGATAGTCAGATGGCTTATAGTTTAGGTGTTTAGATGAGAAAAAAGCTAAAAATGTTATAGAAGAAGTGTATACTAGAGTTTGTGGTGCTCATATGAATGGGCTACCTTTAGCTAAAAAGATAATGTGCTAAGGGTTCTTCTGTCTTACTATGGATATAGATTTTCCATATATGTAAAGGGATGTCAACTATGCGAGTAGTATGTTGATTTGAGGCATGTGCCAATGTCAAAGTTGTGTAATCATACTTCATCTTGGCCATTTGCCACCTAGGGCATTAATATCATGGGGATGATTCATCCACCGGCATCAAATAAACATAGGTTCATTATTGTGGCTATTGATTAATTTTTTAAAATGGATAGAACTAGCATCATTCAAAATTTAAGTGTAAGGGAAATGGCTAGGTTCATAAAAAAAAATCTACTTTGTAGATATGGGCTTCCGCACCATATTATGTCAGACAATGGGTCTCACTTTTGAGGGGAGACTGAATGAATGCTCAGAAGATATATAGCTTAACATCACAAATCCTAACCATATTACCTTTAAGTGAGTGGAACGGTCGAGGCAGCCAATAAAAATGTTAAGAGAATTTCGGCAAAGATGCTTAGAACCTACAAGGACCGGGTTGAGAAATTACCTTTGGCACTATGGGGGTGCAGAGCCACAGCTAGGACTTCAACTAGATCTACTCCCTTCTCGCTTGTTTATGGAACAAAAGTTGTGCTGCCAGTAGAGATTGAACATCAGTCACTTAGGTTGGTCTTAGAAGCTAAATTTTCAGAAACAAAATGGGATACGCAAAGGTTGCCTTAGTTAAACCTATTATAGTTAAACCTATTAGATAGAGACATAATGCAAGCTTATTATCGCAATCAGATTTATCAAAAAAGGCTAGCATGATCTTTTGGAAAGAAAGTTAGGAAGCACCCTTTAAAGGAAGGAGATACGGTTTTCAAATAGATAAGGCTAGGCATTCCTAATATCATAGGCAAGTTTAGATGGGAAAGCCCATTTTTGTTGAAAAAACTGATGTCCAAAGGAGCTGTTGTCGTAAATGATAATGATGGAAATGAATTTAAGGAGCCTGTCAATTTCGATAGGCTAAAAAGGTTCCATGGCTAGACTTAGAGAAATAAAATAAAAATAAAAGAGAAAAAGAAGATAATATAGCCCTAAAGGTTGAAAATCAAAAAATGGAAATCTTACTAAAATTAGGCCTCTCGCCAAGGTAAAAATTAAAAAAAAAAGGCATCTTGGGAAAAAATTAAAGGCAGAGTGAAAATGTTAAATCAAGAAAATCCGAGAGGGCTAATTGACAATAGGGGAAAGATACCTTCAAGGTTTAATCCTAAGAATGATTAAAGTCTTGTACTTTTTAAACTTAATGGTAAAGTAATGATCATGTGTAGTGAAAATATGTGGAAATACTTTCATGTGTAATGCAAACCCACACATTAATATAAATAAGAGCAGTTTATTTTACATACTTCGAGTTATATTGTTCAAAATGAAAAGTAGTACATAGTTTTCTACATTACATGTTTAAATCTATAAATCAACCTCTACTACTCTCGCCTGATTTTGTCTTAGCCAGTTTACCTTGTTGTCAATTGCGGGGCTGGACACCTATCCTTTATATACAGCAGAAGTAGTAAGGTTGTAGTTAGTTAGTCTGTGAATGTTAGCTTTAGCATATAGCTGAGTCCAAAAAAGATGGTAACCAGAGACAAAAGCAACAGATAAGGTACCTCTTTGAAATGATAAAAGGCACCTTATAATATCCTGTTGCTCCCCAAATTGTAGAGCACAGCGAGAGACTACACAAAAGGTGGCTCTATACAAGCCGTGTGGTGGTGTACATCTAAAATGTCCATCTTGAGTCACATAATTAGGTACTAGCCATACACACATGATGTTGATATCATAAAGGAAAAGGGCACTTACTTGGAAAAGAAGCCCGCTTGAAGAGAGTCAGCATACAAATGAAGAGGTTTGAAGGGTATTTATAGGCTAAGGGTAAGCCATCCCCTTGACTCATTTGAGTCACACCCCTGGGCCTTGAGTCACCTTTAATCCACTTAGGTGATGCATTTTGTATAGGAAATACATATTTTTAACCCATCTTGTAAATTTCTTGGATTTTGCAGGAAAGTTCTATAAGAATTACATAGGAAATTGGAAGCGTTTGTAAGGCCCCTAACATGACCCTAATTTAATTTGCATATTTGTATGATTATGTTAAAGGGATAAATTAGCATGCTATTGTGTTAATTGCATGAAAATAAAATAAAAGAATATGGTTTAATAGTAATTGAGGATGTAATTGAAGTGAATAGGTGTTAATTTGGGGTTAATTTGTAACTATGGCATTTTGGTGGCCAATTATGAATAAAAGCATTTAATTCAAGGTTAAGTTGGAAGATTGAATTAATTGATAGGTTGAATTAAGAAGAAGAGTTAGTGGAGGGGTTAAAGTCTTACAAGCATAAAGGTTTGTGGCATTTGTGTGGCATGCAAACTTTTAAGGGACCATAGAGAGAATTTTGCTTGTTGATATAAAGATAAGAAGTTAGTGGATTGTGAGGTGGCTGGTTGAGATCTTGAGAACGGCATTTGAAGAGAGAAAACCAGAAAATTGTTTATCTCTTCTTCCTTTGATTTTCATTCAATTATCCCAAGCAATTAGGTGATAATGTTTGTGGGTTAAGCAAGAGTAAAATGCAGTAAATTAAGGTAATCAAACTCTTAATTTAACCCTCCATCATCTTCATCTTCTTCTTCTTTTCAAGTTAACTTAGAACAATGTATTTACTGGAAATTTAAATGATGATGGAATTTGTGAAGGAGAAGAGGAAGGAAGAAGGAACAAAGGAAAAGGAATTGATAAAGGTTGAAGACATTGGGTTTATCAGCCAAGGTATGGGAATTTAGGCTGTTCATATTGCATGTGAGAATGATTATTGGAATTGAGTGGGATTTACAGAACTAAATTTACGTTTTCTGGAAAATTTAAAGATGTGAGGTTGAAGAAGAAGACTAATCTTGCCGAGTCGTGAATGACTTCACGAGTCGTGAACATTAGTCCGACTCGTGAAGCTCTTCACGAGTCGTGAAGTGCAGTTTTTCTTCTTCATTCGTGAAGCTCTTCACGAGTCGTGAAGTGCAGTTTTTCTTCTCCACTCGTGAACTTCTTCACGAGTCATGAAGTACAGATCTTCTTCTTCACTCGTGAGCTTCTTCACGAGTCGTGAGATTTGCCTTATTTGCTTCACTCGTGAAGCCCTTCACTAGTCGAACTCCCCTTCACGACTGAATGACCTGTCTGGAATGTTTTACTCATAAGTTGAGTTATAGAACAGAAAATTAAATGATTCTTTTTGCATTGAAAAATAGACTTCTATACCTATATTTCATATGAAGAAACCTAAGTTTAAATCTGTCTCTAGGTACATGTAATCTAGGGTTGAATCCAGACTTGTTTTAGACTGCTCAATGTAACAGAAATTGCAATATTGTGCAAATCATTGCTACACTTGATTATATGATCTTTAAATTGATTGAGATAGATAGTTGCTTATGTGATAGTAAAGTTAATTGAATAAGACATGTAGTATGACTATCAATGAAGGATTTATATGAATACAGATGCATTCAATTGTGTATATGAATAAAGACTAGTGATGAAATATCTAACCTATACATGTGATTAGTCTTGTGCATGATGGTCATATGCCAAATTGATATATATACACATGTAAATCCTATGACATAAAAGTGCACATATTGACATGTATCTATGCTATAAAATAGGGACTATAATAGTATGACTTTGGCATGTGTATATGCCCATATGAAAACATGTTGATATGTTGTATAGCACATGACCTGTATGGTGATAAAGGTATATATATATGTGTTGGAAACATGCTCATAAGAATAAATCAACTATATGCGAATGTACCCACAGGTATGTACATTTATGAATATGTATATAAGAATATGAGCATGTAATTGCCTTATGAGATAGAAGATGAATTAGCATGACTATGAGCATGTGAAATGCTTAATGAAAACATGATCGAGTATATGATATGATGATTATATGTCATGCCTATATGTTATGATGCAAATTATATAGTCATACAGATTTGAATATGCCAGATGTATAACATGGCATGTGAAATGTGCATATATCTGATTATGCACCATAGAATTCATAGTTATATAAGACTATGTATATGTGCACAACAATATACTATGAATACAGTATTAATATGTGAATTGAACACGAATATAGTTCTGCCTGCAATAGAGTTTTAGATGTGGATAGATAGGCGCCTATAGGGAAATTGCAGCTGCCAAAGTTTGGCCCGGTTGGGTTCATAGTATATGTATGATCCCGTTTGGATCATGATCAGCCCCGTTTGGGTTGAGAGGCGACCCCGTTTGGGTATGCTTGACCGGTCCATAGTATAGTTGGCCCCGTTTGGGTCTATAGATTTGATATCTTCGGATATCCTTCTTTGATACCGATGTGTATCCATAGTTCCCGTTATCCACCGATAAAGCTAAGGCAGGCTAAACGTTATTCATAGTAATGATAAAGAAATTAAACAGTTAAAGTGATTTGACTAAAGATTGATATTGTGGATCATAATGTTGTTTTACCATAGGAATTATGTTTTATTTGAATATGTTTACATGGAAAATTACTGTCTATATGAATTATGAATATGAGAATATTTGTTACTCTTTGGGTACAATGTTATGCACATGAGAATATGCTTTATGCTTTAAAGTATATGTTATTGTTGCCATGCTATGTTGGACATGTTGTTTATAGTATATGTATATATTGTATATGTATGTTCTGATGACCTATGTGAGTGGTCATCCATCTGTAGATATTCCCCACTAAGCTTTATAGCTTAGCACGGGTTATTTTATCCGTGTAGGTTCAAATAGCAAGACTTTTGTTGAGGGACGTTCTCTGCATCAGGAAGGGCCAACCATCGACTTATAACCTTGATGTAGGATATTTTGTAATACAATTATCATATGTTTTGTATATGGGCCAGTTATCTTATGATATGTATAAAACCTATGTGGAATATTGTAACTCATTAGTAGTAAAGCTAAGACAGATGTGTGTGCATGTGATATGCATAAAGTAATCTTCATATAGTTTAGTATGCATGATAATAGGTATAAAAAGGAAAAACAGGAATAGACTTGTAGCATGAATATAAGCATATAAAATCATATTGCATGATTAATGGCTAAATGATGATTAAATGAACATGTAGCATAAGCACGATTAATAGTATTCATGATACATGTTTAATGGGGTAGTTGCATAGGGGGTGCTACAGCGTTGCCTAGTTTAGGAAGTAAATTAATAATATTATATGTGTGCCGATGAACATAAATAATAATTAATAATAGCAATAACAATGATAATAGTAATAATAATAATGGGTGTAAAATAATCTAACATCATAAAAATAATTAAGTAAACAAAATTTGGGTTTAATTAATTAATTAATCAACTAATTAGTGTTTAATGTAGCTTAATTAATATTTATTATAGTATTTATTGACACTTATAAATGTCAGTAGGTCTTTTTGACTGTTTTGGCTGAGTCACACCCCAAGGTCGTGACTCGCTTGTTGAGTCACTACCTAAGGCCATAACTCGCCTTTTTTAAGTAATGTTGCACTGTTTTACTTGTGAGTCATGCCCAAGGATCGTGACTCGCTAGGCGACTCACGGCCTAGAGCTGTGACTCACCAAAAATCCATTCAAACTGACATTCTTCTTCTTTTACTTTCTTATTTCTTTTTCTCCCTTTTCTGTAATGTGACTCACAGTCTCCTGTGGGCATTTTTTGACCATTTCAAACTCTGTATTGTGCGTTGTTCATGTGTTGAACTTGGAATCACACCGTACACACATAGATACCACTCTTGTTGAGTTTCTTCTAGTAAAATTTATCTTGCAATTAAAGGATTAAGGTTAGTTTTCTTTACTTTTTTCTCATTTTTCTTGCATTTTATTGTATCATATGTGTTCGTTAACTCTTTTCCTTAATTGTATGTTTGATTTAGAGCCAAATTTACCTATATGATGTTATTTTGGTAATTGTATATTTTTTATACCTTTACTACAAATATAATTTTCTTTTAATTCTTGTTAATTGTTAGTTTTAGTTAATTAGAATAGTTAAGCAACTAGGAGTATGGTGCTTGCAAGAAAGAAGAAATGAGAAATGAGAAGTAGGTAAAAATGGAAAAACAATAGTAGAGGCAGCAAAGGAAGAATAAAAAAATAAGGCAAAAAAAAGGAGAGGAGAAAAAAATAGAGAATTTTGGGAAAACTAATTAAATTAGTTGAAGCCTTTTGTGGGCAGATGTGAGCATATCTTTTTTAGCCAATTAGCCATTAGTCTTTGATGTGTTTGATCCTTAAAACAAGCTTGAATAAGAATAATAATTATGTACATTAGCCAGTTAGATTGAAGAAAATGACAATTGTTTTTAGAAATGTTGTAAATGAGAGTGATAATTGTCAATTGTTTAGATGTTTATGCATATATTCGTGATGCATGCATGCTTTTGAAGACAAAATGATTTTCTAGTTGAATGTACAAAGCAAAAAAGTTGATAAAAATGAAATATTAGTTTTGTGTTTATGCTTGATTTAGCATGTGAACGTGCATGTGCACCTGAATTATGGCTTGATGTGATTAATTATATATGAGACACTTATGGGTTGTTGCGAGCATTATTTATGCCATTTTTTTTATACATAGAGGCCTACAATGCTTAGTCAGTATGCCGCCCATTTTTTTGTCAAAATGGATAATTTTGTGTGCTTATGCATAGTTTTTTGCTTAATGCATTGACATGGATGTTTAAGATTAAATTAAGTTTTAATCCGATTTTAAAATTGATAGTTGATTTGAATTTTAAGAATGAAATATACGTAAGTACTTTCCATGCAAATTGTTTGATAACAGTTAATCAAACATATTGTTGAAATTGAATGAATCCAAGCTTGTATTCTTATGTTGATTGTTGCTATTGATATCTTTTAATTGCTTAAATTTAGTAATTTTGCAAAGCTTACATTCTCTACTCTATGTGATTTACTATGATATGTTAATTACCCGACACTCAGTCCTTGCTCAACGTAGAGTAAATTTGAATGAACCAACTTTTAAAAATAATCAAACATTAACTAAGAATCATGCAATTTGAATCCAAGTTTAGCAATTAACAAGAGCACTTAATAAAATTATAACTAAATTATATTCAACCAAGACAATATGAGCTAGTTTCCTTGTGTATTTACAAAACTAAAATATATTAAGCTCTTTTCAAAATCTAAACACCAATGCAAATTCATAGTTAAGTTTAAAATGAATGTACACCTAAGTATACAAATGGTTTCGCACTTGAAACTATAGAAACACCATAGGCCTTTCCTTTAACACTGGAACCCGAAAGTTATCTCCATTAAACAACTCAAAGGCAAACTTAAAATCACTAGGTCTTCATAGGTTTTAATGGGGTTAGTGTGTTTGTTATCAAAGAATTGACAAAAGATAATCAAAAAGAATAGCCACGCTATGCTTAAATAGACCAAATTTTCCAAATTTCAATCAACTAAGTACAAAACCTCTTTTACCATACTTGTTTACTCAATCCCATGCTCATTAAGCACTTTTGAGAGAGAAGATCAATGAAACCCCTCTCAATTTCATAATTCATCCCTTTTTAGAAATCACAACTCTTATTCCTTGTAAACACCCCACACTTAAGGTTTTTTCATGTATTGCTAGCTTTATTGAAAATTTTCTTTCTCTTTTTTCTTTTAAACTTTTTTTTTCAAACTAGCTTCATTGCTAGCAATACAAGATTACATGGATAGTTACAAGGTAAATTATCACTATTTAATTAACTTCATCCATAGCCCTTGAGATTAGCATCAAAGCCCTTTTTCTTACTACACCCTTTAAGATACCTAACAAAAATTAATTTATCCAATCCTAGAGTGGCCAATTCTAGAAGGAAAAATAAAGGTTTTTTAAGCTATATGGTAAAATAAATAAGTGGAATAAGAAAAATTAATATGACACGCATTAAGCATACCTTGTTAGGCCAAAATGGCTTAACAAGGGTCAAATGTATCAAAAAGGTAGGAAAATAGTCTTAATATAGCTCAACAAGAAAAATTTGCCTAGATCACTTTCTAAGTTCTTTGAGTTATTTATATGCTTCAAAGGGTGGTGACGAAGGTTCTAGTGTCCTAAAATTCCTCAATCAACTATTTCAATGCACTGGTTTTTCTTCTATTTAAAAACTGGTATTTTGTGCCCAAAAAGTGGAAACTAACAAATATATGTTAAGTTAAATGCTAAACTAGCTAAAATTCCATCAAATAGCATGCTTTCCTTAATGCTAAACAAAAATTTTGACTATAGCACATTCCAAGTTAAATTTCAATATATTCAATTTTGAGAATAAACTAAGGCAAACTAAACTAAATGTACAATACATGATATTGAACTAACTATACGCAACTAACATGCAAAATAAAACAAAACTAAACAAAATAACTAAAACAATTCATGAACAAGATAAAAGAACTTCCCTAAATTTTTAAGTACAAAACCAATTTCAGTTGTGCTCTATCCCCCTCTTTAAAATTTTCTTATCCCCAGCAAAGCAACAAAGGTATCAACTTGTTGCACAACTTTTGATGAACAAGTAAATGCCCAAGAGAAATGGAGACTATAGCAAGGTAAAAAGAATGTTGACTATAGCAAGACCACACTTGACTCAAAGCAATACTAACACAAGCAAAGAATCACAATCAAGCCAAAAGGAGACATGTGATCAATAAAATTGAGTGAACAATTCAAACATGCCTCTAGAACCAAAATAGTGTAGAAATTAAAGCCTAAAAATTATAGTGACCAAGTGAAGAAATGCACCTAGGCCAAACTTGCTTTATTGCTCAAAGTACAATATCAATATGTTGCATGATTGACATCAAATGTGCAAGTATATAATCTCAAGTCTAAGGGTAATTAGTGATGGTTTGGCTTAATAAGATGCAGAGAAAGATTTTTAATTGGTCATGGTAAGCACAAAATAACTAAGCCAAATTTAAATACAATCTCAACCAATATCAAGCCAACAATTGAAAACAAGGTTCAGTCTCAAATAATAAATAAGCTAAGAGTAAATGGAATGCAAATGAAACATGACTTAACTCAAAATTTAACTCTAAGCAAACCTATGTTTAAGAATAATACAGCCACACCAATTTATTCCAATTAGTCAAGCAAGTACGTTGAAGATTTGAGCAATGCAAAATGTACTTACTTGATGAGAATGAGGATGGAAATTAAAGAAAGACTATAGCTTGATATGAGTGTTTTGGGTGAGGGAACTGTGTTACTTGAGTAAGCATAAAAAAAACTAAGTCTAAATTAAAGCAATTTCCACCATAGGCATGCCAAAATTTGAAAATAAAACTCAACCCCAAACAATGAGTGAAGCTAGTGCAATTTACATGCAAGTGTACTAATATCATGCTCAACTAATTGCCCAAAAATTGATGTATTAAGATTGTCGAGTAATAATTTAAATGACATATAAGGTGCTATGACTATATAACGAGAATCTCATTAACAATTTTCTACAGAAAACCCTATTCTAAATCCTAAAAAGTAACACTTGATGAGAGTGCCTAGTGTAGAGAGGTGTGTGCTTTGGGTGAGTGAAGTGTATGCCTTAAGTGAGGGAGTAGTTGCTTAGGTGACTGAGTGAATGCAAGTGAGGGGTAGAATTTTTTGGGTAAGGGAGTTTTAAGGCCAAAGACCTCAAGTGAGTGAGGAACACTACTCGGTCGAGTAGTGTGTCTCGGCTAGAAAGGTAAGCACAACTCAGGTGAGTAGCACAAAGCACTCAAATGAGTGATAAGTTGTTGGAACTTGAAGGTATTTGGCCCAACAATGAATAATTCTCCCATTAATTCATAAAACCTCAAGCAAATAAAATCACATTCACACTTAAACAATGAAAACAAACTAAAAAAGTGCTCAAATAAATCAAAGCAACTTCAAAAGATTAGTATACTCTCCCTAAGTTCATGAAGCACATAAAAATAATGAAAGACTATACCTCACCAATGAAAAACATACTCAAAAAGCATAAATCCTCCTTAAGTTTAACTAAATTCCAATTTCCTTTTATTGGCACCCAAAAAAAACAATATGAGCTCTTTAATGATCCTAAAGGCACTTACTAATTTAATTACAATGATTAAGCACAAATATCATTAGTAGCTTCTTTTTCAACCTCTTACTCTTAAAATCATGAATTGAATGACACAACACAATAAATTTAAGAAACATGAAGAACATAAATTGAACTATAGAAACCTATGAAATTAAACTAAAGATAAGATAGCTACTAATAAAAATAACAAACAAAACTTAACTCATAAAAAAAATTTACGAAAATTTAAAAAGAAAGGTTAGAAGAGTTCTAGTTTATTGAGTCCCAGCTCAACTCATGTTACTCTCTGGAGGCCAAACTTGTAATCCAAATAAGGGTCTTTTTGGACTTTGCTCCTTATTTTCTCCCATCTGTAGAAGAAACTCGTCAAAGTTCACTAAAGGTGGAAATTCCATATCTTCAACAAAGTGTGGCTCCTCTTTTGGCTCTTCAAAAACAAACTCTATTGGCTCTTCTAGCCTAAATAAATTATTCAAGTGCACTGAATTTAGTACTTCCACTTAAGAATTGAACACTTCTTGCTCCTTTGGTAATAAATTTTCCACAAAAGGCTAAAGCAAACCTTCCAAATAAACACATAACTTATCCTTAAAGATGAGTTGCCCCTTTTCTACTTCATACACCCTAAAACTAGATACTTTTTTATCCACTATTAATGCATGATTTACTTCTTTCTCTTACCACCATCACTTTGAATTTACCATTAATGCATGATTCATTTCCTTCTCCTTACCACCATCACTTTGAATTTTCTTTGAAACACTCAAGAGTTCAAGTTTGGATTCCAACTTTTCAATTCTCTTTTCTTAATCCCTCAATAAACTCTCTTAACTCTTGATTGTCCACTCCTGATTCGTTAACTTCTCTTCTTGAACTCTAAACTTCCTTTTTAAAATTCTAAATGTAGCCTCCCACTCTTCTATTTTAACCCTAAACTTTTTCTCTCGACTTTCAAGCAATTCTAGAATAACTTGACTTTTTGAAGTGGTGGACTCATGTGGCATCCATGGAGAGTAAGAATCATTAAAAGATGGTAAATAAAAATTCAGTGAAAGTGTACGCAAGAGCTTTATTTCTTGTATTTCTCTTATTAAATCATTCATTTGCTCTCTCAAAAGGAATAATTCATAATCCTAGACATCATCTTGCATCATCTTGAAAAATGTCTCAAAATGTTCCCGCAAAGAATAATAACCAAATCAAAAATAAATAAAAATCTCAAGCTAACTCAATTACAGATATTAAACAAAAAATTGACCGGTGTCTAGTAAGTATACTAGATCGGCTAGTAATATAGGGAAATAGAATTAAGACCCCAAATATCGAACCTAAAGGAACATGGATTGCTAAGTAGAATATCTATAATTGAGTTGAATGTATCTGAGATTATTTCCCAAGTTTTTGAATTGAAAGTAAGAAGTAAACTAAATTAACAATAAAGAAAAACAAAAAAAACCTAAGATTAAACTAATATTAATTAAATATAGAGCAATAACTAAAATACTTCTGCTAAAAGAACTATCCATCTCAACTTCTATTGCAATAGATCAATTAAAAAGAGCACAAGAGATTTTGAAAAAAAAAACCATTAATAAAGCTAAATATCTTAGTCAAGAATATCATTTTAAGCATTAAACTTTCTTATTAGGAATAATTCAACACCTAGCATAAAAATCTAATTTTAAACTCCTAGACATCCATTAAACTCTTTTTCAAGCAAACTTAACTTCAATCTATTCTTAGTTCAACTTTTCTTAGTTCTAATACACTCTTACCAACACAAAATTATCTCAAATTCAGAAAATAATCATACATCAATACTAATGATTTAACCCAAGAACATACATATCATAGATCATACTTAAATCAATCATCAACTATTAATCAAATAAGTTAATAATCAACTCAATAACAATCAGAGATAAGAATTTGCTCAAAACTAAGAAATAATCAAACTTGCATTGAATTAAAGCACAAACATTACAATAAAAGTTTAAGGATTCAAGTATCCTTTAGCAAAAGTAAAGAAAACTACTTACCAAACATAATTAAAATAAAAGAAAACTAAATTAAAAAGATACAATACTCATAAAGCTTCAAACTTACTCTTAATGACTTCTTAGAACACCAGTAGAAAGCTTAAGTCTTTTAGAGAATTAAAAACTAAGAAAATAGAGAAACTAACCTAAAACTATTGTACAATTGAGAAAACTAAAACTAAGGCAAAACTAGAAGATAAAATTCATAATAATCACAAGCCCCCAAGTTCGGAGCCTTAAGTATGCTTATATAGCGTCCAAAGAAGAAATTTTGATGTCTTGATACTTCCTAAATGAGAGAGGAATTGAGTTTAATGACATAAGAAGTCTTTAATCGATAAAGTTCTTGAAATACTCAGGTGAGTAGTTTATAGCTTGTGTGAGTAGTTTGTACTACTTAAGAGAGTACTTTTTAGCTTGGATGAGTGGTTTTTACATTCAGGAAAGTGAAATGTAGCTCGAGTGAGTAGTTTTTTCACTCTCTCAAGTACTTCTCCTCTGTACTCCACAGGACTCAAACTTTCAACTTTCCAAATTACCAAAATTTCCCTTAAATCTTCTCCTTTCTTCAATTAAGTCCTCCTTTTCTTCAATTTATCCCTTAAAAACACCAAAACTTGCAATTAAACCTACAAACACACAATTTAACTAATTACTCACAAAATCAACAAAATTAAAGCAAAATTAGCTAATTTAAACACATAAAAATATACTAAAAACATAGTATAATTCACAATTATCATTAATAATTTTGCACTTTTTTCTAGTATTTTCAAAAATTAAACTAGCAGTTACGCAATTGCCTAAATTTATTATTTTTAATAGATTATTGTAATCTTTTACTATGATATAATAGATTAGTCATAATTAATTTCCAATTTAAGATTGTAAGTAAATGTTTATTTGGCATGTGTGTCTTGTTGAATAGATTGATTAATTTTACATTTACACAGATGCCTTGTCACAGACAATCACAGCCGTAGCCAGATGTTTAGGCACTCGATTAGATTACACAAGAGTAAGCAAGTAGATATCAGGCTTTACATTACATGAATATCCAAGCAAGCAAATTTATGAGTCGAGATTTTTTAAAGACTAGGGGTATCTAGCATGAGGCATAAGAGTTGTTAGCATGAGCCGATTGGCTAGATTTTTATTCACTCACTTTCTTATCTTAAGGTGGTTTTACAGTTCCTCACTACTTTTTAGTATGAAGGGTACCAATGCCTCGATACTAAGGTAGGGGTCATTACATATCAAGTTTTTAATGCTCTATTTAGTCTATCATAGGCACTAGTATCTGGCATTTTTTCTTGCCTGTGAGCGAGGATGTTCCTATTACTAAGAGGACTTTGAGACCAAATTAGTGGGCTACCATTATAAGACCAGGAATCCCTTATTACACTTCGAAAGTCAAAGCCACCATGCTAACTTTGCAGGTTCTAAGATATCTATATAGGGTTTTGTCGTGCTCTTATATGGGATGCTCAAGCAGTCTAGGTTCCCTTAATGTCATTGATATTTTGAGAGTATGGGCTATAGTCGCTAGTTAACACCTCAACATCAGTCATGATATTCTATAGAATATAAGTAGAGTAGCCCAAGTACTAAGCACGTCGGTGGTCATAGGAGGGGTAGTCACTCGATTGTTGTTAGCATTCAAGGTCCCTGAGTCAAAGAAGGTGGCCACAAGCTGAGGGTAGCATAATCGTGAGCTTTGAAATAGCCTTGGATATGCATATGATCAGATACTCACCTGGCAAATATAGACTACTCTTGGTAGAAGAGGTAAAGGGTGATTTAAAAATCAATAGGCAGCAGCCTATAGCACAGCCTGAGGATAATACATCTGGTGGCCACTCTCCTCTTCACCAAGCACATTCAGCTAAGACTTAGACTTCTGGAATGAAGTCTAGCCTGACTCCATAGGACCTACAGGACCATAGCCCACACTACCTCGAGGTTTTAGTAGGTTATAAATCCCAACCTCTTCAGTTGCCACTAGGTCTTTCAGCTAGACCACTGGGCCCTTAAGATTGAGATGTCACAAATAATCTTTAAGGAGATGTGTTTTTTATGATGATTTATTTTTTGGACTATTGTTTATCTTCAGTTGAATTTACATTTATAGATTTGAAATTTTACTTTTATTTTGATCAAATGGTGTATGGATGATGTTTCTCTTTTCGTATAATATTTATTTATGCATGTGTGTATTAGTTTCCTTAAAATTATTAACATAATATCCAATATGTTGACATAAAAAATAATAATTGCTCACTCGATAATAAATCCAATAACAAAACTAAACTCATGGACCAAAAAATAGAAATAAAAATGCATAATGAAATGGTTTGAGTAGTATGTCCTAATTTAATTTATTATATATCACCTGAATAGGAGAGATCCTAAGACATGGCTACATCATGAAATTTTCACATCAACAATAGTTCAAGCATTACAAATGCTAAACAATCATATCAAAATGAAGCTTTCTTACACCTATACTATGTAAATGTCAGGTTTATGCTCAAGCACACCTTATTAAATGATGACCTTCTTTCTTTAAAGTTGAATATGCATGAAAGCAATCATGCAAATCTATAAAAGGGTAAGCACTTTCCTTTATTGTAATAATGTTCTGATATCAAGTCCTTCCACAGGTGTCAATGCTAACTCAAGAGGCAGCAAATCAACAAAAGACAAAAGTCCTCTTAAGAGACTTTTAATTTGTTATCTTCCTTGATCCTATAAGTTGATGAACTGGCATTGATAAGATGTTTTAAATAAGGGTTAAAATGTCAACAAGCTAACGATAATTACCCAGTTAACTAAGGGTTAAAATATTGACAAGCTGATTGTAACCACCCCAACTAATCAAGAGTTAAAATGTCAATAAACTAATGGTCATCACTTAATTGATCTAAGGTTAAAACGTTGACAAGCTGACAGTAACTACCTTAATGAGAGTTAAAATGTCGATAAACTAATGGTAATCACTCGATTGATCTAAGGTTAAAATGTCAACAAGCTGATGGTAACTACCCAAATGAAGGTTAAAACATCAAAAAACTTACGGTAATCACCTTGTAAAGAGTTAAAATGTCGATAAATTGATGGTAGTAATTACTTAACCAAAAATTCAGTACCATAAGTGGTACGTGCCTGCCTCCTTGATATTCACTGCCTTAGGTACACATCTCTTATTGCTTTGCTTTGAACTTTAGCAAACCTAGACACTAGTGCACTAATTTTGCCAAACTTATGGGCAACTGAGTCACTGAGCCTTAGGCAACCTCTGTCAAGGTTACCTAATGAGAATAATGCTATTTTAGAAATGGCCAAGAAGAAGTAGCACTCTATTCTTCTCTAGCACTAGGTTTTTGAAAATATTCTATTACAAGTTTTGAGAGTTAAAAATGATGCTTTAGTGGCATGCACATGTTTTTCTCTCTGGAATGGATGAAATGAGCACATTTAAAGGCTTCAAGTTGACTCAGAAATGAGTCACAACCTTGACTCTTGGGTCAAGACCATGACTCGTTTCTAAATCACGACCTGAAGGGGTGACTCACTCTTCCTTCTTTTGGATCGTGATTTGAGTCACTAGGCTTGACTCTAGTGAGTCATGGCCTAAGCCCATGACCCACCACTTTTTTAGTAAAGTGAATTTTTGAACTTTTCTAAGGGGCCTACCTTTGCCTCAAAGCCGTGACTGGATTTTTTTCTTCTAAAATTATAGATTTTTCTTGCAAAATAGAGACTATTTTCAAGATATGTCTCCTACTTTTTTAATCCTAGTCCAAGGCATTTAAGGGATTCATTTCCTTTAAATGCATAATAACAAATTTTTGGCAAAAATAACAAAGAATTTGGAGAGAAAAAAGCAAGAAAGACTCTCTTTTTATCTGGTTTTGAAGAACAAGGGAGCCAGGAAGAAGAGATAGAGGTGCACTCACTAGATTGTTGAAGTAGCTCTACTGAAGGTAATGTAAAAGATAAACTTGTAGCTCTTATATAGATTTAAGACTTTTATTCTTGTAAATTTTGGTTTTGATTTTTTTCTATATTTTTCATAATCTATTTTTATCTTTTCTCTCTTTCTATAATATGTTCTTTTTGATATTTTTGTGCAAATAATGTCTTAGAAGTGTGTTTGTGTGCATGTTTGTGTGCAATATTTAATTTTATACATAAATGTTATATTTATATGTAAGTTTAAGTGAATTTGATGTTTGTTAGCCTTCACTTTCTCTCTTTAAAGTATGTTTCTTTCTTATGGTGTTTTTGCACAAATGGTGTTATTTTGTGGCTTTATTAGTTGTTTTAAGCATTTTAGTTAATTTTAGAGAGTTAAAAAGCCTTTATATGCATTTTTGAGCTTTAAGAGGCAATTTAGGAGCCTTAAAAATGGTTATAAAGTTGTTCTAGTAGCCACTGGGCATTCCAGAGGTGACTTATAGCCAACTATGACTCACTCCTAACTTGCTATAACTTGCCTTGGAATGGTTGTGACTCACTTGAAGGGGCATGACTCACCCTACTTAGGGTCATGACTCACTTCTTTGAGCCTGTGGCTCGCCTTTTGCCTTCTAAGTGAGTTTATTACTCACTCTTTGGCCTTTCTAGTTGCTTTTATATGTTATTTATTTCTCTCCTTTAGTTGGTTTCTTTTAAATTTTGGATTCTTATTTATTCAACATTTTTACTTTTGTTTATTCTTCTTATCTAATTTTTTCTATCTTGTTTAATTTTATTTCGTTAAGCTTTAATTTTTTTTACTTTACTAATCTCAATTTTTATTCTTCTTTTTTGGATTAAATACATCATAAATCCTACATTGAGGAGTTTGGAAATCCGGCTTATCCGGTTTCAAATCATTTTCTAGCTTCATTTGTTTATTTATTTACTTTGTCCTTGATTTTTATTATGTTAGAATACTAATTTGTAATAGTTAGTAAAAAAAGGCATTTTTGGCATGATAAAATAGGGAAATTCATATTAAATGCTTTTTACATAAATAATTGGATTTTTCCTAATAAAATGGACCAATGTCCTATTTTATTCCAAAAATCATATAAGAGAATTTCATAAATATGCATAAAGGAACCAATGTTCCCAAATTTGTTAATAGCCTCATTTATGTATGTTGTTTTTTTCTTTGCATTCTTATTCTTTAATGTCATTTGGTTGAAATAAATAGTTTTATTGCACGAATAACCAGAAAACTCATTAAATGGTTTTATATCAGTTTGAGTGGGATTTTTTTCTATAATAAAAAGGACCAATGCCCAATAAGGATTTTTTTATAAATACAAAATGATTTTTTACCTTAAAATTAATTAACATGATTCTTTTTTTAAAGTCGCATAGGCCCAATGCCTAATTTCTTTCGAAATATACCTGCAACTTTGTCTTTTGTGAATATGTGTGTGAGGACCAATGTCCTCATTAAAATGAGAGTAGTCAATTCTATGATTTATGTATGATTTATTTAAATATTTTATATGATTTATTTTGGTGCGACAAGCCTTCACGAGTTAAATGAGCCTTGATTTAGTCTCGAGCCCTAAAAGTGGGTTTTTGAAGTTATACCAAATGCCTACAGGGTTCAATGCATGTCACACCAAGTAAAGACTCTTTCATATTTTTTCAATATTCTCTCAAATTATTCTCTCTTTTAAGAAGTTATATCTAATGCTAACAAGATTTCTTTTGGGTTTTGTTTTATTCTGAGATTAAATGAACATGTGTTTGTTGAGTTTATATCAAATATGAATGTTTTATTATCATGATTATATGTATTGAAATCATAAAAAAATATCACATAAGTAAGCAAAATTGTTTATCTTATAAATATAATCAAAAGAGAAATCATTGTTCTCATCAAAAAGTTCTAAAACATAAACAATGTCAATGAAAGTATCATCCTCTTTAGTCTTGGTAGTAGTAGATGCCTCTCCAGCTTCTAGGTTTAGCTTGAGTGGATTTTTAGCTTCTATCTCCTCTTTGTCCTTCTTTGGAACAGCAAGCAGCTTTTCAGTGATGACTTCTTCATACACTTCCTCATCCTATGCAGAAGGATCTCTTCATCCCAGAAACCCTCGAGTGGCTTGATAATCCCTTGCTCCCAATTGAAGACATCACTAAATAGCTTAAAATCAGGCATTACCCCCTCATTCTCCCTACAATAAAGGCAGGCCCCTAAAGCCAGCACAAAGTTGTTGGAAATGTAAGGGATCTCTTTTATTGTTTCTTTTCCTCTACCCTTCAAACTCGAACTAGTGTAACCTAATCCTTTCATGTCCTTTTGTCCCTTAGTGTTAATAACATCTAAAGCCCTTGAGAATTCTTACCTAAATTAGCTCCAAGTAAGAAGTAGATCTTTTTTAGTATGTTGATTACTTGTGGACTATCAGCAAAACCACCTTCATTCTCTTCATCACTGATTATAGACATATGGAACCCACTGAGAGGCTACTTGGCTATTTCCAGTACAGATAGCTGGTTCTCTCTTATAACTTTGATGGTGACCACCTAACCATCATGAGGTATCTTAATCATTTGATACAATGTAGAGGGCACTCCACCTAACTTATAGAACCATGGTCATCCTAGCAGTACAAAAAAGTTTGCAGGAATAGGTAACATCATAAACTCAGCTCCGATCTCAACTGGCCCAGTCTTCTCTACAACTTTGAAGGTCCTAGCAGCTTGCCTCTTTGAATTATCATAAGTAAAAATGGTCAAGTCCAATTTGTTTAACATGTTCTCATTCAGCCCAAAAGTAGGAATCATAACCAAAGGAAACACATTGATAGAGGATCCATAATCTACCATCACACACACACTATGTGCTTACCATTCACCTAAGCCTTAATGTAGAGAGGATGATTATGGTTCCTACCTTTAACAGGCATATCAACATCAGAATACACAACATTTTCTCCTGTTCCTCCCTTGACTAAATTTAATAGTTCTAATGGTGAAATAGTAGTGGAATAAGTAGACTCTTTCAAGGCCTCCACCAATTTTTACCTGTGCAATGGAGATTATCTCAATAAAGCCTAAATGGAAAGCCTATGTCTTCTTTAACTACTTTATGATCTGATTCTCCTAGTCCCTTTCGTTGCAGGCACTATAACAAGAGCCGGCTGCTTTTTAAACTTTAGAGGCCACCATTCCACTCATACTGATTGCTTTCACTTTCTTCTCTTCCCTTATTTCTTCTTCACTTTAACTAGCTGAACTTTAAATATTAATAGGCAATATTGCCCCTTCATCCTTACTTTCAATAGGGGAATCCCAATAATCAATCATAGAAACTGGTCAATCTTTTTCACTTAGCTTTGTTACTTTGGCGGTGGAATGAGTAACGGCCATGTACTCATTCACATATAAGTCTCTCACCATGTACCATTCAGGTAGATTAGACCTAATCATAAACACAGGAGGCAGTATGGAATTGTACCCTCTCTTCTTCTTTTTCTCTCTCTTTTCAGGATCTAAAATCTATTTATTGTCTATCAGATCTTAAATTTTGTTCCTTAAGGTGTGGCAATAGCTAGTGAGATGCTCTGTATATTGGTTATAAGCATAGTACTAATCCTCTCTAAGGTAAGGCATCCCTTAACTCTTAGTAGGTCTTGATGGTAATGGTTGTAACTTTCCTTCCTTACACAACCGATCTAAAACCCAGGATAATTACTTTTTGAGGTTAGAGTAGTGCCTCTAATTAACCTCTGTAGAAAATACTTCAGATGTCTTCCCACTTCTATTTGCTTCACTATTATTGGTAACTATCTTATTATTAATGGGATATGACATGGCATAAACATGATGATCACGCAGCGAAAAAATAAAAAAAATATTGATCATACATACCACGCAATCCATAACAAGAATCGAAAACATGCAATTTTAGGGTTTTAAAACTTACAATCTTAGATGCACGTCAAATCTTGATTTTGATGATGACCAGCAAATAAGATGCACTTATATGCCTTAGATCTTGATCACCAATGCCAATGGAGCAGCCTTTACACCACACCACTCTATGCTCACACACACACTTGCAAAGATAGTTAAAATCAAGAGTGTTAGCTCTATGATTGTGTATTCGGCAATGGGAATGGTTTGAAGCCATAAGATCTGATCTTGTTCTTCCTTTAGGTTGCTGTATCAACCCAAGAACACAAGAGAATAAGAAAGAGTTCTTTCCTCTTGAGTAATTTTTTTAGTTAATTAATATATATCACTTATTTTTTTACTTAATTAATATATATCACTTATTTTTTTAGGTCAAGTGTGAATGCCAAAAATTAAGTAGTAATTTCAGCCTCCATCACTTCCTAATTAAAAGATATATCTTAATTTAAATTCTATTAGAATTTAAATTCAAATGGCATCAGTCATTTAATCAAAACAAACTAACTTATTTAAGGTGATTAGTTGTCGAATTCAACTAGGATTCCTAGCTTGAATTTTGGCTACATTTCCTCTCAAGTATTATATTTTGATTAAATATAATTTAGGATTTAATACTCAATTAACTTAATTATACATGGATAATTAATCAATTGAAATAAAACCTAGCACATGCTAATAAATTTCTCTCGTGACCAACTGTTAATAGATTTGCCTAAAACAGCAAGCTGTTTAAGGCAAAATAACAGTTCAATAGATTTGCCTTAAATAGCTAGCTGTTTAAGGAAAAAACATTGTTTGACAGATTTGCCTAAAACAACTAGCTATTTTAAGTAAAATCGTAGCTGAACAGATTTGCCTAAAACAGCTTGACAGTTTTGCCTAAAACAGCAAGTTGTTTTAGGCAAAAAAAACTATTTTACAGATTTTCCTAAAATAGTAAGGAAAAAATTTGCTTACCCATTGCATGCATTAATTTGACTTTAAATAAAAGCCCAAATTAATTTCCAATAGACTATTTAAATATTTTAAGCCCAGTGCTTTGTGTGCGATCCTATAGGTCTATTTAATATTGGCAATGAATTAATAAATTAATTCAAAGGCTATATATATTCTCTAGCAAGATATTATAGCATTCCAAATTAAATGAAAATGCAAATGGCATTTACTGACCTAATGCAATTTTGCATAGTCCCTTATCCTTAAATATCAGAATTAATATAAGACATGTAACCAGTCATCCTTATATATACTAATTCCTTTCTTGATATTCCAGTGACACTGAACTCTCAGATAAATAATGATTACTCATTATTTCATCTCGGTATGGCCATACACTTCTCAGTTCGCTAATCAAGTGGCCGATGATATTTTCTCTCTTATCGAGAGGGGTGATCAAGTGGATCAATGCATACCCAAGCATGCCCATACTTGTCACCTTGTTACGAGCACGTTAGGTGTATGTCAAAGTACACAGTAATTCATAAAGATTTTCATAGAGATTTTAGGTCTAAGAACTCCAATGCAAAACTTACACATGAGAAACACTTATGACTTGCACCATGTAGTGTTCTCATGAACAGATCGAATCCGGATACCATGTTCTAAACATGTATCTATGATCTCTAATTGACACTATAGTCCTTATGATCCGTAAGATAGAACTCAACTTATCAGAGAAAGCATACTAGTCTTAATTCATTTGTTATTCCCATAACAATGACTGACTAGGGATATTTATAATGAAGTCTCATTTGTTTCAAGGTCTTACAACAATGTGCCTCATACATGATAACTTAAAATGAAACAACATTCATGGATAGTTCTATCAATTGATATGCACAAGAATACAATAGATAAAACAAATGCCTCATCTATTAACTTAAATGTTTTATAACAATGCATTGAGGCTAGGGCTTACACTAATAATTATTACCAAAGTTACTCTTTGGTCCTCTATTATTGGCCTTTCTAGTCAAATATTCACTTTTTATCTTATATGGCTATGTCCTTTAAGGACTCCCAATCCTTTAGTCCTATCATTTTCAGGCCATCCCTCAAGTAGGAACTTGCATTTCAAATAAAAAGCCTAATCCGATCGGTTGTGTTAGGTTTTTTTCATCTCTATTACCCGATTACTCCACCTTTTTAAATACTCATGAAAAGGCTCATCATGCTTTTGTTGGAGCAATTCAAGGTCCTTCAAAGTGACCTTTTTCCTCATACTAATTCCTACTGCTTAAAGAACTCTTCGGTTAGCAAGTCCCAATCCTCTTTAGTGTGTTCGTCTTACCTATAATACTAATCTATCATCGTGCCTATTAGGCTTAGACAAAAATACTCCACCTTTTGTTTCCTGGTCAAGGTGGTCCCCTTTATAATTAGAGTGCATTTCTTAACATATGTAGAAGGATTAGAAATATTGCCAAATCTAGGCAAATTTGGTATATTAAACCTCTAGGGGAGTGGTTTATCTCCATATAAATCCCTATCTTCAAGGTTCATTCCTCTTCTACCAGAAAATAATTTAGACATTGCTTTAACCTTCTCCTTCATCTTCTTGAAGGCTACATCCTCAGCACTAGGACCCCTATTCTTCACATCCATCATAGGAGGGTCATACTCTTCATCCTCCTCTTCAATATAGCCATTCTCTAGCCTATGCCTCCCTTCCCTCCTTGGTAAATCTTGAGGTGCAATAGCATATGTCGTGGTAATGTCCCCAATAAACGTTGGCTCATTTATCCTGCGATTAGGTGTTATAGGCTGAGTTCTAGTATTTAGTGCTGAAGAAACCACTAGACCACCAATCATGACCATCATCCTCTCATTGAATTCTTGAAGCCTCTAATCTAGCCTTCAATCTAGTTAATCTCCTATCACTGAAGGTCCCACAATAAAAGTGGCTAACCTTTCCCTTAAGGATGTGAACCTTACTACCTCATCCATAACTCTCCCGATCTCATTCAACTGTTCATCTTTTGTTTCTTCTGATATGGTTTCTATGCCACTTTATGAAAGCTCAAACTCTATACTAACCTCAAATTTTAATCTAAACTCGATTATGACCTCAACCCCAATAACTTATACACGAATTTCCAAACAAGGCAACCTTCTAACCCTCTGGACCACCCAAATAAAGCTATGATGGCTATAAGAATCAAACATTAGGAATGATGCATGATGAGTGATGCATAATCATGGTATATACATGATACATAAGTGCAATAAACGATTTCGCCAGACATTAATCACAATCACATATAAGCATAGATAAAAGCCTTCCAACCTTATTACTTCGACACAGGATGTCGTGTGGTCTCTTTGCTAGGTGGACTTAGCCTATAGGTTAATGGATAACAAAATGGACTTATATGGTGCACGGTAGAAAACTGACAGCATAACCTTTCAAAATCGAAAGTGCAAAAGTATGGGTTTTTGCCATTATGTATTTTAACTAACTCATATAGATTGGGTTGGGCTTTCCAAGGCATGGCAGCCATTGAATGGTATCCTCCTAATTTGTTTGAGTTTGGTCAATACATAAGGGCCCATATAGCAAGCAAAAGTTATTATAGTTATACAACCTAGGGGGAGTAGCTATTGCCATTACATGGGCTTTAGTTAGGGTAATGAAACTTTATGGCTACCCAAGGATGGTCCCTGCTAATAGGTCTAGCTCGTCACAAGCATAATAACCGATGGGTCACCATTTCATATACCATTTGGTATTAGATTTGGGTTGGTGGATCTCCTTCACACCTCTCTATATTGAGTGAACATAAGGCATATTTTATGATAGCACCGAGGCTATAAAAGAATGCCAAACTTAATTCTAAGGCTCTAGCATGTATGAAAAAAATACAATTTCGAAGGAAGATAAGATTAATAAGAAAAACTTATTTATAAATAACACCACTAAAATGCTTTTAGGAGCAAGGTCTTTTTAGTCCCCAATGGAGTCGACACTATGACGGGCACAGAAGCCCGCTCGAGAGTCCGAGTTAGTTCTTGGAGCCCACTTTTAGGGTCTAAGACTGGATCGAGGCTCACTATATTTCATAAATTGGCCACTTCATAATAGAAAGGGCTTTAGGCCCAATCCATTGTTGATGGTCAACCTACGAAGGCGTCTAAAGTAGGCTCAAAGAGGTAGGTATCATAGAGTCACCATCCAACAAAATGTTTGGAAATTATTCTCAACCCTTTTGATGCCCAAACAAAGAATGGTGTTTGGGACATCACTCTTATTTTGCATCTTGGTTAGGTGTTTCTTATAATTAAGTTTTTATTATTAATCTACTATCTCCCTTCTCACATGATGCATTACATAAGAAGTAAATAAACACGTTAAACATCCATGAAAATGATTAAAGAGAACAAATAACCCATTTAAATTATTGCATCAGTAAATAGTCCTGAAGAAAAGAAATGGAATAAAGAAAGGAATATATAAATCAAGGGGATTAGTTAAGTTTTGGGAACATTGGTTCCCATATGAATATTTACAAAAAAAATGAAAACTTTTCACAATTTTTAATAAAACACAGAATGAGTGATTCAAATTTTAAAGAGAATAGACTCTCCTTTCTATCATGTGATTTTGGGCTTAAAAAATAGACATTAGTCCATTTTTATTAAAAAATACAAGTTAACTAACTAGAAATATTTACATGAATTTTATGATTAGTGTGCCAAAAAAATACTTTATAACTAAATTATTACAACCTAAAAAATAAATACATCCAAAAATAAAAATAGAAAAATTAAAACAAAAACGTAAATTGAAGAAAACATAAATAAAGCAATATAAATAAATAGCATAAAAAACCTAAATGCAAATAAAAAAAGGGTAGAGAAGAAATCGAATGGTGCACAACTCCCAAGGAAGAATCATCTTCCTAAAAAAAACTCTAAAAAGCACAAAATAATTCACTCACACAAAAATCAAAGTAATCAGTACGTTAATAGGAAGATAAACATTAAAGTAGCTTAAAATAATCAAAATAAAATAAAAATGAATATAGAATAAAAATATTATGGATTCAAGGATGAGAAATGAACTTGAAACAAATTAAACATAAAAAGAATAACATAAATTAGCACAAGGCATTTAAAAGCCACTAAAAATATAAAAAAATTAAGCAACGAATAGCCCTGAAGACCGATGGATGCCCCGAGCCAAAGTGAGGGA
This sequence comes from Excoecaria agallocha, assembly GCA_037975025.1. Lineage (NCBI taxonomy): Eukaryota > Viridiplantae > Streptophyta > Magnoliopsida > Malpighiales > Euphorbiaceae > Excoecaria > Excoecaria agallocha. The sequence goes on along the minus strand of CM075815.1, from coordinate 34,152,510 downwards.
TGAGACAAGAAGGAGGCATTGCAACATCCCATTTATAGCACTAATAGATGATCGTCTGTGGTGCCTTCTTCTCGTTTATTGCTCAAAAAGGACACAAAAAGCAATTTTTCATCTAAAATAAAACAAACTCACTCCTAATCTCTAGACATGTATTTACAAAACTTTAAATCATGCCAGACCATAACATATAAACAAAAGGCCTCTTAAAACTTGCTGGAATAGATTAAACATGCATAAATACTCTAAATAAATCAAACAACACCATGAAATATCAACAATAAAGCATGCAAAAATTGGAATTAAAAGGTAGTTCTACATATCTAGATAATCATCATATTGCTCATGGCATCGCACAAACATTACAGACACACATAAAATAACATAAAATTATAAAAGAGGAAAATAAGAACTAGTTTAAATGATCATGTAATTTAAAGAGAGGAAAGGATGGCGCCTAGAATATTACCTTTAGGATTTCTTAATTATGTAACTTTAGAATGCATGTTTTGAGATCTCGATCTTGATCTCCATGATCAACCAAAAAAATGTTTTAGTTTTTAAAAATAGTTTTAATAACAACCCCCAAGAATAGAGAATTGGTTTCTCTTTTTCAAAGGTGTTTTCTTTTCCCAAAGTGTCAAAAGTGAGAGCCCCCTCCTCCCAAAAAAACCCTAATATTTTTCTTTTTATACCTAGAGAAGAGATGGAAATAGACTTTAACCCCTCTTCCCTAAGATAGGAAGATTAAATTCCCCAAATTTTGGGTTCATCAGATCTTCCAAATATGATCCCTATCCCCTCTTTTCAAAATTGGAAAATGTGGAAAAATTTGGAAATATCCAACAGATGGGCATTTTTCATTAACAGATAGCCATCCCTCATACGATTCCTTAGAATTTACAAAATGCCCTCTAATGTGACCTGGAATGGGGAAGGGGAGCCATAGACAACCGTCCCTCTATGATAGACATGCATCTATCACTGCTAGAGGACTAAAATTATGGTTTTTCTAAAATATTTCTCAAACTTTTGTAAAATGAAATCAAAACACTTAAAATACGACCACAAAACATGGAAATCAATATCGGTGCTCCAAAATTCGTGCTCTCTATCAAGAACATATTATTTTCTCATCATCGGGTAACCCTAATCTAGGCTACCTTGATCACAATGTCTACAAAAATAAATAAAAAATAAAATAAAATAGATAAATTTGACTTGATAAAAAGATGAATTGAATCAATATTAATGTTGAAAGGAGAATGATTAGGGGGCTTGAGCTTGTTAATGAAATATTTGTTATGCTTAATAGGGTTGTGTAATTGGCTTGTTTAATTGAAAAGTAATATAGTAAATGTAATCAAGTTATTATTGAAGTTGATTATAGAGTTAAACTCATAAAATGCTAGAATTTGTAAATTATGTATGCGAAGGATTAATATATTGATTTTTGCTTAATCCCTTGGTAACTTGTATTAAGTAAATTACATTTAAATGGCAAGCTTTTAAATTAAAATTTTTAATGCATTAGGCCTATAAAAAAAATAAATAAATAAATAATAAAAATATAAAGTATTTGGTTAGAATTTAATATGGGTTAAATCATAGATGTAGGCCATTATATTGATTTTTACTTAATCCCTTCAAAAGATTTATATTGAAATTGCTATTTTCTTCAATGTGTGACGATATAGGATGTGTGTGTGTGTGTGTGTGTGTGTGCGTGTGTGTGTGTGTGTGTATGAATGGTTATATATGTTTGTTTGAAGGATTATGCAATTGAAATCATAATATAGATGAGCATGTCAAGTGAATATTAGTGAGCATAAGAATTTAGATGCCATGATAACGAATTTATGTGAATATACATAATTATGTGAAGTTTATTTATAAATATGGATAATATTTGGATTTGATTAAGATTGTGTTTTCGCAAGTATTATATGTATGAGTTTCTCATTATGAGATTGCGATAAAAAGACACAAAAATGCCATGAGCTACAATTGGCATTGATTATAAAATAGTGGTAAAAAGCGGAATATGTTTCATATGTTCATATCTTTATGAAATTTGAGTAAAATATTTGAACAATAAGAATCTATTATCCATTAGTAAATAATAGGAAATCTAAGTAGGATATAATTGGCTGGCCATAGAGATGGAACTATAATTGAATATTTGATTAATGGTGATTGATATATTATGAATTAATGAGATTGGCTAAAAAGGTCATATCTATTAGGCTAATAATGTCAAATTCAATAGGCCTAAAAAGGTTGTATCTATAAGGCTAATAATGTCATATTCAATAGGCTTGAAGCGTCGTATCCAATAGGCTTAAAAAGCCATAGTCCCATGTATCTTCTTGATGTAATTCAAAGGAATACTTTGGGCAATAATAACTATAACAACATACTTGAATTAAATAAAGTATACTTGGTTACATAGTTTAAAGAGTTTAGAAATTTTAAGTATGCTTGAATGCATAGTGGTCGATCATATGTAGGGACTAAAAATTTGCAATATGATATGATTAGCTTGATTAAATCAATATTTTTCTTTGTTAATTATCCTAGTATAGTATTTACCCATTGAGTTTACATTATCTTAATTAAATGATAAGATTATTATATTTAATAAAGTGAAAGTCCTCTGGAGATACTTGATTGAGAAATATATCTTGCTAGTTTTATCTAATGAATACTTGAATTAGGAAATTTATCCTGAAGTTGACATTACTTGGATTTTACATAAGTATAACTAAAAATGCTTAGTTTACTCTTAGAATACAAAATTTTATGTGAGTTTATATCAAAATCAGATATTCTGAGTCGATTATCAGCTTTAAATACCTTTTATGATGAATATTTATAATATATCTGGTTATGTGACACCAATTACTTTGCAAACAAGTTTGGATTTTATATTAAAGCTATAATTTAATTGCATGACTTGTTTATATTATATTTATTTATGCAGTATAAAAAATATATAATAAATATAATAAAGTAAAATTAGTAGAGCACTCTCACTAAGCTTTTAGCTTAGCGCATGATATTTTTCGCATGCAAGTTAAGGACAGTATTCATGAGATAGAGATTAGTCCAGCAGATTTATATCAAGTTGAAGTCCTGTAATGCCCTTACTACAGAAGGGTTCAAACCTACCACTCACATTTGTTATAAGCATTCGACATATACGTGCACATATCTCATAGTATTTAATAATACATAGCTTGACTATACTCGCTAATCATATGATTATGATATTTACCGATTCATATGTTTCACTCTCATCTGTACTTGCCTTTGCATATCAGAATCATTATTTCATTAATAATTACAAGTTGTCTACTATTATTATTACAATTATAAAGTTCTTTATAAATATACATATTTACATTTCATCAAAACTAAATAAGTATCACATGAGACACTTTAGTCCTGGCTATTGTGTTGACCATCCACCAGCAAGCCTGCCCCTAAGCAATCCTAATAAAGCATCTACACAGATAACAACTCGTTCAAAGCTACAAAGCTTAGTAGGGAAAGAGTATACTCAAAGAAACTACTTAGAACAATTAATATTAAACAAAACATGTGAGTAAGATAAGCATGTAGAAGAAAGAATTCTTTCAATATATGTCATACCAAAGGTTAATAAAAACAAGTCCTTTAATTAAACATTAAATTCATGCTTTCAATATCAAAAACTTATATATATATATATATGTACACACACACACACACACATATGTGAACATATACAGGTGTTCATTACACTTTCACACTATCAATATGATCTGTCATGTAAGTTTTCCCTTGCAATGCACATAGTCATTATAGATGCCTGCCTAAGTTCTACGAGCATGGATAATAGGTGTTATGGATACTCAAAGGTATCATTCTTATAGGATACCCAAAGGTATCAAAGCTATAGGACCTAAACGGGGTCAAAACTATAGGTCCTAATTCGGGACTGACTATAAGACCTAAATAAGGTCAAGACTATAGCAACTATGATATCACCCTATAAGCATGCCTATCTATCCACTATCAAGTACTATACGCAGGTATTACTTTCTTTTTTATGTCATTTCACTCTTTAGATCCACATATCATTGGAATCAGTAAATATGTATAGAGTATCATCAAATCCAGTTACACTATCAAATAATTAACCGTATATCACCTTCTTTTTATTTTACTTTATTCATAGAGCTCACGCAATACAATACAAGTATCAATAAACAAGTATGAATATACATACGTATTTATTCTCAATAAGAAACATACCTATATCCTTTCATGCTTACACTTACATATCCTTCAGTGCATACTTGCCAAATATAAGACTATGCATATATACTTTCATTATACCCAATAAAACACATATCCTTATATATATATATATATATATATATATATATATATATATATGGGAGCTTTAAAATACTCTTATACTGGCAATTGCACTTCTTCATGTAATTCTTCAATTACAACTTATAAACTTAGCTATAACTTCTCCATATACTTGTACTATTTAGGTTCATAAGGTTTCCAATTACAAATCATGCTTCTAAATGTCTTTTATGATTTAATATTAAATTTCCATATCTAAATATGTGTATGTATTCCTATATGTTTCATGTGTTTTATTTGTCCTTTAAAAGCTGTGGAGTTATTAAGAGTAATTACATAAATTAAATCATATGTTAATAATACTTTATGTTTAGGCTCAATTAGTATTCACATATCAATGTACCATTATGTGATTCATGTATATAAAATCATTTTTGTCTCTCTAAACATGTGTTCCTAATGTTTTAAAAGTATTCAAAAAAGTCTAGAAATCATTCGGTAACATTTCGAGATCTAAAAGTCAAGTATAAGATGGAATAGGGGAGGGTCACGACTGAGACAAAATGGTTCCAGCCATAACAATTGCTTTTGTTTGATATAGAATGCTTTATCGCAGTTGAGACAAAAGTGTATCAGTCAGGACAAAGCAATCTACCCAAAACTCAGTGGGCAGACTCTCAAGTTCAACTTGTACACCAATTTTGACCTAGCAAATGTGATTTTCTAGAAAAAAATCTCTTCTAGACATTTGCTGCACTATGTCTCTAATTTCCAAAGAATTAAAAATCATGCAATTTAGACTCTACACAAAGAGATATACATAAAAACATACGGACTACTCCCATCGATAAGGCAGCAGTCATAATTCAAATTAAAGCCAAAATTAGATATACTAAGAGGTAGAATTTAGTTTTGCTTCCTTTTACAAACTTTTAGATCTATGTCTTAAATTCCAACTATATTCACTCTAATTGGTGCTCTAGAACTCATATTATGATTAAAAAAATCTTTACAGGTCCAATGATTCCTATAATAGAATTCCTCTGTAACATTACCTTTACATTATTGTCAACTTATTTACATGTCTAGACTTTTTAATCATACTCTCACATAATTCAAATAGCGTTTATGGCATTTACACTTTATTGTTACTTATTAAATATAGATACAAAGAGTTTGGAGTTCTCTTAACTTTGATGCCTAAGAAATGCTCTTCACTTCCTTGATAGCTTCCTCTCTTCTCTTCTTTTTTAATTCTCCCTTAATAATACATAATTCACACTTTACTTGTAAATCCCCATTCTTTAATCTTAACTTATCTTGTAGATATTGAGAATTGAGAAGAAGAAGAAGAAGAAGAAGAAGAAGAGGACAAACCTACCTTATGCTTCTTTAACCTTTAAACCTTTACTTATCTTTGATACAATTCTTCATTCACAAATGTGAGATGGAGCTTCGAGAGAGAGGAGCAGTAGTAAAATACAAAGAAGAAATTCCAAAAAGGGGTTCTCCTTAACTGGCTGCCTCATCTCCACTTAAATGTCCAATACCACTTCCTTCTAAAAAGTTAGGTGTCACTTTCTTATGTGGCCACCAAGTAAACTTCCATTTTAATCCTTAAAAAAATTTATTTTCCTAATATTTTTTCTCACTTATAATTTGATTCAATTAGGTATTCACTCAATACTTCTTAAATACATGTTAAATTGCCAAATTACCAAACTGTCCTTATCTTTCGTCATAATAGCCTCTATGTCCCCTTTCTTGTCTCTTTGTTGCTCCGAGTGTGCCATTTACACACATTCCTCCTAGGGCACACATTGGGGATTTATAATTCATATCAAGGCTAAAGAGGTGGATGTACCAAAATAGTTGTTTATTGTATATCTTGGATTCTCTCTTAGTTTGGCATGAGTACTCAATAGAAAAAAAATTAGATATATGCAAATTTAATTTGAGAGTTAGTTTTGAAATTAAGTTTTAAGTATTTTTAAGTTGTTAGATATTTTTATTTTGTTTATGTCGTGTTTATGAGACGAGTTGAACTATCTTATGAATGTGAGATATATGAAAGATGGAGTTTGTATTTGTGTTAGAGTTCGAATCGATTTATGGATAGCGTGAATTGAGATGTCCATTAGAAGTGTGTATTTCTTTTTTAATAGGGGGAAAAGTGACCCACATAAGGGAAATTCTATCCAATTTTTTGTAAAAATTTATAGTGAGGGTTCAATTAGTTAGATAAGCTGAAAAGATATTGTAATTTAGTTTTTAGGTGCTTTAGATCATTTTGTAGCATCTAATATTTAGATTATTCTATGGTTCAGGTTTAGAGGTTACAATCCTCACCAAAAGAATCACAATAAACTGCTTGATTTATAAATGCTTATTCAAGTACCTTGCAAATTTTCTATATTTATGCCATGATTTACTGCTTTTTTATGTGTTTAGGTGTGCCTTTAATTTATTATACTAGGATCTTTCATGTAAGAAATGAGATAATACAATTAATTTTAAAGCCATTATGTCATATTCATCAAAGGTATAAATAAGAGAGAAGTTTCAAACTCACTCTAGATTTTGGCCTCATAACGTTAGAACATCATTTTCCAATGTTATATTAGGTGGTGACTCCTTATATCAACCTTGTGGTGCCCAATAGCCGCCTCCTGTAGTCGATTGCCAACAGTGGAATATGCCTCAAGACACTATCTTATGCCTTCTAAAGGCTTGAGACTTGATGAGTCTAGTTGAATCCCTTGGCAATTACAAAGAAATCGATAAACTCAAGTGTGAAAACCTTAACCTATCCAAACTCTAAAAGTGGGGCCAAGTTACCAAGATAAAGGTAAGGCTATCTGTGACCTAAAGATCACTTAAGAAAATAGATACAAGTCTTGACTTTGTTGCTTGATGAACACAAAAGTTCAAGGGTTTCCCCAGTGGAATGCAAAAGAATATCTCACTCAACTCCTTTTTAACACTACAAATGCTGGACAATTAGGTAAAAATGCTATTCCTTATAAGATTCCACATGCTGACAAACTGGCATCAATCACTATATACATCTTGATTTGACATGCCTACAAGCTGGCATTAATCTCCAAATATCTTGATTCGATATGCCTACTAGTTAGCATCAATCAACCTAAGCACTATGATTTGATATGTCGACAAGCTAGCATCAATCAACCTAAGCATTGTGATCTAACATACCTGCAACTTGGCATCAATCACTCCACTTCCCAAAGTCTCTCAAGATTAAGGCACAGCCACAAATAATAGGGTTCGGCTCAAACCAAGGCACAACCATAGACAATAGGGTTTGTCTCAAATCAAGGCACAACCACAGATATCAAGGTTTGCCTAAAGTCCTTTTAATAGGCATTCAAAGTCTTTTAGGAGCCCCAAGTCCCCTTGAATGGCACTAAAATTCAAAATTCAACAATCAGAGTCAAGGCATAGCTGCAAACATCGAGACTATACTTAAACCAAAGCACAGCTACAAATAGTTGGGTTTGCCTAAAGTCCTTTTAACAGGCATTCAAAGTCTCTCAGAAGTGCCTAGTCCCTTAAAGGGTGCCAAAATTCAAAATTCAATAACTGGAGTCAAGGCACAGTTGTAGAAATTAGGGTTCTCTTTGAACCAAGGCAAGCTATAGCCAACAAGGCTCACCTTAAACCAAATCACAGTCACAAAAAGCAGATTCACCAAAAGTCCTTTTAATTGGCATTTAAAGTCTCTCAAGACTTCCAAGTTTCCTTTAAGGGCACTAAAATTCAACAATTAGAGTCAAGGCACAATTGCAGACAATAAGATTGTGCCTCGAACAAAGGCACAATGGCAAATTGTGAGGTTTGCCTCAAAACAAGGTGTAGCCGTAGACATCAGGGTTCAGCTAAAGTCTTTTGAATAGGCATTCAAAGTCTCTCAAAAGCACTAAGTCCCTTTAAAGGGCAATAAAATTCAAAATTCAATAACCAAAGTCAAGGCACAACCATATATATTAAGGTTCACCTTGAATTAAGGCACAGTTGTAGACAACAAGGTTTGCCCAAAGTCCTTTCATAAGTATTCAAAGTCCCTCAAGAGTGCCAAGTCCATTGAGGAGCACCAAAATTTAAAATTCGACATCCAGATTTAAGAAATGCCAATAAGCTAGTGTATATCACTCTATCCATCATCGATCCATAAAACCTCTTAAGAGGCAAATGGAGATTGTATAATCTAGTCCCTACTGATAAAATGGCACCAATCACTCCACCCATTACCTTTTGTAAGCTTTCTCAAGAAGCTATTGGGAGATCACCCCCTCAAGTAAACATATCTCTCTCTCTTGCTCTAAACTTTGGCTCAACTAGGCACATAGTATACTAGCTTCTTTAAAGTTAGGGGCAACTGTAGACACTAGGTCCTAAGGATACTTTTCTTAAGGTTACCTGACGAGGAAGACTACTCCTTAGAAAATGTGGAATTGATGATTATAGAATCTTTTTATGTTTTACAAACTTTTCTAAAAGAGTTTTTGGTTTTTTATGGTTATTTTGGGCTTTTAAGTAAACTAAAATAGTTAAATAATGAAAAATATTCCCAAAAGTGTGCCTAAAGGTCATTTTCATGTATTTTTGGATTGCACACTCATGCAAGCGGGGAATATCTGCATTATTTTTTTCATTCCAACTTTTGTACCCATATTTGAGTAGCATTCCCATGAAAACCATTGCATACCTATGCAATGGGAGAGAATCTTCTTTATTCAGGTCTATTTGCCAAGTTGTCTAAAAAATAGCTTACATATCCATGCAAGCTATTTGCATACCCATGCAATGGAAAAAAGGGAATATACTTCTCAGATCAACTTGACTATATTGCCTGACTTTTTAAATTGCACACTCATACAGTGGGTTTGCACACCCATACATGCATTTTTTTCTATAAAATGTTTTGATCACAGAACTTGAAAAAAGGTTGGAAAAATTGAGATTCAAAAAGTTCTTTTCTGGAATTCAGTAAGCATTCAAAAGTTAACAAAAAGCTTTTTACAATTTCTTTATAGTTTTCGATCCCGAAGTAATTCCTTTGAAGATTTTTTACAATTTTGAAATTTAATTCTAACCTTTTAACAAGAAAAATATCCAAGAATCCAATATTTTATTATCCATTTGAGTAAGTACACTAAAGGTAATATAAAAAGTCTCTCTTCTTGATTCAATTTCTGACAATTTAAAGTTTATACATTTATTCCTAAATGCTATAACTTCACTTATCGATTTATTTACATCACTTTTTTATTTTTTTTAGCTTTTTATTTAGATTTATCATTTGATAAATTTTATCTCTTTTACAAAAGTTATTTTAAAATCACTTTTAAAGCATTATGTAGGTCTCACTTTCTTCCCTTTTAGACACATTTGTTGACAAGGACTTTATTTAAATGAAAAGAAAAACCAACCAACTTTTAGTGATGTATGGTCATAAATCATTTGATGAACAACCGTGCATCACTTGATGCATGGCCAAGAATATATTTTTGCCTTTTCTTTTAAAATAATTGAGTCAACCATGTGTCACTCAATGCATCCTTGTACATTCCTTAACACATGCCTTGATACTCATTTCTTTTTCTTTCTTTTACTTATTTTGTTTACTTTCACATTTTTTATTTTTCTTGTTATTATTATTATTATTTTGTCGCATATAACCTTTTTTTGAGTGTAGTAGGGCGAGTGCTAAAGGTAAGTCTGCACCTCTCTTCTTTTATTATTAAAAAGCCTTTTTCAACTACCGAAAGAAAATGCCATCAAAACATTTATATTAAACAGTTTTGGTTTTTTGTTAATAAAAATAAACCAATGTCCTACCTTTTACTTAAAAAGTCATGTGTAAATATCAACTTTTAAAAAATGCAAAAGATTTTTTGTATAATTAAATAACATGGGGATCTTCCGTAATAAAATTTGGATTGGTAGTCCTTATCTTCAAAACTCGCAATGGAACATTTTTTTATAAATTTGCATGAGAAGACCAATGTGCTCACCAAAAGAATCACAATGAAATGCTTGATTTATAGATGCTTATTGAAGCGCCTTGCAGATTTTCTATATTTGTGTCATGATTTACTATTTTCATGTGTTTGGTGCGCCTATAATTTTTATGTTATGATCCTTCATGTAAGAAAGAGATAACACAATTAATTTAAAAGCCATTACGCCACATTCATCAAAGATATAAATAAGAGTGAAGTTCCAAACTCTCTCTAAGTTTTGGCCTTATAAAGCCGGAGCACCATTTTTCAATATTTTATTAGGTGGCGACTTCTTTTATCAACTTTATGGTACCCAATAGATGCCTCCCGATTGTCGATTGCTGGAGATGCTATTTCATGCCTTTTGGAGGTTCAAGACTTAGTGAATCAAATTAAATCCCTTAGCGATTATGAAGGAACGATTAGCTCAAGTATGGAAAGCTTAACCTGTTCAAAAATGGGATCGAATTGCCAAGATGAAAGTTAGGTGATCCATGACCTAAAGATTGCTTAGGGGAATAGATACAAGTCTTGACTTCGTAGCTCGATGAATATAAAATATCAAAGGTTTCAGCGGTTCAAAGAGACCACTTAGTCCCGGGGGATCTAACATGCGTCCTAGGTGTTCACAATATTATTTAGACCCAAGGGTTTATAATGTATTATTTTATCCAATACATACATATATATGTATAACACTACAAAAAATAGGGATTTAGCGATGGTAAATTTTGTCTCTAATTGAAGAAATTTCGTTAAACAACCAAATGTCACAATTTGGCAATCGTTGGCTTATTTAGCAACCAAAAGTAAAAACAATCATTATACATAACGATGAAAAATCCGTTGCCATAGCAAAAAGATTCGTTGCTAATTAACCCCTAAAATCATCACCTTTAGAATAAAAAAGTATTAGCGATCAAATTTTTTGTCACTAAAAAATTATTGTGACAAATTTGGCATAATTTTTAGTGGCTAAAAAATTATTGTGACGGATTTCATAGCTAATTTTAGACGCTAAAGTATTGTGACAGATTTGGCATCATTTTTGTCGCTAATTTCATTGCTAAATGTCAAATTTTAATTTTTTTTACCTATTTATGAATTTATTTATATATGATTGAATAATGAATTAATTCATTGTTTACACAACATTGAATGGAAACCATACATAATGAATTGATTCATTGTTTTGGGTTTTCTACAACTAAAACATTTATATTTTACTTAAAAGTTATTTTTAAATGGCCTTTAATTAGCATCATAGGTTGATGTTTTCTAGATAGCAACTCAAAAAGTGTATTGCTACCAATATACCAGTAAACAACACAACCTAATATGAAAAAAGAGAGAGAGAGAGAGACTTTAGATTAAAAAATCAAAGTCCACTCCATAAAAGGGCAGGTCAATAAGACACTTTTTTGTACAAATACTTAGCTAAAATAAACTTAAGATATTCTAATAAAAACACTTATATGTTCTAATACAAATGACGTCTAGTTGGGAACCAAGTTTCTCATCAGCAGTCTTCTCACCTTTATCCCATAGTTTTGCCAACTGCTTCTTTCTTTCATACACCAATTGGGCTCTCTCATTTCTCTTCCTCTCTAACTACTATAGGTAATAACAGCCAAAGAAAATGTTTATCATATGATTTCCCATTGATAAGTAAATATTCATCTTATATTTTATTTTATTAATTATGATTTCATCACCCATCTAAAAAGATTTCAATTACAAATTAATATCCAAAATGCCAAAACAAACGCAAATATAATTATAATTAGACAAATGCATCTTTATTCTTATATATATGCATGATCAAAATTATATCCAAATGGAAAAACAAAATCATTGACATTTAAGCCTACGTACAAAGAAAATAGGCCTGCTACTTTACAACTTCAAGTTTAACTTCCAAACTACTCAAGCTCTTCAAATGCAAATGGAAGTGCAAAGAAAACTTAATGAATAGTCTAGAATGTCTACACGGTCTAAAGGTACAGAAGAGGCACTGTAGCAAAGAGAATAAAACAAGATCAGACATTTCATAACTTTATCCAAAATATATAATCTACTAAAGTGTTTCATTAGTAAAATAAAGAATGATGGGCATCCATCGTTTTAATCATTTCCTTTAGCACATAGTATCAAATGATATGCTAAACTATTTTTCATATCCTAGAAGTTAGATAAAAGAAACATCTTTTTCTGAAATTATTAATCATCATGGTGGTAATACTAAATAGATTTTCCCATGACCTTTTACATATGAAGTCACAACACTATATGTATATATTCTAATAGAAATTATTAAAAGTTTGCAGTAAAGAATACAAACCTCAAAGTGAATTAACCAACTATTAATCCCTGTGCCAAACCCCTTATCCAAATTATAGGCTGGAGGACTTTCATCTAAACAAACTGCAAAAAGAAATTCAAATCAAAAAATAAAGTAAAATAAAAAATCAACAAATTTTAATTTTATTAGGTTAGTATAAGCTGACCTGCTCCTTTAGCTACTGCATTCCTCAAAATAGTAGTATCTATAAAAAGGCCTTTTGTTTTGGCCAATAATAACACACAAGCTACAAGATTCAACAATGTTTTCAATCTTAAATCCACCACCAAGTAAAAAGGCCTTCTTTTTTTTGTAGTATTAAATTCGTTGGTGTTTTAGTGTAATTAAAATAATATATATGTATAGTGTAATTTTAGAGGTAATAACAATCAATTACTTTCCCAATCTCAAAACCTTTTTTTACTTGATTTCTGCTAAATCAAATAGCTCTAATAAATGAAAGTAAGAAAATTTAATTAATTTAATAAATCAAAAAGCTCTGATAAATCAAAGTGTTGCGTAACTATTGAATTTGAGATTACTATAACAAAGAAAGCACAAGTGACAAAAGAGTAACAAAAAAAGAGAGAGAAGATTTATAATTTGAATTTGGAGTGTTATAAATTGGATATGTTCATTTTGTCCAAAATATTTCAGTCTACTGGCTTCATTACAAAAATAATTTAGCAAATTCTATCAAGTTTCAATAAAAAGATTGCACTAACTACAATATCTCAAAAAGTACATTAAATAATTAATTTTTAATATTGCTAAGGCATTACTATTTTCCCATGACACTTTAAATCTTTTCAATTGAAAATGCCAATGTTTTAACCCTAGAAAGATTGTTTCTTAAAAGAAAAATACTTAAAAGTACTAACTAACAGATGATACATAGGGCAATTAATCACATTAATCTCCAAGACATAATCTAAAGGCTAAATAGACATCAACAAAATTCAGAGGGGAAATGTAAGAGCTTTAGATTTGAAACATATTTTGGTGAAACACATTTAATTAAAAAATAGTGAACTACCTTGTGACACCCTATGCCCAAATATAGATCCGAACATCGATGTGCTACTATTGATAATGTCTCATGATTATCTTAATTCATTTAGTACTTCTATATTGGTAATTGTGTACTTTAAACATGCTGCCTAATTTTCAATTTGGTTATGCGTTGATTTGTCACTCTTCATTTGGTAAAAATTCGAATAAAATAACGGCTATATAATCATGCTACCCAAATGTTCAAAGTTTCAAATTGACACTCTCAATAATCATCCTCCACCTCTAAATACTCCAACAACAACGCAAGCACTTCTAAATTTTCAACACATAAACTCATTCACACATCATATCACAAACTTAGACCTTAAGCATTAATGTCACATACATAAACACATATCCATTCTTGTTTAGCGTCTATTACATTTTACATTACATATTCTAAGACCACTAATACATTTAAAATATGCCATTTTGACTTCCATCTCCACTTTATCTTCAATTACCTATCCCCCTGCATGCAATCAAACAAAACTACATGCTAAGCAACGAAGTTGCTTAGTGGTGGATACACTGCAAAAAATTTCATTCACACAAATAATAGTTTTACAAAATTACCATTTTACCCCTAGTTATTACTTTTAAACTTAGAATTATATCTATAATTCCTTAAATTACCATTTAATCCTTACTGTTGTCTGTTTTTATCTTTTTCTCACTTATTTATCAGTTAAGGCAAAAAATTACAATTTAGTTCCTAAACTTCTATTTTAGTATATTTTAAGTTATTTTCACACTAATTTTGTCCTTTTTTTACTTTCTTTTAGTATTTATTCATTTTTAAACCAAAAATTTACATCTTAGTCCTTTAACTTCCTTATGCAATGGTAAATTACAGTATGGTCCCTGAATCTTTCACTTAATTACATTTTTACCCTTTGACCATTTTAACTCTTATAACCACATTTTTAATGTAAATTTACACTTTTACTCTTGGTTTCACATAATTACATTTTTCCCCTTAATAATCACTTAATTGCATTTTTCACCTTATATAATCTTTTATTATATAATTGACATCTTTGTATGCTTAATTTTCCATTTAGTCCTTATTTTCTTATAAAATTATATTTTTGCCCTGAGTAGTGCCCAATGGAAACCCTCGAATTGAATATACAGGACGAGAACTCCAATGATCCTAAATGACGTGGAGAGGCCCCATAAAGTGACCAACTCTTCCAAAATGTGTTGAGGGATCACTTGGGATGATCAACTCCTCAACTGTAAATCTAATGTGTGTTAAGGAATCATTAAGGGTGATCAACTCCTCAACTGTAAATTTAATGTATGTTAAGGGATCACTTGGGATGATCAACTCCTTAAACTGTGAATCTAATAAGTGTTGAGGGATCACTTGGGATGATCAACTACTCAATTGTTAAGCTAATGGGTGTTGAGGGATCACTTGGGATGATTAACTCCTCAACTTTAAATCTAATATGTGCATCATTCCAAATCACTCATTATTCTATCATGGTATTTGTCTTTATGGCTAGCCATTATATCCTAAAATCCTGGATTGCACACTGTACACTAAGGGCAAATATTTTTGTTCATCTTATGTCATATTTTCACATAACTTTTCACACCATTCACATTATGCTACAATTCTCATATGCTCATTTCATATTCATTCATACTTATCATGCATATATTCATAATAAACATGAATAATGTCATCTAAATATAGTGGAAACATGCCATTTTCACCACATATACCATTCAACCATGTCATGTTCACATACATACATCATATTTTCTCATACATTATCATGTTTTACATGTTTCCATAATCATTTCAAGCTTTAATGTGATGATACACAACCAAATTTCACTAGTGTTCATTTGTTACCTATGTGAACATCGCTATATCCATTTGGTCAACATTATGTCCAAATGTAATTTAATGTTCTAATCATTCACATTAGGTTTATTTATCATTATAATGTTCATTTAATGCTAAATATTTAATTAATCATCAAAATATCACTTGATAAGCTTAAGATCACCATTCAGCCACTTGAAGTTCTATCTCTTCTTAGTTGTTTTCTTCACCAATTTTCATTAAATTCATGTTATTTCATCAATTTATCAAGGTATCTTATTTTTTTCATCATTTTTATCTTTCATTCTTTCCCATTCCTATACTTTACTATTCGGTCATTATTAGGTTATGTGCATATAAATTTGTTTAATTCATCAAGCATATTTGTAACACCCTAATCCACTAACCATGGATAATCATCAATTATCATCATCATAAACCTATTAAAGGTCAGGCATAAATAATAATAATAAGACAGGCCATTATTACATGCCACAATAAAATAATCAAGCTTATCGATAAATAATCATAACATAAATGGCCTTCAAGTATCGTGAAACCCTCAAGGCAACTGCATCTTGCCCGATCCTATAGAGCTTAACTTGAACCTACATGGATAAACAAACCCGTACTAAGCTATAAAGCTTAGTGGGGAACAAAACTCTATATATATATATATATATATATATATAACCTCTTTCTACGATTCATCACATACATGTATAAAACTTTCACAATCACACAGGATAACATATGAGTCTATTATATTCTTCATTTCATAAATAACATTCTTAGGAGAGTCTTCAAACATACTAATGAGTATCATGTTTAGAATAATTGAACGTGTTATGCAACTCATCTCACTTCCTAAAAGCTTAGCCATTCATCACTATCACCATCACCTTACCCTTTTATCCTTTTCTTACCTTAGTATAATTCATGCATCTTATAATCCTTTTTAATCAATAGGCTAGACATCATAGTTATTAATGGTATAAGATTTCCACTTATTGCATTAAATCACATTGTCACCTAAGATAGGCATTCGATATTAATTCATAATATAAAGGCGTACTTAAGTCATATAGCATCTACAATTAGTCTTAGTAGGCATAATTACTTCATATATATCATACAATTCTCGTATTAGATTTGCAAACTTTACATGCTTCATGTTATCTTAACATGGTAACCTAATTCTCTTACAATTATCATTCTATGTCATGCCTTGCACTTGGTTAAATGAATGTTATCATTACGTCTACAAGTGTGTGAGCATTTATATATATAAATAAATAGATTGGCAGAGTTGCATGTGATCACAAAGAACAAGCCTTACATATCATGATTATAAGACAAAGTCTCGATGTCACATGTACGCATTTTATAAATAGAGTACATGAAACTTAGTGCATATTTTATAGTTCATATAACTTCTAGTACAATATTGCACGCTTTAGGGTCTATTAATCTCTGTGGAATCCCATCGGTGGATCCAACTCACACCGGCACTTATACAAAAACCTTCCTTAATTGGTATGAGACATCTCAATCATGTATTACATAGCATGACATTTCATTTCATAAAAATAGTTTATAGTCAAAAAGAATTTAAGACAATCAAATAATAGGTCATTCCTCATGCTTACATCACATAAATGGAGCAATTAATTCATGTTTTACTTTATCTTGTGTATATTTTATCATCTTTAATAGCATGCCTAAGTACTAGTTCAAAAGGTGGATAACGGGAGCAATGTATACCCAAAGGTATCAACTATGGATATCCAAAGATATCAAACAGTGGACCCAAATAGGGTCGAGCAATGGTTCCAGCAAGGAACAAACAATAGACCCAAATGAGGTCAAACAATGGTTCCATTAAGGAACAAGACCTAAATGGGGTCAACTATAGCAGCTACAACTGTATCCCTCTAGGCATGTCTAACCATTCTTAAGTATATTTTGATTCAAAATTCTTTTCTTTACTTAATACAACATCTTTACTTAATGCCATTATTCATATAAGAGTGCACGTTATTCTTATCATACCGTAATATTGAGCTCTAGGCTCCACTACACCGAGATGCTATCATATGATCATATAGTTGTATCAACTTTCTTTCATTCATATCATGATGATCACAGGTTTATGAAATTAATAATAACATGTAATCTTTCATTATTAGCATTGTGCGTGTCCACATGTGCATATACATATATATACAGTTTAAATCATGAAAATATAGGCTTTCATTACTCATACTTGTTCACATATTGAATTAAGCTACTCATCATAGCATGCTAATACCAACTTTACAATATATAGTATTTACATAACTCATAGAGAGTTCTTGATGATATACCCTATTGCTGCTCGCTATGAATAGTTTCCCTATTCTTACACTTATCCACATCAATACATAAACACACACACACACACATATATATAGCAACACTCAAGAATTTATGATCCATATAATAAAATAAGTAGGTTCTATAATAGCTTAAGGTCAACACTTGTTCATATTTAATCCCTTGAATTCACTTTCATGATTCACCAGAGCAGAAATAACAAGTTATACACTTTAACATTATCGTATATACTTCCATCATCTTACTTATATTTTTCATCTAATAACATTTTATACTTAGGTATTTTGTGTGAGATCATTTCATCGTAGTCGTTAACACACTATGGATGCTCTTGTGCTAATCGTACTGTATTATAGGCATGAAAAAATAGATGAGCAGATTATTACACATTACTGCTAATAATTAATTCTTCTTGTGACTTGGGGTATAACCAAGCTTCTATGATTTCATAATTTAACATAAGATGTGATGTCCCATTTCTTTTAACTCAAACATGCAACCTAACGACTATTCTCTTATTACCACTAGGTAAAATCATAGTATTTTGGACAGAACCATTCTTTGACCTAGTGCATACCCTATATTGATTTTATAAGACACATTGAATAACATATCATTTAACTTACTATATTGCCTCAGGTTATTCTCAGTTCGATGCTCATTAGGCCTTAACATACCTTTTTGCAATATAATTCATATTAACTTATCCATGCGCAATCCCCTCTAATTTAAAGTTCAAGTGAACCATCATTACTTAACTCAATGTGCTTGATTACCTTAAGCTTCGCACTCTCTATATATCTGTGGAGGTTCCTCAATTAAGTGATCATGCCTTATGCACCTTTGGGTAACTTATAGCTTAATTCAATCTTAATCCTATTATAATAGCTTTTTATGTCTTTTAATTTCTATAATAATTCATGCTATAATCATGTCTTTTTGAATCATATCTTTATAGACTCTAGCATTAGAACAAACTTTCATAATCTATTACTCCCTTAGTAATCAAATAACATATCAATCTCCATTTAATAACTATTTACCATCACTCATACTGACTACTAGACCAATTATCTCAAATCTTGCTCTCTTCAGGATCTTATGGACCACATAATATTGTGTTCAATATCTAATTACATGGCTTAAACCTTGGGGTGAGAATATACTCAAATGAGTGAAAGAGTACATATGAAGCATGATTGGTCAAGCATTTCATACAGAGAAATGAGGGTTGGCCATGTATTTCGAAGGAGAAACCAATGAGTGGCCGTGTGTTTTGAAGAACAAACACACACGTGGCCATGTGTTTTGGAGAACAACCACACACGTGGCCATGTGTTTTGGAGAACAAACACACACGTGGCCATGTGTTTTGAAGAACAAACATACACGTGGCCATGTGTTTTGAAGAAGAAACATCACATGGCCATGTACATCAAAGAAGAAACATAGTGAATGGCCACGCATTTTTCATGAAGAAAGAGTGCGTGGCCGCATGCAAGGAAGGAAGCAAACATGCGTGGCCACGCATGGTGAAGAAGAAAATCACACGTGGCCGTGCATTGTGAAGAAGAACCAAATCCCGATTATGCAGACATAAAATCTAATCACAAATCTCACCTTTCAACTTACTTAAATGATCATTCAAGTTTCTAATCATGTTATAATCATCAACACCTACTAGATTAACCCTTAATCTCACAAAGAAAACCCATAAAACACAAGAAGGAAAACATACACAGTAACTATTCCAAAACAAATCTCGTACCTTAAATCAAGCTTCATCTCCTTCCACATCCACTGACCCATTCTTAAGATTATCCTTCCCTCTTACACAAAAAGATAACAATCATAAACCCTTTAACCCTAAATCCAGAAGTGAAACACAAACCAAAAAGAAAGCAAGAGGAAAACATCATCTTAAGGATGCCCAAAACCCTAGGTTTCCTCTTCTTTATCTCGTAACCAGAGAGAGAGAGAGAGATCCATCAAAAATGCCGATCTCCATCTCTCCCAAAAACCCTCAATTTATTGAGTGGGATAAATATCTCACAAGGAGAAATTCCCAAATGTCCTTATACATTTTAACCCCTAAAAACTCATTTTCTTAACATTTAACCCCAAACTTCTTATTTAATTCAATTGCATCTTTCCTTACTATTTTAGCTACACTCCAATACACATGTGCATAATTACCATTATACCCTTTATATGACTTCACTTCGTTAATGCAAAATAATCTAATTTTGCCTTATTAAATCTTAATCCTGATTAATTAACTATAATCCTGTTAGGGCCATGATTGGGTCCTCACAACATTCCTACCATGTTTTTCATGCATAGTAAACATGAATTTAACCTTGAATTAATTTAATTCTTTATCTAACCTTAATTTCATTTACTTACATAATAGGTTTTATGACTAATGTACCATTTCTAGTCATAATTTTATTTATTTAGTATCATTTATTTCACTATTCATCATCTAATCTATCGTTAATTTAAATTAATGACAACATTACTTAATTAATTCTTAAGGGACATAATAGATTACATAACTAATGCATTGTCTCTAGCCATAATTTCATTCAATTGACATCATATATTCTATTATTCATCATCCAATTTCATTATTTTACCATTTATTTGAATTATAGTCTACATTTAAGAATTTTCCTCTAAGTAACATAATAGGGTTTTAAACTAATTTTTCACTTTTATTCATTCTTTTATAAAATTTTTCATGCCAATCTAATTCTTTGACATTCAGTTTCATTATTCTACCTTTAATTTAAATTTAACCATTATTTGCATCAAAAACCCTAAAACAAAAATCATTAGGATTTATATGAAATTGGTTAGTTTAGATATCCACTTACCTATTTTCCAAGCTTTATCCATGATTTCTCGTCATTTTCCATTGTTTTCTTCTATTTTATCCTTGTTTCGACTTGTTTCTCCTTGAATTTCCATGTGAGCCAAATTATTCAAGAATTATTTCCTCAATTTTCTTTATCCTTAATTCAAAATATAAATCTACACATCAAAATCTACCTAGAAATTCATTAGATTCATCAAAATCTCATTAAATTAACTTACTTGAATTTTTGCTCCAAACTTCTTTTCACAATTCTAGGCACTTTCTCCACTTCAAGTCTGAATTTTTCTTATTTTAGGACTGGTAACAGATTATAAGAGTGATTTCAATTGATAGATAATGAAAAATTATGGTGAGAGAGATTGAATCAAGTGAAAATGATGAAATTTCACTAAGTTTTTTGTTATGTTTTTGGAAGGGAGGGAAAGCTTCTCTTTAGTTCATTTTTTTCCAAAAATTTTTGGGTTTTAGGTGAATATTCTACCCAAAATTAGTGGTTTAAAGAATGGACAAATCAAACCACTTTATGTGGATATAATTGTGTCACTTGTCAATTTCTCATTGGATTATCCATTCTTATTTTATTTTTCCATAAATATTATTCCAAAAATTTCTAAATATTATAATTAATATATTTTTAAAATTTTGGGTCAATCGGAGTTCGTTTCGATAGGTTTCAAAACACTAAAATATTTTTGGCCTGTTCGAAAACTCAATTTTCAAAATCACCGTAAATTTGATTTTTTACCATCAAATAATCCTCCATAATATTTCAAGTGAATCCATGTATTCAGATAATTTTTCAAAGGTCTCTACCATTATTTTTAGACTTAGAGGTAAAATTCATCTGTCTGAAACCCAAAAATTAAAAGTGGTTCGAAAAATTATTTTTCACTCCCAAATATTAACTGGAATTATTTTGAGCATGTTCGTGAAAATGGAATAATTTTTAGAGGCCTGTGAAATATTTTCAAGTCAATCAAACTTTTGGTCAACCCTATTTTACAGTCTGGGAGCATTCTTTGCTGTTTATTTTGAGGGCTTATCCTACCTCAATTTCACCTCAAATTATACCACTAGATTCAATTTAATTCATACTTTCCAATCGTATAACACATATGATGCAAGTTAGAAACTTCTCAAAAGGTCACACATCCTAATATTTCTCTCACCTGAGCATGTTTAACTTTAGAAGTTTTTTGGGATCTAATTCATTAATACTAGTATGATCACACCCGATATCACTCTAGCGATATTATTCATAGCTCAGATTCTTAAAAAGCACTATTCTCGAAAATTGAAGTTTTTATCCATTGCATATCTTCTTTTTTACACCGATTCAAATTGTGAATTATGTTGCAAAGTATTAAAAACCCTAAAATTCTGCAGATAAACATGAGTATGCCTCAGGGATTTGACCTTCAAGGAAAATACAGCCAAAGACAGTAGTTGCACATTAGAGTTCTTGTGCTGCAACCTTTTTTTCATAGCTTTCACAAACATCTTTTGCCAACCTACAAAATCAAAGTAAAAACCAATGAGAACTTCTCTTAGGCTTCTATACAAATATTAAAAAAAATGAAAAAAAAGGAAAAGGAAACAAAAGGTGAACACATTTGTGGACAACTCCAAAAGAGAAAGTGAAAGTGGGAAGTAAGCAAAAACAAAAGTCAACTTACATCTCATAAATGAGAAGCAATCGGATAAAGGCCGTCCTCGACTTGTCACCGACGATTATAGGTTGTAACAACTAGGGCAAAGGGAAGAATAAACGGGAGAGAGAGGGAAACGAGGGATGGCGGCTCTACCTGAGAAAAGGAAAGGAGAATAAAGCAAAGAGATAAGGGGTAATTAGGGTTTTTTAAAAGACAAAAATATCCCTACTTTCATTTGTATAATACTCCATTCGTTCTTTTTTATCAGTTATTTTTGTTGTTTTCACTAGGATTAAGAAATAATAAATAAACTTAAATTTAGTATTAAATTACGTGATTAAGATTAAATTATCAAATCTTATTGGTTCTAACTTTATTGGTAAAGAAAAATAAATTGGAAAAGCAAATTAAATTACATTGAAAGTCTAAAAGTGACAGATAAATAGAATTTGGATTTTACTCAAAAGTGACAGATAAAAAAGAACAGAAAGAGTATCTGTTAAATGGGGGATAATTTTGTAAATAAATTTATATAGAGTTTTTTATTTGTATCCATAAATATAATATGTACACATATTGAATACATATTAAGTATAAAAATCACTTTTACAATTAATTTCTATCTAATATTATTATAATTATTAAATTTTATGGACTTTTATGTGGGATGATTTAAAAATCTATAAAGATAAATTGATTGAGAAAAATAATTGAAAATCTTATTAAAAAGAAAAAAAAAAGGTCAATTTCACTAGTTTTAGAAGTAAATTATACTTGGTTAAATCTATAGTATAATAAGATTATAATCGAAAAAATACAATTATAATATAATACTATTGCAAGCAAAAAATTAAAATTAAAAAATTTATTTTAATCAATGAAAGTATTGAAAAAATAATTTTTAAATTTTGGTTAGAATTTTTTAATTATATAATTTCGAGGTTAAATGTGACTTTTATCGAAACTAGTAAAAGGATTGAATTTTCATATAATTTCATCATAAAGCAAAATTATTATACATAATTAGTAAAAATAAATATGATTGTATACTTTTTTTATTAATATTATAACGTTTGGTAAAATCAATAATTAAAATTATAAATGTTATAAATAATTTAATTAAAAATTGACAACTAATATAATATAAAATATTTTTAGCAACGATATTGTCGCTAATGATGATGCAGAACTAAACATCCTTTTGGCGACCAAACTTTTCCTTTTAGCGACAAAACTTTTTGTTGCTAAATTAATCACTAATGTTTGCGCTAAGAAGGATGCCAAATTTATCGGCAACAATTATCTGTTGCTACCGATACACTTCAATTAGCGACTATATTTCTGTCTTATTCTTAAGGAAATTAATTTCCTAAATTTTAATTTTCTTTTGAATACTGTATTATGTATTAGTTTGCATTGTATTATCTTATCCCATGTGTTACATGCCCAAAATAGTATAATTTGATAATATATAAAAAGTGTAAAGTTATTAATACTTAAAAAACACTTTCTATTTGAAAAAGTTGTAATACTTGCGTAATTCACTTTTAGCATTTCATTGTATATGAAACACTTCAAATCACTTAATATTTTTATTATCTGTTTTTGGAATAGAAATCAACAACAATTTTCTATATACAAATTGGTTTGAATAATTATACTGGTTGAGTACAACCAGTCTAGTACAATTTTATAATTCAATATTTCATTAAGCTTAATTTTATCTTAAAAAAGTTTTTCATTTTATTCCCACTTATATATATATATATATATATATATATATATATATATTCTGTTTCTCATAATAATAAAAATAATAATAACTAATTAGACGTATATATATATATTAGAATTAATTACAAAATTAGACATAAACTATATGATCGTTTTCAATTTCAAATTAAACAAAAAAAAAACTTATAATGTTAATTCCAAATTTCAAATGTTAAGTCAATTTAAGAATTCCATTAATTTTTTTTGTTAAAACTAATGGAAATTTAATTTTATTTAAAAAATATATTTGTTTTTTTAACAACTAATAATTAATACTATTTGACATTAGAAATGGTTTTTTATTGTTATAATTAATGAATGTTTATAATAATTATCTAAAATAAATTAAATTAAAAAAATTCAATTTTTATGTAGTTATTAATATAACCAAAATTAATAATAACTTTTATTCCCTAAAAAATAATAATTTTTTACTGATAATTAAATTGAGAAATTTATGTAGATTTGATATTTTTATCTAAATATATAGCTAATATCTTCCAAAAAAAATCACGAAATAGAAAGTGAAATTCTTTTAAAATTTTTTAGTATGATATTTTTTGTGGTGTACAACTAATAATTAATTAATGTTGCCAATGACTATTGAAAATAATAAAATTAAAATTAAAAATAATCATTATTTTTAAAACTTGATAAATAATTGAAAAAAAAATAGTTTAGTCATTGATGGAGAAAATTACTTATTTTTTTAAAATAATTTTCACCTAAAAAAATAAATTAAATTAAAAATAAAGTTATAATTAAAAATTTAATATTTAAAGTGAAGAGTTTTTATAAAATTATCATTAGTTCTATCACTAATTCATTCTCTCTGTTATGCACAAAATAATTCATATTTTATTATGTGTTTGGAAAATTCAATATATTCTAAAAATAATTGGTATTCTTGACTTCAATTTAATTTATTTAGTGGATTAAGAATTATTTTTAAAAATAAAATTATTTATTTTCTTAAAAATGATTAAGATAAAAAACTTATATGGTCATAATATTTTAATTTGATTCTCAATTAATCTAAAAATAATTATTATTTTATTCTTAATTAAATTTGTTTAGTTATTTATTTTAAAAATTTTTTAATTATAACAACAAAACTACTATTGGTTTTAAATAATATTAATTACTAGATAAAAAATAAAAAAAAATTTAAAAATTAAATTTCCATTAAACAAACGAAATCCCTAAATTGAAATGACATTGAAGTTTATGACTAACATTACAAGATTTTTTTGTTGGAACTGAAATTAAAAATGTTTTGTAATTCAGGTCTGATTTTATAATTAGCCTCATATATTAAAACTCATATATAGTGATTTTTAATTAGTTAGGTTGAAATATGTGTATTTTTGTCACATTTAAGAAATGTTGTAAGATACTTGCAAAATTTAGGTGTGTAAAACATTGGCTTCATGCTACTTTTTACATTTGAACTTGTTAAAAAAATGCATTTAATGCCTGAACTTTTAATGTATAACTTTACCAAGCAAATTTTTATCTGTACAAGATAAACGCTTGAATATAGTTGAGATATTTTGAGATTAAAGCATGTGATATACACGCGGCTAACATGGAAAGTGGACCAATGAATGTATGCCACATGTGAATTTGATTCAAAAAAATTAGGTGGTTTAATTGTGTGATAAAAACACCCACCGACTCTAGGTGCATTTATGCCCTCTTTCGTCCATTTTGCCTAACTCTTGAATCTCTTTTATTGAAAAAAAACTTCTTAATCTTGTTCAATTTGATTAACAACATTATGAACTGTTGGGGAAAAAGCACATTTATCTTCTTTTAGTAAGATATAGGATTTTGAAATGCTAAAATCACATAATACAAAAGATAATTGAGGGATTTGAATGAGTGATTTCTGACTTTGATTACATAAGAGGTAAGTTTACAACATTCATGTTAATTTTCTCATTGTTATTTGATTTTGAAAAGCAAAATAGTTCATTTTTTTGTGAATAAATGGTAAAATTATCGAATTTATTAACTGCAGTGGCTATCTTGTGATTTAATCAATAAAAGTAGGGAATTTGTTTAAGTATTAGTTTATTGTGTTTGTTTTAGATAGTAACAGGCTTGATTTTTTCTTTATTTGGTAGTTTTTTATGTGGGATTTTGATTACAAAAATGTATGAAGTTGTATTGCATTTAGTGTGGAAACATGGTGGTAGATTGGTTACTTATCCCTTTATTCAATATGTTGGAAGGATACCTGGTGAAGTTTTAAGGTGTGATGTTGATTATCTAATATGCCTACCTTTCAATATTGTAAAGGAATATGGGTATGAAAATGCTAAAGGTTATGCTCTTTATGTTAAAAGAACTGGTGAGTGGCATATGGCACAAGCAAATAGGTATAATTCTAATGATATTGACACTTGTAGGAGTTTTGATAATAGTGATGATAGAGGGGAAGTCTTTGCTATGAGTTCAAGTCATAGATAGAATTCCTGGATTTTCTATTCTAGTGAAACATTCCACATATGTCCTTATAAGCATTGGTCTTTTACCTATAAATAGATGAGTGGAATTTTTTATATGGGAGATGATAGTCCATTACCAATAAAAGGGATTGGTCACATCAAATTGAGAATGTTTGACAATGTTATAGAAGTATTAAATGTTGGCATGTTCCCTGTATAAAGAGAAACATGATTGCTCTTTCTATTTTGGATGATCAAGGGTACAAGTACCGTTTAGACAATGGTATCCTTAAGGTGTGTAAAGGTTCCATGGTATTAATAAAGGTTAAGATGAAATCTATACTCTATTATCTTTAGGGCAGTGGAGTTAAAAGGGAAGTTGGTGTAGCTTCTGAAATCAATGATCAAAATTAACTCAGTTGTGGCATTTACATCTTGGTCACATGAGTGATAAGGGACTTTCTTTGTTAAGCAAGATAACGTTTTGGATGGATACAAAAATGAAATAATGAATTTTTATGCGATTGTGTGTTTGGTAAATAAACTAGGATAAAATTTATTAAGAAGGAAATGCAAAAAACTAAGGACAAATTGGATTATATATATTAAAATCTATGGGACTAAACAAAGTTCCCTCCAAGAATGGTGCTAGGTACTTTATAATTTTGATTGATGATTACATAAAAATTGTATAGGTGTATTTTCTAAGAACCAAAGATAAGGCATTTCCAATATTTGTTAAATGGAAGATGATGGTTGAAAGATAAACATAAAGGAAAGTGAAGCATTTTCAAACTGACAATAGGTTGGAATTTTACATTTCTGAGTTCAATGATTTAAGCAACAAGGAAGGTAGAATGAGATATTACACTTGTGTAAGAACACCATAATAAAATGGTGTTGCAAAATACGTGAACAAAACACTATGTGATAGATCATGAAGTATTCTTTCACATTCACATGTGAGCAAGGAGTTTTTGGTTGAAGCAACCAATACAACATGTTATTTGGTCAATAGATCTTCATTTTTGCTATTGAGTACAAAAATCTTTTTGAGATATAGTTCGGTTCGCCTACCAATTACTCAAATTTAAGAATATTTGGTTATCCTGCTTATGCTCATATGAGGGCTGGTAAGCTTGAGCTGGGGGCAAAAAAGTATAGATATTTAGGATATGCATCTAGAGTGAAAGGTTATAGGTTGTGGTACGCAGATCAAAAGTCTCCACAAATGATTATTAACTTAGATGTTACATTTAATGAATATGCCTTATTCGACAGTAAAAAGGAGAAGACAATAGTAGATATAGATCATTTTACCGACGATAAAAAAGCTTGAGATTAATTCTCCACTAGCTTAACCGAGTTGTGACGCATGTCAAAACCCTACAATCTAATTAATTTGGTATTTGATACCTACTTTTTGGGGTCTGATATCAAATGAAAGGTTCATTAGCTTATGATCAGAATAAATGGAGATTTAACCTAATTCGCCAAGTCTCAAACCTCGAAAAAGTATAAGAAACTATCTCGGGGCATTCTTATTCCATTGTTGGCAATTAACCTACGAAGGCGTCCGTCGGGCATCACAAGGCAAGTTTAAATGGAGTCCCCACCTAATAGAACATTAGAAAAAATATTTCTAATCTTATAAGGCCAAAATCAAAGATAGTTCAAGACCTCACTCTTGTTTATACTCTTGATTAATGTTATATAAATGGGTTATTTAAATTAATATCTCTCATCTCATGTGTGTTGCCATGCAAATGAAAGGAAAGCGCACTCAAGCATGTTTGAAATCTATAAAATGAATATATAGAAAGTGGATAAAGGTATGGCATAAAATTAAATCCATTAAGTAAACCATGTATAAAACAGGTGATTAATTGTGATATCATTTTGGGTGGAAACATTGGTTTTCAAATACATATTTTATAATTGTTGCGCATTTTGGTAAAAACATGGATGAGTGATCCCAATTTATTTAGGAAAAATCATGTATTGATTTATGTACAAAAAAAATTACATTATTAAAAAAGTTATTATTTTGAAGGTGACTTTTGAAGCAAGAAATAGGATATTGGCGTCATTTTATTAAAGAAAATTTCAATTAATTAGTAGAAATATTTTGTGTGGCTTTTCCTTTATAGCATTTGAAAAACCTTTATTATTACATTGATTGCAAGCAATAAAGGAAAATAAAAGAATAATTATACAGACCCAAATAAATGAATAATAAAATAAAACAAAATAATAAATCAATATTAGCTTCCATGCCATATTCTCAAATTCTTCATCCCCACCTGAAATGTATGCATGTCAGTGTATACTAAAATTGTTACAAAGAGTAATAATGGTTAATAAATAGATAAATTAAATAATGGATAATAAATGAATGATTGACACAAATAATGTAAATAAAATAGATAAAAAAAACAAAAATGCATGATACGTTCTCAATTCATATAGCATGTATAAACACGCATATGCTAAAGCGATGGAATAAATTGCAAATATATATGTGTGTGTGTGTGTGTGCACGCACGTAAATTAAAAAGAAATAAATAAATGCATAAATATAAATTAAATATATTACAAATAATATTACAAATTATTGAGTAAAATAATTAACATAATACATTATTAGATATAAAAATAATTATAAATAACATTAATAAAATATAGCAAATAATAATGATATAAGATATTTAGTACATTAATAGAAAATAAAGCAAATTAATGTAACAAAGAATTATACAAAAAAATGAAATCAATATTATGCACGTGAAGAATTAGGAGCATAGCGTAATAAAAATGCATGCAAAAGGATGAAAAAAGGCCAAATAGATGAATTGCACGCAAAATCATGCAAAAAAGTGATTTACATGCACGACAAAGGAGGGATGAGTATGAAGTAGGTGAGAGAGGAAGAGAAAGGGTGAGTCAAGGCGAGTCACGCCCTTAGGCTATGACTCAACCCAAAAATGCAATCCACCATCTGGAGTTACTGGAACAACGCTCCAACAACCCCAAATTCACCCCAAAATGCAACCAAGCCAAATTAATGTAAGAAGATGCCAAGAAACTCATTAAAACTCCTTTTATGCCTAGAAAACATGATTTAAGAGAGAAATTTGAGAATTAAAAATCATACCATGAAAGTGAGAAGAACATAGTAAAGGAGAAAAAAAAAGGTAAATAGTGCAATCACACCCAAAATGTGGAAAAAAAAGACATAGTGATGCATGATTTCCATCTAAAATCACTTAAAACATATTTTTAAACCAAGATAAACAAATTTAAGAGGGGAAAATCAATGATCACAAAAATCAAGTACGAAAAATGGAGAAAAAGAGCAAGAAGGATGATGATGAATAGTAAAACTCAATATACATAATTAACATATATTTACTCAAATTAATCGCATTAATCAAGAGCTACATTAAAAATAAAATAGGATAACACTCGAAGTGAGTCAAGGCCTTGACTCAGTCCCAGTGATGCGAGGAACAACTGGTAGATTTTAGCGTATAGGATGCACTTCAGGGTATGACTTAGAGGCGAGTCACGACCTTGTCCCATGAATCAAGGCCATGACTATAACATCCTATATCCGGTCAGTTAGAAGACCCGGATACCAGATGTCACAATTGGGTTTAGGCTATTCTAGTCCAATAAAATAAACCTTAACTAAAATACTATTCATTTTGTAAAAATTTCGGCAGAGTATCCCCTAAAATTCAAGATAACTCCCTAAATAATTCATCCAAACACTTCTATTTGATCTCATCCTACCATCCATTCTCCAATCAAACTCCAGCACGCAATTAATGCCCTTCCTCCAATAATTAATAAGCCAACAAAGTTAAACAATTCATAACAGTAACTTTACAATATTCTCCTTCTAGCTTTACAATACCAATTGTCCAGAAATATTTACATCATATTACATGTCCAAAAGTTAACAACATGCCAAAATATACTAAAATAACCATAAAAAGCTATAGTGTATCCACCTCAAAATTTCTTCTTTGTTGCGATCCAAATTTTGATGCAGATTTGCTTATGGCTTTTATTCAAAAACTTCTTTAACCTACGCATGGAAAGAAACCATGCGCTAAGCATAATGCTTAGTGGTTTTCAAGAAATTCTATTATTCCAAAATATATATTAAATTAAGTAAAGCATATACACATTTAAATTTATCAAACAATGCACATTTTCACCCATCGAGCATATACAAATGATAAGAAAAATCTATAAAGGCAATTTAAGCAAGTATATGAATATGGTTATTATTTACTAATTAAACTAAATGTCTGGCTAAGTCTACGATCTGAATTTTCCCCAAGTAAATCCAGCAGAATCGCATCGAACTGGATAAACGAGATGTAATCGGGGGATCGAGTTCTCGAAACCATCTAATCCTCTTTTAATAATTTTTCTTTTAATTATATACATTTCTATATACACACACATACACACATATATATAAATGCAGTTGTGGATTCAGCTCTCGGAGCCATCCAATCCAAAACTCAATTAAATTACATACACCGGATTCAGCTCTCGGAGCCATCCAATCCAGTGTTACATATCAAGGCGCCGCATTACAATTTTCCTAATTGGCATGCCAATTCTATCCAATTTCTCCAATTCCCGTCTGGCTTTACTAAGGGCAAATGAGAAATTTCCATTAAACATTTAGTCATGCTTGTAAGTAACTTCTAAAAAAAATATACTTTACTTATTTTTAATCAAATAATTTAACCTTCAAATTTCACTTTTCCTTGCCTTTCATAGCATTTTAAGTTAACAACTTATTATTCATCAAGGATTAGAAACCCAAATAACTTTATGTCATCAACCACAATTCAAGTAAAATATTATTTAATTATATTGCTATTTCAAGCCATTCTCAATTTGTATTAATTATAAAAAATAATTACTAGTCTTTGGATTTAAAACTAATATATATATATATATATATATATATATATGTACAACCTTGTCAAATTTTAAACCCAATATTTGTAACTTGAATCATAGTAAAATCAACTAAAATTCATAATCTCCGCATACCTAAGCATACTCAAAGTACATCATCTATAATACATGCTTATTAGTTCTCAAACATCTCAATTAATTATAAACATAGCCATCATTTAATTCCTAAATTAATTTGCATAACTCTACTCATACAAAATCAACAAAACATTAAAAATTCTAACATACATAATGCATAATTAAAAAGAAAAATAAATTTGCTTGAACACTTACTTACTTGTTGATCTCTTCTCAAAATTTCAGCCTTTAGGACATCAATTCTCCATCAATTTCCTTCTCTTTCTCTATTTTCTTCATCTACTCCATTTCCTCTCTCTACACAAATTCACAACTCACAAGAATTTCTCAATAATTCATTTACCAAATCATAAATTATAGCAATTTCAAATAATTATTTTGCTAAAAATTCACTTAACCACCATGAATTTCCTTTTTCCCCAATTGATTAAAACCCTAGATCCAAAATTACATCATCTCTACCTCAAATTTGTCACTATAAACCAATAATTACGAGTAAGAAGAAGATTACCCAACCAAGGAGAGAGAGAGAGCAACACAAGAGGGTGATTGTGTGGAGGAGGATCCAAACAGAGCTGCTGCCACGCAAAGAAGAAAAAAGAAAGGAGAAGAAAAAGAAGAAGGAAGAGGCGATGGTGGCATGGACGGCGAGGGGCAACGACGGTGGGAGAGACGGTGAGTGGCTGGCCGGACCGAGAAGAAGGGGAAGGGAAGTGGGAGTGGCGTCGGGCTCTTTGGGACCAAGCAAAAGGAACCAACTGGTTCCTTAAGAATTAAGAGAAGGGAAATGGCCAAATGCCTCTTTTAGTCCTCCAACTTTGCTCTATTTATAATTTAACCCCAGAACTTTTTATTTTTGTTACAATAACACCCAAAATTCAATTATAATTCCACCCAAAATTATTTTATATTTATAATATTGTCAATTCTATATATGATTTGGGTTAATTTAAAAATCGGGGCGTTACAATTCCTCCCTTTTAAAAATAAAATTTCGTCCTCGAAATTTACCTATGTAAAACAACTCTGGATAATTCTTTCTCATTGTATTTTATGGTTCCCAAGCTACTTCTTCTACCTTGTGATTCCTCCATAGGACTTTTATCGATGGCACCGACTTATTTCTCAGCTGCTTGATTTCTCTTGCCAGGATTTGCACTGGTTTCTCTTCATAAGTCAAATATGACTGAACTTCAATATCTTTCAATGACACGATATGTGATGGATCAGATTGGTATCTTCTTAACATCGACACGTAGAAGACATTATGAATTCTTTCCAACTCTCATGATAAATCTAGCCTATAGGCTACTGGTCCCACTCTTTCAATAATTTCAAAAGGACCAATAAACCTTGGAGCTAATTTACCCTTTTTACCTAATCGAAGCACCTTCTTCCATAGAGAAACCTTCAAGAAGACTTTATTACCAATTGCATATTCAATGTCTCTCCTCTTTAAATCTGCATATGATTTTTGACGATCGGAGGTAGCTTTTAATCTTTCTTTAATGATCTTCACGTTATCCTCTATTTCCTTTATGCGATCTAGACCTACAAGTTTGCTTTCTCTGAGTTTTGTCCAGCATAAAGGTGTCCTACATTTCCTGCCATAGAATGCTTCATAGGGTGCCATCTATATACTAGCTTGATAGCTGTTGTTGTATGCGAATTCGATCAATGGAAGGTGCCTATCCCAACTTCCTTTAAAATCAATAATGCAACTTCTCAACATATCTTCTAATACTTGAATTACACTTTTAGATTGACCATCTATTTGAGGATGAAATGTTGTACTATATTTGCACGTGGTACCCAAGGCTTCCTAAAGCTTCTTCCAAAATGTTGAAATAAATTTTGGATCCTGATCAGATATAATAGAGAATGGAACACCGTGTAATCGTACTATCTCATTGATATACAATTTAGCTAACCTTGAAAGTTGATAGTCGGTTCCTAGTTTGTGGTAGCCCAACTACAAAATCCATTGTAATTTGATCCCATTTCCACTCTGGTATTGCTATAGGTTGAAGAAACCCCACTGGGACTTGATGTTCTTCCTTAACCTGTTGACATGTTAGACATTTAGAGACATATTCTACAATATCTCTTTTCATTCCTGGCCACCAATAATGTGTCTTTAGGTCTTGATACATCTTTGTGCTCCCTGGATGCATAGCATACGAGCTGCTATGAGCTTCCTTCATAATGTTTCGCTTTAATTCCTCTACATTAGGGACACAAATTCTATCTTTGAAGTACAAACAACCATCTTTGATTATATATTCACTGTCCTTCCTTTCTTGGATCTGTGCAACAATGGAGTTTAAATTTTCATCTTGTGCTTGAATCTCCTTAATCTGCTGCCCCAAAGTAGGTCATAATCTCAATTCAGCCATTAGAGCACCATTATTAGCTACAGACAATTTGACTTTCATTGCTCTTAAAGTTGAGGAGAAACATTTAAGACTGTTATCCATACTTACTTTATTGAAAAATACATTTAATAACTTAATTTGATCATTTAAGACATACTTGACAAAGATTTTCTACTGAGGGCATCTGCTACCACATTAGCTTTGCTTGGGCTGTAACCAATGATGCAATCATAATCTTTTATCAACTCCATCCACCTCCTTTGCCTTAGATTTAATTCTTTCTGGGTAGGCAAGTACTTAAGACTTTTATTATCTGTGTAGATGTAGCATTTTTCTCCATATAAATAATGCCTCTAAATCTTCAAGGCAAAGATAATGGTTGCTAACTCAAGATCATGGGTTGGGTAATTCCTTTCATAGGGCTTAAGTTGCCTAGATGCATAAGCAATTATCTTCCCCTTATGCATAAGTACACAGCCAAGTCTATTATGTGAGGCATCATTATAAATCACAAAGTCTTTATCGGGCTTCGGCTAAGTAAGAACAAGTGCTTTAGTTAACATAGCTTTTAACTTCTCAAAACTTTCATGACATCTCTGACATCCCATACAAAATTCACATCCTTTTAAAGCAGTTTGGTCATAGGCACTGCAATAATGGAAAATCCTCGTACAAATCTTCTATAGTATCCAGCCAACCCTAAGAAACTTTTGACTTCTGTAACGTTCTTGGGTGGTTTCCAATCTAGGATTGCTTCTATCTTCTTGGGATCAACTCTAATCTCATCTGCTGATATCACATGATCAAGGAAGGAAACTTTATCAAGCCAGAATTCACATTTGCTAAATTTAGCATAAAGTTGCTTCTCCCTTAAAGTCTGCAGGATAATTCTTAAATGCTCATTATACTCTGCCCAATCCTTTGAATAAATCAAGATATCATTAATGAACGTGACAACAAACTGATCCAGATAAGGATGGAAGATACAATTTATGAGGTTCATAAATGTTGTTGGGGCATTTGTGAGCCCAAAAGGCATCACTAAAAATTCATAATGCCCATATCGAGTTTGAAAAGCTGTTTTAGGTACATTTGCTTCTCTTACCCTCAGCTGATAATATCTCGACTTCAGATCAATTTTGGAGAAAACACCTGCCCCTAAAAGCTAATCAAACAAGTCGTCTATTCTAGGCAATGGATATTTATTTTTCACCGTCACCTTATTTAATTGCCTATAGTCTATGCAGAGCCTGAGAGATCCGTCCTTCTTTTTTACAAACAATACCGGTACACCCCAAGGAGACATACTAGGACGTATAAAACCCTTTTCAAGAAATTCTTGCAACTGAATCTTTAATTCTTTGATTTCTGTAGGCGCCATTCTATATGGTACAATCGAGATTGGTGCAGTACCAAGCAATAAATCAATGAAAAATTCCACTTCTCTTTCTGGAGATAACCCTGGTAACTCATCAGGAAAAACATCCTAGAATTCACACACGGTTGGTATATCTTGAATTTTAGGTTTGTCTTTCTTAGCTTCAAGCACGCAGGCTAAATAAGCTATACACCCTTTTCTAACAAGCCTTTTTTCTGCTGTGGCTAATATAACATTAGAAAGAGGGTTTGATTTTTCACCCACAACTGTAATCTCAACATTATCAGGTGTTTTAAGAGTTATTATCTTCAAATAACAATATACTATCACATGATGCCTAAATAGCCAATCCATACCGAGAATTACATCAAATTCCCGAAAAGGTAACCCAATCAAATCCTCCAAAAATTCATAACCTTGAATTTTAATTGGACAGTTCTGGTAAACTTTATTTACCACAATGCTATGACCCAAAGGATTAGTTACCAAAATTTCATAATCAAGAGAATCAACATGCAATCTTTCATCATTAGGTAGAGGAATATATATATAAGAATGTGTGGATCCCGGATCAATCAAAGCATGAACATACATATCAAAAATAGAAAAAAGTACCAACAATCACATCAGGAGCATCCATATAATCTCGAGTCTGCATGGCACAAGCACATACTGATGTGCGGGTGTCAGGTCTCTCAACTGATTCTGACTAGGCTCTCTGACCACCAGAACTAACACTACAAGAAAATCTGAATATAGCAACGGAAAAATAGCAACGGAATTGATTTCGTTGCTAATTTAGCAACGGAATTTGATTTTCGTTGCTAATTAGCAACGGAATTTCAATTCTGTTGCTAAATTTGGTTGAATTTTTTATTGTTAGCAACGGAATAAAAATGGTGGTATTCCGTTGCTAAAAAAAAGAGGGAAATTTTAGCGCCAAAAAATAGCCACGAAAAATAGTAACGAAAATCTATGACCGTTGCTAAATATGGCGGCATTAGATGGCGGAAAAATTTTGGGACGAAATTTAGCAACGGAAAATTAATTCCGTTGCTATTTTGCAACGGAAATTAAATTCCGTTGCTATTTAGCAACCGAATTAATTTTCCGTTGCTATTTAGCAACCGAATTAACATTCCGTTGGTATTGTGGTCCCAAAGAGGTGAAAATATTTTGGTCCAAAAATAGCAACGGAAACTATTAGCAACGGAAAATGTATTCCGTTGCTATTTAGCAACCGAATTACAATTCCGTTGGTATTTTGGTCCCAAAGAGGTGAAAAAATTTGGGTCCAAAAATAGCAACGGAATTTGAATTCCGTTGGTATTTCTGTTGCTAAAATTGCAACCGAATTAAATTTCCGTTGGTAATTTGCTATTTGCCCTAGGTATAAAAGGCCTCTTATTTCTCTGTCTTCATTTTGTCTCTCCCTCGCTCTCTCCCATCTGCCTCGCTCTCTCCCTCAGCCTCGCTCAACTCCGTTAGAAGCTATGGAAATGTGGCTAATACTACTAATAGTAATAACCACCATGGTCAAGGGGTCTTCTTCATCATCTCTCCTCATCTTCAGACGGAATCTCCTTGCAAATGGTCTCGCCTCCACTCCTCCCATGGGGTATGTTATTGCTTTTTTTTTATTACCAAATTCTTTTGCTTTTTTTTTCATCTTTTTTTTTCTTTGTTATTTTTTGGCCTAATACGTCGGTAGTTGAGCCTTTGAGCTGCATATTAGTGTTAGATGTTTAGATCAAAATATTAATTCTGGAGAATTTCTTTCCCCTCTTTTTAAAGGTGCTTTTATTTCTACTAAAGAAAAAAAAAAGAAATCTTCCGCCTATGGTTATTTCTGTGCTTATTTTAGTGTTTCTGTTTGGATTTTTTCAGTAATTTTGTGGTTTTAATTGTGAATTTTTTTTCATGGTTATTGTATTTTTGCAGACTATAAGCGAGCAGTGAATTCGATAGAGGAAAAGAAAAAGACTTGCAGAGGTAGAAACGTATCGCTTCTGTGTTTCTTATATACGTACCCTTTAAATTCTTTAGTCTATTGACCATATATTTATTGAATTTCCTTAGGAATCGTTCAATATGTATTAGTGTTAGTATTACCATCTATTTATTAATTTCATAACTGTAATCGGGTGAGAAATTTATTAATTAAGCTTGTTTCTTTGACTTAACGGTGGGTTGTTTTCAGCGAAAATGGTGACAAGAATAGTGGATCTCCGCTCCGACACTGTCACTAAACCCACTGAAGTAATGAGAGCAGCTATGGCAAATGCTGAGGTTGATGACGATGTTCTGGGTTTTACTTGACCCTAATTCCTTTTATTGGCTTGTTGCTGGCCGAAGATAGGTAGGACCTTAAATTAGGGATTAAGTTTTTATTGGCTTGTTGCTAGTTCTTGATATTGCTGGTCGGTGTATAGCTTTTCTTCGATTATTACTTATGCAGATTTCAGACAAATAATTCTTGTTAGTCAATAGCTAGCTGTCCTTGAAATGGTTGAGTTTGCCTTGCACTATATAATCTTGGAAATTGGAAAGTCAAAGAGTTCGTAGTTTTAGGGTAGGAGATCATTGCGTGCATAACTAAATTTAATTTCCTATATGAATTCTGTTTTGTCATCTCACTTGCCAAGTGTTGGAGCTTTTAATTTCTTTGGTCTTAACAACTTTATTGAAATCAATGCAGGACAAGATACTGAAAATTCGAAAAGTATCTTACATTTATAGTTCTTAAAATTTTCAGATACAATGTTATTATTTTTGGATTGCGGATAAATTTCAGTGTTATTGACTATGGTTGGAATCTATCAACTGTATTTTTATTGCGATGGATGGTTGGAATTACATCGTGTATTGTTATTTTGAATATGCTAGTCTTGTTCATATTCTTTTTCAGTTTTGTTTTAGATTTAGTTTTAGATTTAGATAAATTTCAGTTTTGAATATACTACCCGAGGAGTTGCAGTCATCGATTTTATTTTGACGTTTAATTGTGATTCACTTGTCCTTCACCCTTAGGAATTGAAGTTTGTGTTTCCCAATGCTGAAAGAATCAACCGTGGTGGTCAGGTTAGCTCTCTCTCTGTTGCTTTTGTTTTTTTGCTGCTACTACAATAGGACTAAGTGCAGTCAACGGTTGTTTCAATACTTAAAATAAAGATTTAACAGGCAATACTTAAAATAAATTAAGAGGCTTATTATTATAATTTAAATATATATATTTGCTATGCGTGCAAAATTGTTAAGGTGCTAATTAAATTGATATATATTATGCGAAGGGATAAAAGCATATGCTATGCATGCAAAATTGTTAAGGTGCTAATTAAATTGATATATATTATGTGCAAATTTTTTCCATAATTCTTGATTAAATTACCATTAAGTGCACTAATAATACGGTGGAATAAAGAATTTTAAACTAAAAATTAAAGGAGAATTAGAAGCAAAATTGTTACAAGGCGTGTCCATGCTAGCAAAAGCAGTGTTTGTGTTGTATTTGCAGAGTCTGTCCCGGATTTTATTTTTACTCAATATTTTATTTTTACTTACCTTTGATTTCTTTGATTTTTTTATTGCTGAATTGCTGCCTTTTTGTGTTATATATTGTCTTTGTTAAATTGGGTCTATTGAATGTTTGAGTGCTAGTATTTGAAATTAGAATTTATTCTAAATACAAATTTAAATAATTAGATACAACCTTGAGCTTTAGAGACTGAACGGTCCAGCATAGAATTTTTATTATTCTATTCCTTCTCAACGCAAAACATTCTCTTTTTTTATGTCCTGGGTAGGGTTTGTATATATAATATTAATCTAAGAAAGAAAGAAAGAATAAGAAAAAGTGTTGAAATAGAATCTAGTCCTATCTCTTGAGAGAAGTGATGGGTTTTGCAGTGGCAAAGAGAATCCATGTTGGGACCTTGAAAAGGTGAGCCTGTTATTGTTATATGTTATTAAAGATAAATATGTGTGTTTGTGTGTCAGCTTCATAGGGCATGCGCTGCTCTTTCTCATATTATTATATATCTTGTCGTTTTCCTACATTCCTTCTTACCCCATTAACACACTATCTTCTTGCTTATATATATATATATGGTTTTCTTTCTCTTGTCATTATGTTCTTCCTTGTTTTCCTTTAATTTTTCCATTGATGGATCATTCTCTAGCTTAATTGTTTAAAAATTTACATGTCCTAAATTTAATAGCAAGATTATATCTCTCAGTTCATGATATTATGGATTTATTCTGCAGATTAGGATAAACAACAGCTTTGTATCTTTATTTAGAGAAGCAATTTACAAGCTGAAATTCATGATATTTTTATCTCAAATTCCAATCCATATATTCAATAATTTAAAATTCTGCTCTAAATTCTGCTTCTAACATTTTTCTTATCTGTAAAACTTTAAACCACTAATGAAACATCAATTAGTGGTCTAATGATTGCAGCGATCAAATCAGAAAATGTTGTTCACAATCACTGGGAAAATTGAATGAGAAATATGGTTGGAAGGTAGGTATTAATTAATCAAAGATTACTTTTATATGTTAATTACAGAAGATATTAGCTAAATTATTCAGTTAATTGTTAAATTGTTTTGCAGACTATCGAGGTTACCATACCAGAGATAGAAGCCATGCGACTTGCTCATTACTTAACAATTGGAACGGAGTGCAGCACTTCCCTTAGTTCCTATATTGAAAAGTTTGTATTCTATGCTATTATACTTTAAATCAAATTTATATTATACATTTTAACCGTATCACTTTACTTATATACCAATAACAATTCGATCAAAAAAATTATTATAAAAATATCTCAACTTGTAAAATATTAAAATTAAAATCGTTTTAGTTAGAAAACTATAAATTCGGTGATTGAGTATTGACAAGGCAAGTTACATTAACTTGAAATATTTCATGAATGCTACATGAAATATTTCATAACATGCCATGCCACGTAGCACTTTGACACCGTTTTCATGATTTTTTTTGCTAAAGTGATTTTAATCGTAAGATTTTAAAAATTGATATATTTTTATAGAACAAAAATATTTTTTCTATGATGGAATTGTTATTAGTTAGCAGATAAGAGTAAGTATAAATTTAATTTAATTGCATTTTAATGAAAGAAAATCTGGAGGGGTAATTTGTTTGCTCATGAAATTAAATTAAACAGGAATATTGGTGAGTTGGGATGGGACGCAAGGGTAGCACTTGCTGTATACGGTGCTTTCAGCGGCAAAGACTACATTAAGGCTCAAAAACTCAAGTTTCTTGAATTTACAACTTTTTAGTTCATTACTTCATGTCTAATGTATTACTTGTAATGTTTGTTTCCAGCGTCTCTTAAAGGTAATTGCATAAAGGTGAAAAATATAAACATCAGCTTTTTTTTTAAATAGATAAAAAGAAGTTACTTACAATTGACTAAAGTTATTTTCCTTTTTTATTTGTTATTTTTTACCAAGGCAGATGATAATTGATGAAATTAAGCTTAATAAATGTTTTAAGAAGTAAGCTTATCAATGATTCATATGTAATTTAATTGTTGTTGGAATGATAGAGTAACAGCATATACCTTTTAGTGTAATTTGTTGGTTTTCTTTTGTAGTGATGGAATAGCGACGAAAAAACCGTCACAATTTTTTATACTAGTTGCTGAATTTAGCAACGGAATGCAACTCGGTTGCTAAATTTAGCAACGGAAAAAAAATTCCGTTGCTAAATTAGCAACGGAATTTAAGCTCCGTTGCTAAAATTAGCAACGGAATTTGAATTCGGTTGCTAAATTTAGCAACGGAATATGAATTCGGTTGCTAATTTTGACCAACTTGCCAGATGTTAGTGGTTAGATTTAGCAACGGAGTTAAATTTTCGTTGCTAAATTTAGCAACGGAATGTTACAACGAAATGAACATTCCGTTGCTAAAAATACCAACCGCCGAATTAGCAACCGAATGTTCCGTTGCTAATTTTTATTAGCAACGGAAATTCAACAAATTCGGTTGCTAATTTCCGTTGCTATTTGCTGATTTTCTTGTAGTGTAAAACCATGTCCTCTGCCCTTACCCCTTCCTCGAGAAGCTCCTTGAGCCGACTTTTCTAGCTGATTAGTTGCTAAAGGCTGCCTGCCTGGGCAATCTTTCTGATAGTGCCCCAAAGATCCACATCTTAAATAGGCTCCCATCTTTTTCCAACACTGGCCTCTATGACTTTTCCCACAATGCTCACATGGAGGGATCTCTCCTTTGCCTGACCCTCCTACAGTGCTGGCCATAGAAGAGACTGGCTGACCTAGCCTGGAGGTCGATCTTTAAACCTCCCCTGACTAATGAGAGGGCATCTGAGATGGTGCTTGAGTTTGGGATCCTGCCCCTTTCTACTTTTTATTTATCATGAAAGACGAACCAGCTTAACCCTGACCTCTCTTTTGTTAGCCTCTGTTCCTCCATTTTTGTTCCCCTAAATTAGCCTTTTCAATTCTCAAGGCTGCCTTCACTAGGTCACCATAAACTTTGATGGGTGATATTACCAGCAATTTCTTGATTTTATGATGGAGGCCTATCTCAAATCTTTGACATATGTCAGCCATGGTAGGGATAAATTGCTTTGCATAGGCACTTAATCTATCAAATTCTTTCTCATACTCTACCACTGATCTGGATCCCTACTTCAAATGGAGGAAGGCATCTTTTATTTCTTCAATGTAGGCATCTTCCATATATTTATCTCTGAACTGAGTCACAAAATTCTCCCAGTTAAGATCCTCTGGTGATAAGAATCTTTTTGTGGATTCCCACCACTAATATGCTGACCCTTACAGTAACCCATCTGCACAATCTAATCTCTCTTCCGGTGTAAGATGCAAAAGGTCAAAAATTCTCTTAATTTTGATTAGCCAAAACTCAGCATCTGGAGCAGTGACTGATGACTCTCCCTTGAATTCCTCTGCTCTCAATTTCTTTGCATATTCCAGTATAAGCCTTTGTGAAGGTAGGGGAGGCTGAGGCTGTGGCTGAGCAAGTGGTGCAATAGCTAATTGTTGTTTCATAAGCTCCATCATTGTTGCAAAGAAATTTATTGAATTTGGTATTTGCTGAACAGTAGGTGGTGGTACTGGCTGAGCTGGTTGCTGCTCTTCACCCCTGTCTGCATCACTAGCCAACGCGTGGCTTTCTATTTCCACAGTGCTTCCCCTTGAACTCGATTCCATTCTTTGATCTATAGCAATAATAATGATGATTTCACATCAGAATTACAACACATTCACATATATCTTCCTCTTAGCATACATCCCAATTCTTTTCTCTTTCTCTTTTTAACCACTTAATTACTGGTTTAGAATCGCCTAAACCGGGCTTTGATACCACTAAATGTAATATTCTATACCCGGTCAGTTAGAAAACCCGGATGCCACAATCATGTTTAGGCTATTCTAGTCCAATAAAATAAACCTTAACTAAAAAACTATTCATTTTGCAAAAATTTTGGTTAAGTATCCCCTAAAATTCAAGATAACTCCCTGAACAATTCATCCAAACACTTTTATTTGATCTCATCCTACCATCCATTCTCTAATCAAACTCCAGCACGTAATTAATGCCCTTCCTCCAATAATTAATAAGCCAATAAAGTTAAACCATTCATAATACTAACTTTACAATATTCTCCTTCTAGCTTTACAATACCAATTGTCCAGAAATATTTACATCATATTACATGTCCAAAAGTTAACAACATGCCAAAATATACTAAAATAACCATAAAAAGCTATAGTGTATCCACCTCAAAATTTCTTCTTTGTTGCAATCCAAATTTTGATGCAGATTCGCTTACAGCTTTTCTTCAAAAACTTCTTTAACCTATGCGTGAAAAGAAACCACA
The DNA here is from genome assembly GCA_037975025.1 of Excoecaria agallocha. Lineage (NCBI taxonomy): Eukaryota > Viridiplantae > Streptophyta > Magnoliopsida > Malpighiales > Euphorbiaceae > Excoecaria > Excoecaria agallocha. Next base: position 34,109,013 of record CM075815.1, on the reverse strand, counting down.
CGCTAAGCATAACGCTTAGTGGTGTTCAAGCAATTCTATTTTTCCAAAATATATATTAAATTAAGTAAAGCATATACACATTTAAAGTTATCAAACAAATGCACATTTTCACCCATCGAGCATATACAAATGATAAGAAAAATCTATAAAGGCAATTTAAGCAAGTATATGAATATGGTTATTATTTACTAATTAAACCAAATGTCTGGCTAAGTCTACGATCTGAATTTGCCCCAAGTAAATCCAGCAAAATCGCATCGAGTTGGATAAACGGAATGTAATTGGGGGATCGAGTTCTCGAAACCATCTAATGCCCTTTTAACAATTTTTCTTTTAATTATATACATTTCTACACACACACACACACACACACACACACACACATATATATACAATTGTGGATTCAGCTCTCGGAACCATCCAATCCTAATTGACATGCCAATTCTATCCAATTTTTCCAATTCCCTTATGGCTTTACTAAGGGCAAATGAGAAATTTCCATTAAACATTTAGTCATGCTTGTAAGTAACTTCCAAAGCAAATATACTTTACTTATTTTTAATCAAATAATTTAACCTTCAAATTTCACTTTTCCTTTCCTTTCATAGCATTTTAAGTTAACAACTCATTATTCATCAAGGATTAGATACCCAAATAACTTTATGTCATCAACCATAATTCAAGCAAAATATTTTCTAGTTATATTGATATTTCAAGCCATACTCAATTTGTATTAATTATAAAACATAATTACTAGTCTTTGGATTTAAAACTAATATATATATACAACCTTGTCAAATTTTAAACCCAATATTTGTAACTTGAATCATAGTAAAATCAACTAAAATTCATAATCTCCACATACCTAAGCATACTCAAAGTACATCATCTATAATACATGCTTATTAGTTCTCAAACATCTCAATTAATTATAAACATAGCCATCATTTAATTCCTAACTTAATTTGCATAACTCTACTCATACAAAATCAACAAAACATTAAAAATTCTAACATACATAATGCATAATTAAAAAGAAAAATAAATTTGCTTGCACACTTACTTGCTTGTTGATCTCTTCTCAAAATTTCAGCCTTTAGGACATTAATTCTCCATTAATTTCATTCTCTTTCTCTATTTTCTTTATCTACTCTATTTCCTCTCTCTACACAAATTCACAACCCACAAGAATTTCTCAACAATTCATGTACCAAATCATAAATTATAGCAATTTCAAACAATTATTTTGCTAAAAATTCACTTAACCACCATGAATTTCCTTTTTCCCCAATTAATTAAAACCCTAGATCCAAAATTACATCATCTCTACCTCAAATTTGTCACTATAAACCAATAATTAAGAGTAAGAAGAAGCTTACCCAACCAAGGAGAGAGAGAGAGCAACACAAGAGGGTGATTGGGTGGAGGAGGAGCCAAACAGAGTTGCTGCCATGCAAAGAAGAAGAAAAAAGAAGGAGAAAAAGAAGGAGGAGGAGGAGGAGGAGGCAGTGGTGGCATGGACGGCGAGAGGCAATGTCGGTGGGAGCGACGGTGAGTGGCTGGCCGGACTAAGAGGAAGGGGAAGGGAAGTGGGAGTGGCGTCGGGCTCTTTGGGACCAAGCAAAAGGAACCAACTGGTTCCTTAAGAATTAAGAGAAGGGAAATGGCCAAAACGATGTAGTTTTGGCCAAATGCCCCTTTTAGTCCTCCAACTTTGCTTTATTTACAATTTAACCCTAGAACTTCTTATTTTTTTTACAATAACACCCAAAATTCAATTATAATTCCACCCAAAATTATTTTATATTTATAATATTGTCAATTCTATATATGATTTGGGTTAATTTAAAAATCGGGGCGTTACAATGACTAATAACTGAGTCACTTTTCTTCTTTTTTTTTCCTGAAGCATGTTTTTTTTGCCCCACCGATAAAGGAAAAAGTGATAATGCCCCAAAAAGACACTTTTGAACATTGAAATTCTCAAAGGAGAGCATGCAAAAAGCATTTTGAAAATATAAAACCCCAAAGAGAGCAACAATGCTTTTGTTCCCTGTCTATTTATGAGCAACGTTATCCTTATTAGATAACCTCGATAGAAGCTGACTTAGGATCCAATATCTACAATAGTACTTCAAAAGTAAAGTAAGTGGAAGAGATTCAAATCTTGATTAGAATGATGATAATGCACCTATACAATAGCAAACATATAAAATCGCAACAAGCAAAGAGAAGGGACAAATTACGACCAAAAAAATATATCAACGAATTGGTTCTATGGGTGAAAAGAGTGAGTCTATTCACAACACTCATAGTGCCCTTACAAGGATGGTGTGCAAGATAGAGTAATGATATCAAAGTTGATTAAGAGAATTCAACCTAAGGGGAAGATTTATTGATGTGGCTTGAATTTAATTGGAATCCTAGATGACTATGGCATATAATCCCATTTCAAATAGGATTATGATTAAATTAGAATTCTACTATTGAAATAAGGCAAGTCATATTCCAAACGGAATTGGTAAATGCTAATCTTAATACAATTAGGATTATTTTAAAGCCTATAAATACATAATAAGTTAAGGATTTTGTAATAGAAAATTTATAGAGAGCTCAATAAATTAGCGGTGGAAAAAATTACATCTCACCATAGCGAAATTATTGTCTTTATCTTGCTCGTGGATGTAGACATATTTGCATGAATCATGTTAAATTCTTATTTCATTTTTTCTCTCTTATATTTGTTTGTGATTGTCTTAACTAATTGCGTTTAATCTCAAACACCCATATTTTCAAATATAGAAAATACTTTGTGTTTACACTTTAACAAATTGCTACGATTTTTTTATTTTTAAAATTATAAATAAAAATATATAATTATAATATTTCTTTAAAATAATTTATTAGGTGCAGAGGAGTACACCAAACTAGTTTTGTAAAATGAGGTAAGACAAGCGGCTGTAAATTGAAAATGATTTATTATAAAAAAAAAATAAGAAATCATTTTGCCCTTAAAATTCCAAATATAAGGTAAAAATTAAAAAATATTACAATAAAATAATGAATTGTCATGCCTTTTGCCTGCCCTTTTCAAATCTCAATTACAAATTAATGAAAAAAAATCCGGTAAGCTTTTTTGGGATCTCCCTTGCGGGTATAGCAATTCGTGCCGGTACTATAAGCAGAAAGTACTTCTTTGCAGTACGATTTTGTACTAGTAACCAATTCATCAACTAACAAATTTCTTAAAAATAAAAAATTTAAAGTGTAGATTTATATAATGTTTCGGTTTGTATAGGCGTAGTCACCTTATTACGAGTGAAGTCAATTCACTCCGCTCAATTTGAAAAAAGAATTTCAAAATGCTACCAATAAAATTTATTTTTTTCAAAATTTATCTTACTAAAATTTTTAAATAATTCTATTAGCATTGATCACTTTAAAAAGTTGATCCTATTAATATTTTCATTAAAAATTAAATTCATTAAAATATTTAAAAATATTAAAATTATTATTTATGCTTTACAACAATAAATAGGACAATTGATCGTAAAATTTGGATATATATATATATATATATATATAAACTTATATTACCGATATATTATCCAATGATGATTTTTTGATATTAGAAGGAATTAACAATCCTATTCAATTGTTAGTTAAAACAAGAAAAAATTTAGTGTATCCTTTAATTTATTTGCTTGTCAAATTAATTTTGATATAACCAGTCGCGATAGCAACTATTGAAAAAGCATTTTTTTGCTATAAATATAATAAAAAGTCGTTTGCGAAATCGAATAGCAGATCAATTATTAAATAATTTTTTAATTACTTATATTGAAAGGAATGTATTTGAAAGTATTAACAAATAAAAAATTATTCAATACTTTCAAAATATGAAAAATCGTAGAACACAACTGTATTATTATTATTATTATTATTATTATTATTATTATTATTATTATATTTTTTTCATGTTAATGAATTTTTTTATTGGCAATAAATTTTGATTCCACTGAATTTAATTTCTGGCTACGTTCTTTTTTGTATAATATTATTTTTATTTATTCTTTAGAAAAAAATTTTATTATATAATATGCTATGTATCTATTTATTTGAATGTTATATAATAAAAAATAATAAAATTTTTCTAATATTAAAACATCAATGATAATAATATTATATTAATTAAAATATTAAAAATAAAATTCTACTTTAGAAAAATAAATAAATAAATAACTATGTTAAAGAATTAAATAAATAAATAGCTAGGGCTTTGCTTTGACTTCAGCTAAAAGAAAATGCCTTTCCATGTAATTGGGTGGTTGCTGGTTGCCAACCAGCGGTTGGTGCGTGAAATCCCACGATACACACGTGAGTTTTTTAATTTTCTTAAATAAATTCTAAAGTTCAATTTATCACTTAATATATTAATTACTAAAAACTTCAAAATATTGAAATTTTTAAAAATAACATCCTTTTATCAAATAAAAATTTTCAAATTGTTAATTCATACGAATTCAGTTGATGAGATAAAATAAAATTTAATTTAATTTCAATTTTCAATTATCTTAATTTAATTATAATTAAAAATTAAACCGTATTTATCCATAAGGAGAGATCTTCATAAAACATTTTGATAACAATCTAACATAGAATTATTTTCTTCTAAATGATTTACAAATTTGGGAACTTTTTAGCTATGAAAAATAAGAGAAATCGTGATTTTTACTTTAGTTTCATATAATTGGTTGGATTAAAAGATTCAATCATTATTAGGGTTCTATCTGGATGAATATTGAAGAATAATTAATTGCAGCTTTCAAAGGATTCCAATTTATAAATATTTAAAATAAAAAAATAAATTAGACATACTTTCTCGACTCTAGATTTTTAATTTGCACTCGCTACAATAATGCTACAACACAAATATTTTAAAGTCACTTATCCTACTAAATTAGTATGTTTTGCCGTGTTGTCATTCCATGCTCCGTGCACGGGCGCATCAAGCCGGTGCAATGCGTTTAAGATACATACATTCAATGCATTAGTACAAGGATACATAAAATTGTGGCTCTATTTTACCCTATTAATAAAAATATATATATATGATTGGCTACATTGGAAAACAAGAGAGAGTTGAAAAATGAGATACATCATTTTTAATATATTTTTTAACTTAATATATATTTTTCTCTCAAACTTTACATAACTTTTTTTTGGATCAATTTCACCCATTATCACTAAACTTAGCCCTTATTATCCAAAAGTAACTAATTTATTTTTTCTAACGGAAATGTTACTGAACTTATTACCTTTTTATATAAAAGTCATGTTTACCAGTTTTTTGTGATGATCCGGGCCGAAATAATGATGTGGCATGTCACGTTAACAGCCCCTTGCCGAAATGATGATGTGGCACGCCACATTAGCAGCCTCTTGCCGAAATGATGATATGGCATGCTCCTTGCCAACATGATGATGTGGTACGCCACTTCATCCGTCACATCACGTGAAGATACCATGTCAGCTGCCACGTCACCTTTTGAAATAAACAAATGAGAAAAAGACACATGTCAATCCATTTACTTTAACCAAATCCAAATTGGGTCTTGCTAAGGTGATGGGCTTCTAAGTTTATAAACTCATGCCACTCCCTTTGCCTTTCCAATGTGGGATATGGAAAGTTTGAGAACATGACATTTTCATGATCTTTCTTGCTTTCTTAACCATTGAATCCATCACATTGTTATGATTTTTTTTGCTTTAACATTTTCTAATTTTTTCATGGAATGTGTATGTGATGGTTAAAGCCAAAAAAAATCATGAAAATATTATGGATTCAATGGTTAAGAAAGCAAGAAAAACTATTAAAGAATAAAGTTTGAGAAGATTATTCTTTTTTATGGTTTTTCTTACTTTCTTAACCATTGAATCCATCACATTTTTATGATTTTTTTTTACTTTAACCATCACATACACATTCCATGAAAGAATTAGAAATGATTAAATCAAAAAAACCATGAAAATGTGATAGATTCAATGGTTAAAAAAGTAAGAAAAACCATGAAAATGTCATGTTCTCAAGCTTCCCATATCCTATATTAGAAAGATAAAGGGAGTGGCATGGGTTTATAAGCTTGGAAGCCCATCACCTTAGCAAGACTCAATTTGAATGGATGATCTAATTTGGATTTGGTTAAGGCAAATGGGTTGACATATGTCCTTTTCTCATTTGTTTATTTCAATAGGTGACGTGGCGGTTGACATGGCATCTTCGCATGATGTGGCATGCCACATCATCATTTTTACAAGGAGTAGATGATATGGCATGCCACGTCATTGCCATGTCATCATTCCGACAAGGGCTGCTAACGTGACGTGCCATGTAATCATTCCGCCCCGGATCATCATCGAAAACCGATAAACATGACTGTTATACAAAAAGGTGCTAAGTTCAATGACATTTCCGTTAGAAAAAATAAGTCAGTTACTTTTGGGTAATAAGGCCTAAGTTCAGTAATTATGGACGAAGTTGATTCAACTTTTTTTGCACGTTAAATGTATTCTATTATTCATCTAAATTTAATAAAATTGCACATATTGACCCCTTAAGTGACAAATTATAAAGCAATTTATTATATATATTGGGCATATTAAAATAAAAAGCACAAAAAAGGCACAAAAATTATTTTTTATTTGTTTCTAATTTTTTTAAACCGTTTTTCCATTTTTTCTTTATTAATTTTATCTTTTTTTTTCCATTTTTCATTTTATTTTCTTTCTCTTAACAACAATAACTTTTATGCGTATTTTAGAACTTATATAGAGTGATTTTTGGTTATATGGGGGGAAAATAGAAATATTTTTGTCAACTTGAGGTGTATAATAGAGAGCTTACATAGTTTATGCTTAAAAAAGGTTTCTTCTACAAAATTTGAGGAGAAAATATATATTAAGCCTATTTTTATTTGCTTGCATCCATCAACGTATTAACATGTACAAACCACAAAAAGTTTTCTTCCAAGCCAATTGCCTTTATAATTTGGATGGCTAAAATTGTTGAAATTGTAATCATGGCTTAGATTTGGGTAAACCGATAAAAAGGCATTTAAAGTTGTTCAAAAAATTCATTTTGACACCTAAAATATGAGAGTGACCTATTAGATACTTGAATTATTCAATTTTGGTAAATAAACAATATTTGTTGATTTGGCAACAAGTGTGATGGTTTCAATAGTTTAAGCGCTTGTAGCCTAATGTTAGGCTTGGTCTCCAAAGGAATAAGAAAATAAATCATAATAGAAAGAATCTTTCCACAATTTCTCTTTATCTCCTTTGTTTTCTTTCTCTATCTTTGTTTCTCCATTCATTTAGCAAAGCATCTTTCTTTCGTTTGTCTAACAGTTCAACAAGCTAATGGAAAAATATGCCATCTACTCCTTATGCATGCAAAGCAACTCATCATAATTTTCTATAACAATATTGATGAACTTAATATGCTAACTTGTAGTATTTTTCTTCAAGAAATTTTGCAATCAAAGTATATGAAATGGGCTTTTTGAAGCATATTCACATAATTTGACAAATTTTCTTTCATTTTAGAGGACCACCAAACTTAGGGTATAACTTAGTAAGAAACTAGACTTCGAGAATATCTTAGCAAAAAACTTTTGTATCACTTGACCGGCTATTGAGATCTAGAATGCAATGTCGAGCAGCAAATACACATGCTTTCACAAGCAAGAAAAAGCTTCTTAAAAATAAAATTTGTTTCCGTAGGCCACACCTCTACAAAGCAGAGGTAAATCTAAAAGATCTAAGGATTGATTTTACAAAGGAGAAAAAGAGATATGCAATGGAAAGTTTGGATAGTTTCTTTCTTTTTCTCTTTCTTTCTTTCTTTCTTTCTTTCTTTCTTTCTTCTTCAGTGCACCTATTTTTACCACCAATACCATTTTTGAAAGACGATGCCAACCACATGACAATCACATATATATAAGTGTCAATGCCATATCAGTGTGGGTGTAATTCACACAACCTCACTTCCTATATTTGTGTTTATTAATATCAAAACTAAAGAGTTAAGGTGTCCAATGTTGACATTTAAGCTTAAAAGTTTTTGGAAAACTTTGAGTATCTTTTTATGGGTTTACCCCTTAGATTTTGCAAGGAAAAATTCTCATGTAAGGACACTAGCTTACACCTAAATTTGGAGGAAGTCTATTGTCCATTTCATAATATGATATTTTTCACATTTGACCATCAAATTAACTATCTAAAAATCAAAAAGTAAAAAAAAATACGGCATACTAATAAGTATTTTAGCCAAGACCTAAATTTGGAAAGCACATTGTCTTATTTATTTTAATTATATTCTTTACATCCATAAATATAACTTTGCATCTCATTTTTATTTGTGTTATATTATTATATAGCTTTCAATTGTTTTATAAATTATAATAAACTTGTAATTTCTCTATTATTTATTTTCTAAATTTGCCTTATGATTAATAATGTTGGCAATGCTTATAATGTAAAATAATAAATAATCTCATATTAATTATAGGTATAACAAAAAAAAATGCAAGCAAAATTTTATTTTAAAATTATATTAACTTCGTTTTTTAATATATATATATATATATATATATATATATATATATATATATATATAGCAAGAGATGGATGACCAAGCAAATAAATCAGGTCAAAATATGTTAAAAGAATGATATGAATCAATCCATAACATAATCCATTTAGGTTAATTTAGATTGACTTACAAATTGACCTTGATTTAATCTACTTTTTTTTAATCATACGAGTTAGACTATATATTAGTCAGGTCTAGTCTAGATTGAAAAAAATTACGAATTATATAATTCAGATTTGCCAAATCAATTCAAAATTTAACATGTATAAATGTAGTTCGTATAAGTTAATTTCAAATTTAGGTCATTTGAATTGTGCTATTCTTTTTCTAGATTAATTTGGTTTTGAATCAATTGAATTTTAGGCTTTCGATTGCCTATGGGATCTCAAAATGGATTATGAAAAATACTTTTGATTGATTCATTATGTTAAAATTTTGTGTAATGGTGCAAAATGGCCTTTTTACTTTTGCCAAAAGTGTAATGTAGCCCTCCAACTTTATTTTGGTGCAATATTATCTCTAAACTTTTAACATTGGACAAATATTGCTCTCTATTAACTGCATGTTAAAGCTAACCAATTCCTATCCATTGACCTTAACACCTAGTTTTGGAAAAAAGTGCAATACTACCCTCTACTTTACTTTTGGTGCAATATTATCTTTGAATTTTTAAAAATGTAGCAATGTTGCCCCTACATTAAACGTCTATTAAAGTAAATCAATTTTCATCTACTAACCTTAATACTTAAATTCTGACTCATTGATAAATGACATATAGGATATCATGACAGCATGCCAAAAAATAAAATTAAATGATAAAAATATCTATCTACATTGAATTCTCTCCAACTTAATTCTAAACTAAAAGAAAAAAAATTAATTCTTTTAGTGAAAAGTTGTGAGATTTGCTACTAAATGATAGGAACCAAAAACCAAAAATAAAATAAAATAAATGTCATCTAACAATAAGAAAATATCGGAATAGTTTCACTTATAAAAAATAAAATTCTACTAATTATATGTGTTCTCTCTTTATGCAAAGAAAGGATGATATTATGCGTATTGAGATTTTACATACATAATTGCTTCATTGAGCATATCAGAATATTTGAAAGAGAAAGTTCATCATCCTGTCTGAACACGTTGACCAAAGAAAGTGTTGATTAAAACCATCATCTGTCTCTAAGAGATTAGGTTCCATTTTGTGAATAATTAGAGTCATAACCACCACAAGCGCCACCAGTGCAATAAAGACAATCACAATCTTATTATGAAAAAGGTTACAATTTTCCAACCATGAGAATGGCTTGATGCCCACAAGATCAAGAGTATTCTATTAGGATTTTAATCGAAAAGTTTAGATTTGTGTATGTGAGATTTTCTATTAAATAAAGTTTGTGAATTTGGAATTTTTGAAGGGGTACAAATAAATAATGAAATTTTAACTTATTTCTTTTATTTTAACTTTTTTATGTGATATTGCAAATTAGAGTTAAATCACATTCTATGTGTAATTAAATGATGAGTTAGATGTCAGGTGTTAAGGTCAACTGATAGAAATTTATATAACTTAACAGACTATTAATGGATGGACGATATTACTTCAATTTCGAAAATTCAAAGGCAGCACTGTACCAAAAATAAAATAGAAGGGCTACATTGAAAATAGATGTTAAGGTCAATGGGCAAATATTGGTCAACTTTAATATACCATTACTAGAGGATTAACATTGCTCCAAATTTGAAAATTCAAGGGTAATATTACATCAAAGTAAAGTACAAGGACTATATTGCACTTTTGACAAAAATGAAAAGATAATTGTGCACCATTACCCTAATTTTTTTTTAACAATGAATGCAACATTTTAAAATTTTTTTATTAAAAATTTATTTAATGTTTTATGCATATTATTTCATAATAATTATTCATAAGTATTTTAATTTTTATAATATAAATTAAAAGGGATAAGAGTCAAGTTTGCTCTTAAACTATGCAAAATTGATACAAATTTACCCTTAATTTTTTTTTTTGGTTTAAAATGGTCCATAAACTATTCGAAATGGCTCATAATTGCCCTTATAAGTAATGATAAGGAAAAATATATTTTTATTTTAACAAATAATAAGGACAAATGTGAATCAATTTGGTAGTTATAGCCTATAGGGATAAATGTGAAACAATTTAATAATGACATGAGCAAACTAATTTAGTAAGAACATGGCCATTTTTGAAGAAAGACATAATTTAAAGGCAAATATGTACTATTTTGCATAATTTAAGGAAAAGTTTGACATTTTTTTCAAATTGAAATAGCATGAATCAATAGATAATTAGTTTATGTAATAATAATAATAATAATAATAATAATAATACTCCATCTGTCACGTAATTTTTGTCCACCTTTTCTTTTCATCTATCCCTAAAAATTGTTTACTTTCATTCTTTACATTATGGTCAACATATAAATTGTCTATTGTAACTCTATTTAATTTTATCTTATTAATTACAATTTAAAATTTCCATGCTATCTTACTAATCATGATTTTTATATTTTCAATAATATTTAGGAAAAATATATCCCGTGGTTTTTGAACTTTAATGTTTTTCTATATTAAATCTCTATATTTTAAAAAGTTGATATTGGATCTCTCTGCTTTTCAGATAACTCATATTATATCCAATTTAAATGAAAGTGGCAAAATTGAAATGCACGGTCTTTTAATCTTGCGTGAGATCAACTTAAAATGATTGCGGGATCCATTAAAACATAAAAAATGCAGGTTAACCAAAATAAAAGGCTAAACAATAAGATGGACATGCTATGTGATAATGCTTTCACACTCACACCAAAAATCCCTCTTAGCAAAATGATTGGCATGTTAGATTTTATGGGTCTTATTCATCACATATTTATGCAGTGAAAAAATAAATAACCAAAATCCATAAGCGGATTCATCTTATCAAAATAATTATAAAGATCATAGGCTATAATTCAAACTTTTACTTGAAAATTTTGTTGATCAATTGATTTATTCCTTCTTATTGGATTGTTGTAAATCACCAATATCCAATTTCGAACATCTTTGAGGTATCCATAATAGGATATGATTCAATAATGTCCAGCACCTTGCAAAAATCAAACTAATTAAGGGAGTAGTAAAATCAGGTCGATTGAAAAAAGATAAGAAGAAAAACCGATTTAGCATAGCAAAACTCTTGTGATTGGTTAACTAACATAGGCCTAGCTCACATATTTACCAAATTCATGAATTCAACATTTTTTTTCAACGGGCGTTCAAAACTCTCAACACTTGTTAAGTTAATCTCATGGTTGTTGAACATTTCAAACGACTATTAGTTCTGTGTGCATCCAAACTAATTGGATTCAATTTTCTAATGCCCATTCATTCTAATGAGTGGCCATTGATTGTTGCTTCCAATGCTCCTTCATCAACTTGAATGGTCATTGATTTAGTCAGAAACCAATACAACTTTTCTAATTTATATTTAAACTCCATAACTTTTATGATGTTTAAATCTCAACCCCAAAACTCTTTTCTCATATTAAATAAGTTCTTCGAAATCAAATATGTCTAACTTAGTCATTATGTTTTGCCTAAGATCATATTCTGTTATATGTGTGATCTTATGGGATTTTATGCATGTTGACAGCATAAGATATTAAACTTTAATTTGCATGATTTAACTCTTTAAATCATTTTCATCATTCCTAATTGCTAATTATATATATCTTATTTAAGTCATGAGAGACTTCTAATAAGTTATCATGACTATCCAAATGACAAAGCTAGTCAGTGGTAGTGACTATTCCCTTCTATATCCAATTACCATATAATTACTCCTTTCACCATCTTTATATCTCATTTAGGTTAAGAGTTATAAATTAATGTCAAACTCTATCAACTCAAATATGTCGTTCTCATACTTTTATCTTTATTCCCGAAGTACTCTTGTGAATCTCATTCACCTAGCATTTCCACTTTGTCTAGAGTTTCTTGAATAAAGAAGTACAAAGATGGTGAGATAAGTTCCCCATTCTAATCTGGTGTGGTGAATCTTATATTGGTCATTCAACTACCTCTAAGTAGTTCATGCTATACCCAATTATCCTTATATCTTATTTAAGTTAAGATTTGTGAATTAATGTCAAACTTTATCATCTCAAACATGTCGTTCTCATACTTTTATCTTTATTTCCAAAATACCCTTGCGAATCTCATTTACCTTTCAATTCCACTTTGTCCAAAGTTTCTTGAATAAAGAAGTAAAAAAAATGGTAAGATAAGTTCCCCATTCTAATTTGGGGTGGTGAATCCTATATTGGTCATTCAACTACCCCTAAGCAGTTCATGCTATAACTAATCATTGAGTTATGTATACTCCGTGGAAGGAATAAAAGTATAGGAGTCAAAGTACAACTATTCCTACTTGAAATTACCATGATGACCTCAGGTCTTAGGATACTTGCACCATTAACCTGCAGAGATTCTTAACTGACATAGATTGAGTATCAATGTTAAGATTCTTTTTGCGGATCTCTAATGTACTCGTTTCTCAAATAAGCATCCACATGTTAACTTCAAGTATCACCACACTTGTAGCTTATGAGAAGTACTATTTAACCTAGTCAAGAAGTATAACATGTACTTGTCTATTCATATTAACAATGTCCTAGTTTGTTAATACTATGCCTATGGACAATTTAGATATCAACATATTTGCATGCAATAGGACTTTCATATCATGACCACTTTATGATTTCCTTTGCACTATATTTATATACATAAGACTTTATTAAATAGTTTAATATTATATCAAACACATATAATTAATTGAGTAATGTTTAATGAATAATGCCTTTTATAAATAACGAATGTCTTAATATACATGAAATGCATCCCTATTACAAGGGCTTTAGGACATCAAGATTACCTAACCTACTAATACGAGACAAAATAACACAATTCAAAGCATTAAGAATTTCAAAAAAATCATCATAAATATGACCCCATCTAGTGTAGTATTTTTTGTTTGAATAGAGCTTATCAAAGACAATCTTGGAGTCTATTTCCACACAAAGTTTTGGAAAGAAAACAGGCTACATTCACACGGGAATAAGAACAAACAAACAAGAAAATATTAAGAAGAACACAAGAATTTAAAGAGATTTGGCCAAACAATGCCTACGTCCTTGGTGACGGCTATTATTTTATTCTAGAGAATATTAATTCTCTAACCTTTTACAGCAGCACACAAAACTAGGTTAAAATATTGATATTTATACATAACCTACCAGGTACGCAATTACATAATTGTCCTGTACCCTAAACGTGTACACACACTTTCCCAAACCCATTAGGATTTCAGCCTCACATGCATGCCACTCAGACAGATTACTCTAGCTATCCAATCGGATAGTCTAGCTCTCCTAAGCGTCCCATTCCTCCGATTGTCCTTATCCGATTATACATACTCCATATGTTCATCTGATCGGATTCTCCTGAGCAAACACTCTTTGCTCTGCTTCCATCATCTGTCGGTTGGCTGGTATATGAGCCATTCCCAACAAATCTCCACCTTGGCGAATATCAAGCCCCTTTAGAGATTCAACCATGGATTTTCTCACATACTTAAGTAGGTTGGGCCACCATGCTTTTTTTTAGCAACTACAAACGTTCAACAAGTCCAAACAATGCATGAACTTGTTAGTAGTCACTAGCTTCGTTAACATATCAATTGCATTCTCACTAGTGTGCACCTTCTGCAACAGTATCTCACTAGATGCAACCAATTCTCTGATCTTATGATATCTTACATCAATATGCTTAGTCCTTGCATGGTACACTTGGTTCTTAGCCAAGTAAATAGCACATTGACTATCACAATTCAACTGGACTCCACCTTGCTGAATGCCCAGTTCCTTTACTAGCCCAAAAATTCATAATACTTCTTTAGCAGCTTCAACTACTACCATGTACTTGGCTTCAGTTGTGGACAATGCTACTATGGGCTGAATAGTTAATCTCCAACATAGAGGTTCTCCACCAAGAGTAAACACATACTCGGTCGTCGACCTCCTATCATCCAAGTCTCCAGCATAATCCAAATCCACAAATCCGACTACAAAAGGACCTTTTTGCTGATTCCTAAATACTATTCCATACCCGACCGTCCCTCTCAGATACCTAAAAATCCACTTGACTGCTTTCCAATGTCGCCTTCCTGGTTTTGACATGTACTTACAAACTTGATCGACCGCTTGAGCTAAATCAGGTCGGATACATACCATTGCGTACATTAAGCAACCGACTGCATTGGCATATGGCACCTTTGCCATGTCTTTATTTTTTTTATTTATTTTAGGGCACTAATCGAATGAAAGCTTAAAGTGATTTGCCAATGGAGTGCTTACAGGCTTAGCTTCGCTCATCCCAAACCTTTCTAACACTTTCTCAATGTAACCCTGTTGAGATACCCACGGTTTCTTTGAGCCTTTATTCTTGTGAATCTCCATTCCTAGAATCTTCTTGGCTGCTCCTAAGTCTTTCATCTTAAATTCTTGGCTTAACAAATCTTTCAAACCAAGAATATCTTGCATCCTCTTTACAGCAATCAGCATATCATTAACATACAGTAACAAAAACAAAAGTCCCATCATCTAGGCTCTTAACATAAACACAACAATCATACTCACATCGTCCTATAGCCGATCTAAATCATGAAGGAGTCGAATCACTTGTACCACGTCTAGGAGACTATTTCAACCCATACAAAGATTTCCTTAACCTACAGACTAGGTTCTCTTGTCCAGGTTGAGTGAACCCTTTCGGCTGCTGCATATAAATTTGCTCCTCCAGATCCCCATGCAAGAAAGTAGTTTTAACATCCATATGCTCTAAATGCGAGTCCCAACTGGCTACTAATGCAAACACTGCCCTGATTGAAGTGTGCCTGACCATCGGAGAAAAAATTTCCTCATAATCTATCCCCTTCTGCTGAGCAAAACCCTTTGCTACCAATCGAGCCTTAAACTTTTTCCCTTTTTTTTTGATACTACTGGTTTCCTCTTGTATACCACTTGCATCCAATAGCCTTCTTCGCCTTTGGAAGCCGAATGAGCTCCCAAGTTTGGTTTTTATTCAACGACTCTATCTCCTCAACCATTGCACCCATCCATTTTTCTTTCTCCTAGCTTGTAATAGCTCCTTGAAAGGTAGTTGGATCATCACTACTAACTAACAGTGCAAAGGAGACCATGTCTTCAAAACCAAATCTGGTGGAAGGCCTTACATTGGTGCCTCTCTCTCTATCTTGGGCTAAATTATAATCCTGCCGATCATCTAAATCTGAAGCCTCAGACAGTGAATGTGAGCTATCGTTTCGATCGGCCACGACATCTTTATTTCGCTCAATTTCCATGGTAACTGTACCATCTCCAAACTAGAGCTCTCTCCTGGCACCTTATCTTAATTTAGCTGTAACATAAACTGCTTATCAAATACAACATCTTAACTAATCACCATCTTCTTTTCATTTGAATCCCAAAACTTATACCCTTTCACACCCTTCTTATATCCCAGAAAGATGCACCTCTTGGACTTAAGATCTAGTTTTGACCTTTCATCACCAGGTATGTGCACATAGGCAGGACATCCAAAAATGCGCAAGTGTTCAAACCCGACTGCATGACCTGTCCATACTTCCTCTGCAACCTTTCCACCCAATGATGCACGTGGGGATCTATTAATCATATAACATGCCATATTCACAACCTTTGCTCAGAAGCTCTTTGGAAGACCGGCATTCAGTCTCAAGCATCTGGCCTATTTGGTCAAGGACCTATTCATCCGTTCGGCCACACCATTTTGCTATGGTGTCTTCCTCACTGAAAAATGCCTTTGAATCCCATGCTCCTTACAAAACTTCTGAAACTGTGAATCAGTATACTCTGTGCCATTATTCGATCTCAGATACTTGATCTTCTGACCAGTCTGGTTCTCCACCTCAGCCTTGCATAGCTTAAACTTGGTGAAGACTTTCGATTTCTGCTTCAAGAAATATATCCAGAACTTTCTTGAAAAATCATCAATAAACGTGACATAATATTGAGATCCTCCTAATGACTTCTCCCTCGTAGGACCCCACACATCCGAATGCATATAGTCGAGAATCCCTTCGATTTTGTGCTTGTCGACCGCAAAACTAACCTTAGTTTGCTTTCCAATAACACAAAACTTACAAAACTCAAGCTTACTGCTTTTAACTATTAGAGAGTATGCCCTAGAGCCCATGTAATAGGGATGTTTTTCATATGTATGAAATTTATATTCTTAATAAAAGGCATCATTCATTTATTAATGCTGTGTTTGAATACATGAGTTTGTAAATCTTAAATTAATAAATGAAGTCCTAGATATTATAAACACAGTGCAAAGGCAATCATGAAGGTGTTCATGATGTGAGATGTCTATCGCATGCAAATGTGTTAATATCTAAATATCCCTAGTCATAGAATTAACAAGATAGGACATTGTTAATTCGGACAGACTAGCACATGTTATGCTTCTTGAATGGTTCAAGCAATGGTTCTCATAATTGTGATTATGGATGATAATCAAAGCTAACATGTGGATGCTTGTTAGAGGAACAAGTTCATTGGAGACCTGCAAAGAGAATCCTCATATGGATATTAAATCTATGTCAGTGAGGAATCTCTTCATAGCGGTTGTGCAAGTATCCTTAGACTTGAGATCACCAAAGTTATCTTAAGTAGCAAGTGGTATACTTTGACTCCATAACTGATTACTTCCAACTGGGAGTGAACATAGTTAGGAGATTGGGTATATCATGACCTACTTGAAGATAGTTGAGTGATTGACAAAGGATTCACCATCCCAGATTTAACAAGGGAAGTTATCTCACATGTTTCTATAATTACCTTGTTCAGTGAATCTCTGGCCAGAGTAATATGCCGAGATGGATGGAGATCCATGAAGGGCATTTTAGGAACAATGGTTAAATTAATAGAACATACATAATTAGATTTATATGAGTTGACAGAATTCCATACTCAGAATCTAATTGAGATAAGAGTGGTGAAAGGAGTAATTGCACGGTAACTGTTTCTATGGAAGGGTACAGTCAAACCACATGACTTTCCTGACATTTGGGTAGTCATGATGCCTAGCTAGAGGCCAATCATGACTTGTATAATGATGTATCAAAATATCAATAGAGATTGATAAAATGATTTAAAGGAGTTTAAATCATATGAGTTTTGAATAGAACTCACGATTACATATTATACTGCCAATATGGACAGGAACCCAATAGGTCACACACATATAGAGAAAAGGGTAAAATGGTAAAATGACAAGGATAATAATATTTGATATTATTATAAAGGTAGAGAGGAGAATATGATAATAATTAATTAAAGAGTTTAATTAATTATGATCAAATAAAATTATCCGCGGAACTTTTGAGAAATGTTCTGTAAATTGGACCTAAATGAAATAATGTATTTCATGATTAATTATTATTGTCTTATAAGTGTTATAAGACTAATATAAGTGTTATAGGACTGATATAATAATTAATGGGACCATTGGAGAAATTATAAAGGGCCAAAGGAATGAAGAAGTTGGAGGAAGCCCTCCAGAAGAGGGCTACACGCCAACTCCATACAGAAGGGCTTAGAGGGATTTTTCTTGGACCAAATTAATTTATATATGTTACATAAGTGTTATGGAACTCACATATTTAATTTGGTTGGATTTGGAATCCATTTGGGTATTTAAATCCAATTAGATGCACAAAGGGCCTAGTTTGTGGATTTTGTGCATGGTCTTTTATGAAAAGATTTAATTTGGATTTAATTAAGCCCAAATGATTATAATTAATTCCAGAAGCCCAATTAATAATTCTCCAGCAATTTTAAAGAGCCCAATCTCATTAAGGAGTTGGAATTTTAACCTAACTATAAAAGGCCAACTAATGAGAATTAGGGTTAAGTGATTAAAACAAAAGGAAAGTCTTTTTCTCTTAATTCTCTCTCCCTTTTGCGCCACTTCCATTGCTAGCCTCTTGGATTTCGGCCAGCCCTAGTTGAACACCAATTTGTTGGTTCAATTTACCCCTCTCTAGTGTGGATTACTCATTGGAGGTGTTCGATTTTGGACACTGTGGTTTGCGACAACCCGGTGTGAAGTAAAATCAACTGTACAACAAAAATCAAAGGTGATTTTTCTTATTCTCATATAGTTATATTGTGTATTCATGGCAAGATCAGATCTTATGGTTAAAAAATTTTAAAATTCCGCTCATGTATGTGATGCATGTAACCGTTAAAATCTAACATGGTATCAGAGCCACGGTTTTGCCATGGATATACAATTCTATATTTTTTCTGCGGAATAAGTTTTGTTTTGTTTTGAGTTATTTATTTCATGAACTTTAAAATATTAGATTTGATTGTTCATGAATGAGAAATATTGATTTCTGGTTGTATGTGTGATCAAATAAATTTGGTGGAAACAAAAACGAAATTTTTGAAGCATTATGATTTGGGTTTGGCGTGAAACCCATTAGGGTTTGGCGTGAAACCCTAGGTAATGTAGGGGCTGTTCTAATTTAATTTCTTATGGATCCATTTAAAAATCATTTAGATGATATTTTATGTGTTTAATATTTGATATTAAACCGTAGGATCGAACGGAATTAAAATCGAACAAGTTTTGCATGAAAACTAGTTTTGTCGAAAAGTTTGATAAATTGGTGTTCTTTGTGTGTTCTTGATGTGTTCTTGGTTAGAACGACTTTTGATCTTCTAAATCTGATATATATGATATATTAAAGTGTTTTTAATTAATTGGATTAATTAAAATGGGCCTTAAATTAATTTGATTAATTTTAATTCATTAAAACCACTTAATGGGCTTAATTATGTTTACGGATTTGGTTTAAATTAGTAAATGACTTGGTAGGCCCAAGGAGCTGATTTAAATTAACTATTATAAACATTAATTAAGTTTATTAATGGGTTTTAAGGGCTGGAGTGGGCTTGGCTCATTCCAAAAAGCCCAAATGGTCCAAATGACACAAAACTAGTTTGTGTGTGAACACACTTAGGGTTTTTCTTCTGTGGGTTTCGGCCTACACTTGTTTTAAGCCCAAAATTGATTTTTTTAATTATTTAATATGATTAATTAATTAAATAATCAATTTATAATTAATTAATAATCAATTTGATTGATTATTAAGGCAAGAACACATTCATGCAAAAAGGTTTCCTAAAATGAAAGTTTCCAAAATGGAAAAAGTTTTCTAATTTGATCACATCATTAAAATAACTCAAAATATAGTTTCAAAGGTTGAAACAAAGTTAGTAATCCATTTCTTTATGCATTAGAAAGGCATATAAGGGTGTATGATTGGCATGATGGATAGTTATGAACAAAGCCCAATGTGATTGAGCATTATGCATGTTTTGGCCCAATGAGGACTTTCATGTCCCGACCACTTGTTTTTGGTTTGTATTTCATTTCAAATTGTAATATGTAATTAGATTACTTAGATTAGAATTAGAAATAGAGATGGAGACCAATATCAAGGAGCAAGATGGGCCGGATGGAGATCCAACAAGCTTGAAGATAATGTAATTATTTTCTTGTTTGAATCATGCATACTACCTAGTTGTGACCTTTTGATTTCCCTCTTGGCTCGGGGAAATCAATGTAGTGAAGTCCATAACTATACCATATTTGTATGCTTATATTTATATGATAGATATAGGATGCATACCAATGTATGCCAACCATGTATGATGAGACTTAATTAACTAAAACCCTCAAACAAATACTAAGGTATATAAGCCTTCCATTAATTTGAGGAGAACCAGAGTTCTTTATAGTGTGGGTTGTTGACCACAGTCAAGCTCGCATTATATCGAATATGTTCAAATCTAATTAAATGGGTCATCTTAGCTAGCCCATTAGTTTGTTGACCACAGTCAAGGCTAATGGTTCTAGAGGCAAGATTAGGGAATGCATATATGATATGCATGCATCAAGAGTTGATAACCTAATGATCCAATAGTTGTGTAGAGACACAATTGGTATAAAGATACCTACCTTTCAAGGGTATGGAATTTGGCTTGTTGACCACAGTCAAGGTCAAATTACATATCAAGGATTGGATATTGGCCCACTAAGAAAACCATCGGGTTTTCTCAGATTATATAGTGAGGGCTATTAATTCGCAATAAAATAGTGGGAGTAAATGGATTAATTAAAGACCTTATTAATGCATACATATATATGAACATACTCTCATATCTTTTCTTTTTCACATCTAGGTCATCATCATGAGCACATCAAACATTAATATACAATCAATCTTAGATAACAAGCTGGTTGGCAACAACTATTCTGACTGGATCAGGCAAGTGAGAATTGTTCTCAGGGCTGAAAAGATCCATTATGTCTTGGATAAAGATCCACCACCACGTCCATCAGATGATGCCATTGATGAGATCAAAGGCATTTATCGAAAATACATGGAGGATAGTGAAACAGCAGCATGTCTGATGCTGGGTGCTATGTCCTCGGAGCTTCAGAAGCAACATGAAATGATGGATGCTAGAACCATCGTTTTGCATCTAGAGGAGCTTTATTCTTCTCAGGCTAGAACTGAGCAATATGAGATTGCTCGAGCTCTATTTAGTTGCAAAATGGTGGAAGGCACTTCAGCTGCTGCTCATGCATTGAAGATGTATGGGTATATTGAGCATTTGAGTAGACTTGGCTATGTTATGGATAATGATCTATACATAGATTTAATCTTGTACTCGTTGGCTCCAAGTTAAGCACCTTTTGTGATTAACTTCAACATGAACAAGATCCAAGTATCCATTCCTGAGTTAATCAATATGCTCAAGACAGCTGATGGATCATTTAAGAAAGATCCAAAAAGTGTCATGGTTGTCACTTCTGCTAAAGGCAAGAAGCAGAAGAAGAATAAGATAACCAAGGCGCAACCAAAGAATGGTGGGATCTCCAAGAAGAAGGTTGCCAAGAAAGAGAATCCCAAAGGAACTTGCTTCCATTATGGAAAAGATGGTCATTGGAAGCGTAACTGCAAGGCCTATCTAGATTCTCTTAAGGAGAAGAAGCAAGCTGTTGCATCTACTTCAGGTATTCATATGATTGAAATTAATACTTATTCTATTGCTTCAAAACAATCTTGGGTATTAGATACCGGATGTGGATCTCATTTATGTAATGATCTACAGGGGCTTAGAAGCTTTAGAAGAGTTGGAAAGGCAGAGATATGTTTGCAGTCAGCTACTGGACAGAACATCTCTACAACAGTTGTGGGGACTTACTATTTGCCTCTTCCTAGTGGATTAGTACTGGAATTAAATAATTGTTATTATGTTCCAGCCTTATCCAAAAGTATTATTTCTTTCAGTCATTTGATGAACGATTATGATATTTCTTTAAAGGACAAATGTTGTTACATTTTTAAGAACAATATATTTTATGCAAAAGCTATCATTGAGAATGGTATATTTGTTCTTGATTTAATTAAAGAAGTACATAATGTGGATACCAAGAGAATGAAACATGATAATCTAAATACCTCATACTTATGGCATTGTCGTTTAGGCCACATAAATGAAAAACGCATGACCAAATTGCACAAGTCAGGTGATTTGGGATCATTTGATTATGAATCATTTGATACATGCGAATCTTGTTTATTGGGAAAAATGACAAAAGCTCCCTTTATTGGTAAAGGAGAATGAGCTAAAATGGTTTTGGACTTAATACATTCAGATGTATGTGGTCCAATGACTACACATGCTAGAGGAGGTTACTCCTACTTCATTACTTTCATAGACGATTATTCCAGGTTTGGATACATCTATCTAATGAAATATAAGTCTGAAGCATTTGAAAAGTTCAAAGAATTCAGAAATGAAGTAGAGAAACAACTTGGCAAAAGTATTAAAACACTTAGATCAGATCGAGATGGAGAATACTTAAGTCAAGAGTTTCAGGATTATCTTAGAGATAATGGGATTTTATCTCAATGGAATCCTCCATATACACCACAACACAATGGTGTATCCGAAAGGAGGAATCGAACACTATTAGATATGGTTCGATCAATGATGAGCCGAGCGGACTTGCCTAAGTCCTTTTGGGCATATGCACTAGAAACTGCTGTTTATGTGTTAAATAGAGTTCCTAGTAAATCGGTTGATATTACTCCATATGAGATGTGGAATAACAAGAAACCCACGCTTTCTCATATGAAAGTATGGGGTTGTCCTGCTTATGTGAAGAGGACAATGTCAGACAAACTGGATGTTAAGTCTGACAAATATTTATTTGTGGGATATCCAAAAGAAACGTTTGGATGTTATTTCTATCATCCCTTAGAACAAAAGGTGTTTGTTTCAAGGCATGCTGTCTTCTTGGAAAAAGAGTTTCTCCTACGAGAAGACAGTGGGAGTAAAATTGAACTTGGTGAAGTTCAGGACCCACAAATAGAAGTAGATCAACCGATTGAACCCAAAACTGAATTTCATAATGATGAGATTACAGTTGAACCTGATTATACATAAAATCCTAGAAGATCTACTAGGATGCGTTCTATCCCTGTGAGATATGGATTTCACGTTGATTCGGATAGAGGCATAACTGTAGTAGAGGACAATGAGCCTACAAGCTATCAAGAAGTTTTGAACAGTTCAGAACGTGATTTATGGCTTAAGGCTATGCAGTTCGAAATGGACTCCATGTATGAGAATAAAGTATGGACTTTAACTCAACCACCTGAAGGGATAAAGCCCATAGGGTGCAAATGGGTCTTCAAAAAGAAGACTGACATGGAAGGTAATATAGTTACCTATAAAGCTCGCTTAGTAGCAAAAGGTTATCGTCAAAAAGAAGGTATTGACTATGACGAAACTTTTTCTCCTGTAGCGATGCTTAAGTCTATAAGAATACTTTTAGCCATTGCAGCTCATTATGATTATGAGATTTGGCAAATGGATGTGAAGACAGCTTTCCTTAATGGAAATCTTTCTGAGGATGTGTATATGACACAACCAGAAGGATTCACATCTGGAAATGGCGAAAAGGTATGCAAGCTTCAAAGATCCATTTATGGATTGAAGCAAGCCTCTAGGAGCTGGAACATACGATTCAATGAGACAATCAAAGAGTTTGGTTTCTCACAGAATGAAGATGAACCTTGTGTGTATAAAAGGGTCAGTGGGAGTGCAATTGTCTTCCTAGTTCTATATGTAGATGACATATTGATCATAGGAAATGACATTTCTCTTCTCCAATATGTTAAAATATGGTTATCCAAGCAATTCTCCATGAAAGACCTTGGAGAAGCATCCTATATTCTGGGAATAAGGATATATAGAGATAGATCCAATAGGTTGCTAGGTCTTTCTCAGAGTACATATATAGATAAAGTATTGAAGAGGTTCAATATGGATCTCTCTAAGAAAGGGTTTATACCCATGGTGCATGGAAAATAACTTTCTAAGTCTATGTGTCCGCAAACACTAGAGGATAAAGAGAGCATGAATAGAATACCATATGCATCTGCAATTGGTTCTATCATGTATGCTATGTTATGTACACGTCCAGATGTAGCATTTGCTTTGAGTGTCACAAGCAGATTCCAATCTAATTTTGGAGAGGAACACTGGGCAGCTGTCAAGAATATTCTTAAGTACTTGAGAAGGACTAAGGATATATTCTTGGTATATGGAGAGGGCAGTTTGGAAGTAAATGGGTATACAGATGCCAGCTTCCAATCTGACAAAGATGATTGTAAATCACAATCTGGTTATGTGTTCATAATGGGAGGAGGAGCAGTTAGTTGGAAAAGTTCCAAACAAGAAACAACTGCTGATTCCACGACAGAAGCTGAGTACATTGCTGCTTCAGAAGCAGCCAAAGAAGCAGTCTGGATCAAAAAGTTCATAACCGAACTAGGAGTGGTGCCTAGCATTGTTGATCCGATTCCTTTATATTGTGACAACAATGGAGCCATTGCGCAAGCAAAGGAACCACGGTCTCATCAGCGATCCAAACATGTTCTCAGACGCTACCATCTCATAAGGGAAATAGTAGCTAGAAATGATGTGAAAATAGAAAGGGTTCCCACAGATGACAATGTGGCGGATCCCCTCACTAAAGCACTTTCCCAGATAAAGCATGATCAGTATATAAATAGCATGGGTCTGAGACATATGAGTGATTGGCTCTAGTGCAAGTGGGAGATTGTTAGAGAGTATGCCCTAGAGCCCATGTAATAGGGATGTTTTTCATATGTATGAAATTTATATTCTTAATAAAAGGCATCATTCATTTATTAATGCTGTGTTTGAATACATGAGTTTGTAAATCTTAAAATAATAAATGAAGTCCTAGATATTATAAACACAATGCAAAGGCAATCATGAAGGTGTTCATGATGTGAGATGTCTATCGCATGCAAATGTGTTAATATCTAAATATCCCTAGTCATAGAATTAACAAGATAGGACATTGTTAATTCGGACAGACTAGCACATGTTATGCTTCTTGAATGGTTCAAGCAATGGTTCTCATAATTGTGATTATGGATGATAATCAAAGCTAACATGTGGATGCTTGTTAGAGGAACAAGTTTATTGGAGACCTGCAAAGAGAATCCTCATATGGATATTAAATCTATGTCAGTGAGGAATCTCTTCATAGCGGTTGTGCAAGTATCCTTAGACTTGAGATCACCAAAGTTATCTTAAGTAGCAAGTGGTATACTTTGACTCCATAACTGATTACTTCCAACTGGGAGTGAACATAGTTAGGAGATTGGGTATATCATGACCTACTTGAAGATAGTTGAGTGATTGACAAAGGATTCACCATCCCAGATTTAACAAGGGAAGTTATCTCACATGTTTCTATAATTACCTTGTTTAGTGAATCTCTGGCCAGAGTAATATGCCGAGATGGATGGAGATCCATGAAGGGCATTTTAGGAACAATGGTTAAATTAATAGAACATACATAATTAGATTTATATGAGTTGACAGAAATCCATACTCAGAATCTAATTGAGATAAGAGTGGTGAAAGGAGTAATTGCACGGTAACTGTTTCTATGGAAGGGTACAGTCAAACCACATGACTTTCCTGATATTTGGGTAGTCATGATGCCTAGCTAGAGGCCAATCATGACTTGTATAATGATGTATCAAAATATCAATAGAGATTGATAAAATGATTTAAAGGAGTTTAAATCATGTGAGTTTTGAATAGAACTCACGATTACATATTATACTGCCAATATGGACAAGAACCCAATAGGTCACACACATATAGAGAAAAGGGTAAAATGGTAAAATGACAAGGATAATAATATTTGATATTATTATAAAGGTAGAGAGGAGAATATGATAATAATTAATTAAAGAGTTTAATTAATTATGATCAAATAAAATTGTTCGCGAAACTTTTGAGAAATGTTCTGTAAATTGGACCTAAATGAAATAATGTATTTCATGATTAATTATTATTGTCTTATAAGTATTATAAGACTAATATAAGTGTTATAGGACTGATATAATAATTAATAGGACCATTGGAGAAATTATAAAGGGCCAAAGGAATGAAGAAGTTGGAGGAAGCCCTCCAGAAGAGGGCTACACGCCAACTCCATACAGAAGGGCTTAGAGGGATTTTTCTTGGACCAAATTAATTTATATATATTACATAAGTGTTATGGAACTCACATATTTAATTTGGTTGGATTTGGAATCCATTTGGGTATTTAAATCCAATTAGATGCACAAAGGGCCTAGTTTGTGGATTTTGTGCATGGTCTTTTATGAAAAGATTTAATTTAGATTTAATTAAGCCCAAATGATTATAATTAATTCCAGAAGCCCAATTAATAATTCTCCAGCAATTTTAAAGAGCCCAATCTCATTAAGGAGTTGGAATTTTAACCTAACTATAAAAAGGCCAACTAATGAGAATTAGGGTTAAGTGATTAAAACAAAAGGAAAGTCTTTTTCTCTTAATTCTCTCTCCCTTTTGTGCCACTTCCATTGCTAGCCTCTTGGATTTCGGCCAGCCCTAGTTGAACACCAATTTGTTGGTTCAATTTACCCCTCTCTAGTGTGGATTACTCATTGGAGGTGTTCGATTTTGGACACTGTGGTTTGCGACAACCCGGTGCGAAGTAAAATCAACTGTTCAACAAAAATCAAAGGTGATTTTTCTTATTCTCATATAGTTATATTGTGTATTCATGGCAAGATCAGATCTTATGGTTAAAAAATTTTAAAATTCCGCTTATGTATGTGATGCATGTAACCGTTAAAATCTAACATTAACCCCTTGCAATAAATTTCTCTTATACAATTCCATCATCCCTCGCTCACTAAGATGACCAAGATGCATATGCCAGAGCTTTGTGTTGTCATCATATGACTCCACCGAGTAAACTCCACCTATAACTATACTCCTTAATAGCTTGTAAATATTTCCTGCAGTGAGCTTTCCTTTCATCGCAATCAGTGCTCCCTTTACAATTCTAATGGTCTCCCTATCCTCATCTGCCTTAGGAATGAAACCATTCTTATGTAAAGTACCCAAGGAAATTAGATTCTTCTTCAGATCTGGTATGTGTCGCACCTCACATAGTGTCTGAATGATCCCATCATACATTCTCACTCTAACTTCCCCTATTCCTGCAATATCGCAGCATCTATCATCACCTAGATAGATCGATCCAGAGTTGACCGATTGGTATGATGTGAACCACTCCCTGTTCGGTGTTATGTGATACGAGCATCTAGAATCAAGAATCCACGTATCCATGAATTGAGTTGTTGATATCGAAAGCATATATATCTCCATCACTGCTGTCCGATGCTTCACTCTGCGCCACATTCACCAACCTTTCATCAGTCTGCTGTTGCAGCTTTGGACAGTCCTTCTTCATATGTCCCTGCTCCTTGCACCTATAGCAACAAACCGTCTTCTTGCCTTTTGACTTGGATCTGGAATTCCGTTTTCCAGAACCTTCCTTGTCTATCTTCCTTTCACGATCCTGATTACTCTTTACATAAAAACTATCACCTTGAGAGCTTTCCCCTACATTTTGCTTCCATTGGTTGTTAGCCAACAATGCTGCAATTATCTCTTCAACTTTAATAGTTTCTTTCCCATATGTAAGAGTCATCACCAGATGTTCATAAGAATGAGGCAACAAACATAACAAAATCATTGCTTTATCTTCATCCTTAATTTTCACATCCAGCCTTGCTAGATCCATGATTATTTGATTGAAGATATTCACGTGCTGAGCCAGATCTGACCCTTCCTGCATCTTCAGGCCATATAGGCTCTACTTGAGATACAATTTATTCGTCAGTGATTTGGACATAAACTGACTTTCCAACTTCCTCCATATTTCTCCTGGAGAAGATAGATTCATTACATGATACATAATCTCATATGCTAAATACAACCTAATGGTTGCCGCCACTCTCTGCTGTAACTCTTCCTAGTCTTCATCCTCTATTGTACCCGGTTTCTGTGCCCGCAGTGCCTTAGAGAGTCCCTGCTGCGCCAACAGATCCCTTACCCTTGTTTACCATAACCTGAAGTTACCCTGGCCATCAAACTTGACCACTTCGAATTTTGTTCCTAACATAGCCATCTCAACCAAAGCTCTGATACCAATTGTTGGGAAGAAAATAGGCTACAGTTATATAGGAATAAGAACAAACAAACAAGAAAATAGCAAGAAGAACCTAAGAATTTAACGAGGTTCGGCCAAACAATACCTACATCCTTGGTGGCGGCTATTCTTTTATTCTAAAGAATATTGATTCTCTAATCTTTTATAGCGGCACACAAAATTAGGTTACAATATTGGTATTTATACATAACCTACTAGGTATGCAATTATATAATTACCCTGTACCCTAAACGTGTACGCATGCTTTTCCAAATCCACTAGGATTTCAGCCACACATGCACGCCACTCAGACAGATTACTCCAGCTATCCGATCGGATAGTCTAGCTCTCCCGAGCTTCCTGCTCAACCCGAGCGTTCCACTCCTCCGAGTGTCCTTGTTTGACTGTACATACTCCATATGTTCATCCTATCGGATTCTCCTGAGCAAACACTTTTTGCTCTGCTTTCATCATCTGTTGGTCGGCTGGTATATGAGCCATTCCCAACACAAAGCTTCCAAAATCCATAATCAACAACAATAAAAGACCAAAAAGTAGTGCTAGACATTCAACACTTTCAGCATCCCATCCACCTAAAGCTTTTCTACCTCTAGAGACAAGCCCTTGACCTTGAGAATCTTTAGCAAGCATACCACAACCGTCACTTGAAATTAAGTCTGAGAAGGAAGCATGTAAATTTAGTTTTACCCACCCATCAGGAGGGGGTTTCCGACCAGTAGGAGCCTCACATACTGAAGTAGGAGAAATTTTTGATAAGCTCTGGTGATCACCATGAAAATCGTAAGAAGCCAGCTCAAACGGGTTTTAGGAACATAGGCCTTGTGTTCCCATGGATAATGGAATTTCATTAAACCAGATAAGCTAGACAATGGTGGCCAACAAACTAAATTGATTTTTTGAGAGTTCCTTGGCAAACTGGCAAAAGCCAATCAACCGGATTAGTGGCTAATCTCCACAGAAAATTAGAGATCTTCAGTTGAATTTTCAAGGATCAAATTAGAGGCCATAATGAAAAATCAATTGAAGATGAAAAAGGCCACCATTTAAACAAAAAAACATGCTTCCTTGCTGCGGACACCTGTTTTCATTGAATATTGTCCATCTTTAGAATGAATCCAAATAGAATATCATCTCGAAGATGATATTTAATTAGGATATTAAGAATTGCCTCAGCTTCAAACGGGAGAAAATTAGTTTTCACCCCCTCAAATTTTCACTATTTTAAATCTTCATTAATAAGATAATCTAGTTTTGAATTCGACGGAATATTTTTAGACACTAATGGACGAAGCAATTTTGCCCAACTAACTAGTTTTTTACCTTCACACTATAGAAATTTGACCCAAATTCGTTGGATACAGTATTAAAATCCAAGTCATTCAGAGTTTATTATTATTGTTAACTTTTCTTTAAGCGAGAGTTTATTATTATTATTATTATTATTGTAAGGAAAGTTTCGACATGTGTGATGTGGGCCAACAGCTCCACCCGGCCCGACCCAACACAAAAATGTCTTTTATCTTGTCTTGAAAGTCTATATAAATCCACAAGTCTTTGCTTCTCTACCATATCACCAGCATTCAAATAAAATAAATATCAGATTTTTCAAATTTCTTTTTATTTTTTTGGGTTCATTTCAATAACAATTATCATCATGTCTCAGGTATGTATTTTCTTGTTTTTGTTTAATCAGAATTCTGACTTTTTGATTTTTGCTCTGAATTTTTCAGAATTATTTCTTTGTTCCCATTGTTTTTCTTGTTGCTATTGTTGCGTGGATGAATTTTCTAATCGGAACTACGATTTTTGCATTGGGTTTTCTGTTTCCGTTGAATTTATTAAACAGTTTTGTTTTCCTAAAGACGTTGATTGAATAACTTGACCATTTTGGCATAAAGTTATGATCTAGTTTCTTCATTGAAAATGGTTAACAAAGTGTAAGCCATTTCTTTTCTTGGCTGGGCATCTGTATGTGTTGTGGATGGATTGGACTCGCATTCTAGGAAATTAGATCTAGGGTTTTGAAGGTCAAAATAGATTTGCACTGTTGACATGGAAATTGAACTACAACTCCTGTTTAACAAAAATAAATTTAAGGATCTAAGATTCAACACAGATTAAGTTTCCTGAATTCTTTCTTTTTTTCTATTCTTTGATTTTGCCTTCCTACCTTTCTTGCTTTATTGTTCTTGCTAAAGTTGACGATTTGATTGCCCATCATTCCAAAGCATTTAGTTTTCAAGTCTAATTCACATAAAATTTCTGAAATTTTCTTTTTACTCTGTTGATTTCTTCGCGCGCGTGCGCATGTGATCTTTAGCTGCATCAATGGTTTCCATGTTGTATATGGTCTGACATAAAATTCCATTTGATTTGGTTTGGTTTGCAGACAGTTGTGCTCAAGGTTGGTATGTCATGTGAAGGTTGCGTTGGTGCTGTTAAAAGGGTTTTGGGCAAAATGGAAGGTTTGTTATAATGTTTAGGGTTAAGGTGCAATTTTGTCCTTAAGATTTTATAAGAAGTGCAATTACGTTTTTGTTTGTGGTTTGTGTGCCACGTGTAAAGTGGCTGTTGAAACATCGGTGTAAAATTGCACATTTGGCCTAAGTTTTACTTCTTTTTGTTTGTTGATGACTAGACCTGATTCCATTCCATTGTTATGGCTTTTTTCTAATTCTTTGACTTTGCCGAAAGTTGAGATAGGCTTTGCTGGGGTTTCCACATTTTTCATTTGAAAGAATGGTGCACAGATTCTGTTCCAAGTGTCTTATTTTCTGTGGTTTGAGAATATTTCTTTATGGGAAAAAAAAATTAAAAGAAAAGACCAAATCGAATTTGTTTTGTGGAATAGAAATTTCTCTTTTTGTAAAAAACTCAAATTGAACGCATTGGTTGTTGTCTGTTGATTTTGAAGTGGGGACAAGCTAAGATATAAAATCTGTCATCTTTATTCATAGATGGAACATGTGCTTAAGAACTTATAATCTGTCAAATAATATGGTAGAATTGTTTCAAGATTCAAGTAGTAAACATGAACTTTAATTGGGGATTCCATTTGGCAATGATTTTTGTGTGGTGTTACTTAACCTAAATTCAGGTGTGGAATCATATGACATTGATTTGAAGGAGCAAAAGGTTACTGTGAAAGGAAACGTGCAGCCAGATGCGGTTCTTCAGACTGTATCCAAGACTGGGAAGAAGACTTCCTTCTGGGAGACAGAATCGCCTCAGGAACCCGAAACAAAGACTGCTGAAAATGTGGCCGTTGCTTGATGTTGTTAACTTCGCTTTGCTTTGTGATATAGATCTTGAATGCTTTGTTGTGAGCTACAGTTATTCACTTGGATGCTTTCTGTGTGGTTATCTGTATATTGAATAGAATATATTCCTTTTTCATGGTTTACTGTTTTATATCAATATATGTTTCAGGGTCCTAATCTACGCCAGTTAAATTCTCAAAAGAAGCTTGGAGATTTATTGTTGATTGGGTCTAGCTCTCTATATATGGACGAGAGCGGTACGAAATACGGCAATTTCTAATTAAAAAAAAAAAAAAGGAATATGGTTATGCATTATATAATTATTAATAAAAAATTATATATAATCAACAATCATATTTTAAAATTACAAAAATTAAAATTGTTGAAATAATTCCAAATAACGGAAGAAATCATTATATATATATATATATATATGTCAATTGATTAAGAGTTATGGATCTGTATTTAAATAAATATCATTCTAAAATAATACATGATACACAATTTATTATCAATATTTATATGTTTATTGTTTAATTTGGGTTAAAAATATACATTTAAATATATTGTGGT
Organism: Excoecaria agallocha; assembly: GCA_037975025.1. Classification (NCBI taxonomy): domain Eukaryota; kingdom Viridiplantae; phylum Streptophyta; class Magnoliopsida; order Malpighiales; family Euphorbiaceae; genus Excoecaria; species Excoecaria agallocha. Next base: position 34,076,715 of record CM075815.1, on the reverse strand, counting down.
AATATTTTTACATTATTAGTTTTAAAATAAATAAAAAGTATAACTTCATTATTGTCATTGCAAACTATTTATAGTTTTACATAATTTAAAAATTATGTCAAACTATATATATATATATATATATATATATATATACACACACACACTAAAGGTTGAAGACTTGAATAATTAAAAGATAAAAGAAAGTAAAATAATGTAAACAATAAAATTAAAGTAATATATTAAAAGATAAAATGCAATAATTAAAGATAAATAAAAGATGAGTGGTATAATCAGACACAATAAATAAACTTAAAGTAATAAAATTAAAAACATGAATTAAAGAACATAAATAAAAAAAATAAATTAAAGATTATAAATAGAATATAGTCTGTAAAACCTCACAATAAATAAATATTAAATAATGAGATTAATTTTAATTTATTTGATGTTTTAAAAGTATCACTTACATTAGTGAGATAAAAGTACAAATTAAATGAAAAGTGATACAAGTTAAATATAATTTAAATAAAGGCTTTTAGTTATCGGGATTTGGGGGATATGGATGCTGGCAGGGGTGTATAAGGTTTGATATAATTCAAAAATTTATAATTTTTCATATTGTATGAAAATTTTAAATATTTTAAAAATTAAGAATTGCTATTATTTTAAAAATTTAGAACAATTCGTTGCAGTTTTTTCAAAAATTCAAAATAGTTTGGTTTGGTTTTTTAATTTTTTGGATTTTAACTAATACAATACAAAACAACCCAATATTTTGGATAATTCAATATTTTTAAAAATTTGTAAAATAAATAAATATATACAATAATAAATATAAATACAATTAAAATATTTAAGTAAGTACAATTAAAATTTAAGTCAAAGTATAAAATTTGAAAATTAATATTTTACACTCTTTTTTTGCATTCATTTTACACTTATTTGAGAATTTTGAGTAACATTTAAAAAATTGTAACAAAAAAATTAGGTAATTAAACAAAAAAAATTCTAAATATTAAATACACAATTTAAAATTTTACATGGATATTATAATTATCTGATTTAAAATTTTCAAAATTTTCAATCGATGCCTGTGAAAACAATAGTGTAGCAATTTCAACTAAATTTGGTAGGAGTGAGTATGAATCAGTTAACCGGCACATTAACAAACAAATTAAAGGAAATTACGCTAAATATCCTCCTTTTTGTTTTGTTTTCAAAAATGCCATAGGGCTTTTCACCGACTTTCATATTTGGGTTATGCGTTTCAAATATACCCATTTTTAAATTAAAAATTTAAAATATATCAGAAATACCCTGTTTACATCTCTTTCGTGTTTTCTATTAATGTTTGGAGGCGATTTTTCATCTCAGATGATTTTTCATTTTAGTCGTCTGTTCATCTCTTAGGGTTTTTTTTTTTTTATCTGTGAGGGTTTTTTATTTTTATTTTTTATTTTATCTCTGAGGGTGTTTCATCTATTCATTCAACTTCATTAATCGATTTTTGAAATTTTTTGGTTGATATCAGCAACTTGTTGGAGAGTTATCGCGTTTCATCGAGTTAGAAGTATAGTCATCTTTGATTAATCGCCGGTAAGTGTATCATTCTATATTTTTCATTTCATTGTTATGAAACAATTTATTTTTATTTGATTTATATTTATAATCTTCTAGCTAGTTTTTTTATTTTTATTATTTTTTTTACAGTTGCATTGATTTTTTTTGTTGGTGGTTTTGTTATGTTCTATTGATTTTTGCTGTGTTGATTTCTTATTTAAGGTTATACAGATTGTAAATGATGATTTGCTGTTGGTTTTTATTTTTGGTTGTTTTTGACAATATGTGATCAATCGATACATTTTTTTTGGTTTTATTAAGTGAGATGAATGAGATTTTGCATATATATTTTCGATTGTTTGTAACTTTTGTACATATTGTGGATTGTTAGGTCATTATTTGTTCATGAAGTAAATACAGTGTATTAGTTTTGAAAATAGTTCATTATATTGTATGAGATATTAGTAAAAATTAAGTATATTGTTTTACGTTGTAGTAAAACCAATTTTATTTAGTTGGAAATTAGGTACTGAAATTATTGTATTAATTTTTAGTAATTCAATAAACTGTATGTTTTTGTGTCTGAAGTCAATACACTACATTTTGTTATCAAAATACAATGTATTTTTCTTTCGATAATTGTTTGTATTTTGTTTTCATAAAAGAAAATACATTATATTTAGTTGCTATAAGTTTAATAGAGTGTATTTGGTTTTTATAAATAGAGTACACAATAGATTTAGTTCAATTACAAGACTTAATACAGTGTTTTGTTGTTCTTTAACAAGAAAATACAGTGTGTTATGAAAAGAAATTACAGTGTATTTTATATTGTCAAATGATAATACATTGTATTTATATCATTTACAGAAGTTAACACAATGTAATATTACATTATGTTTTATAGTGTATTAAAGTTATGTTTTCTTACTAAAAATACATTGTATTGAGTGAAATGAAAGATTTTTTCCCAGAATGCACCTTATGTCAGTGTATAGAAAACAAAAATATATTGTATTTTACTTGTGTAAAAAACGGAATACATTGTGTGTTAGTGAAATGAAAAGAAAATACATTACTTCTTACTTATGTAGAAAATAAAATACAATGTATGTTAGTGAAAAAGAAAAAGAAAATACACTATATGGATGTAAATGAATTTTTTTCACAAAATACACTGTATGTTAGAAGATAAAATACAATGTATTTTACTTATGTAAAAAAATGAAATACACTGTATGTTAGTGAAAAGAAAAGAAAAGAAAAGAAAAGAAAAGAAAATGTAACAAACACAATATATTGAACCAAGTAAAATGAATGAATTTTTTCACATACAGTGTATGTTAGTGTAAAGAAGACAACATACATTGTATTTTACTTATGTTTCATGTAATACATATTTGATTTGTTTATTAGTTTTATGTTTTATTGATTAAATTTTTGGAATCAAATTATAAACCTAATATATGTTATTTTTTGTAGTTAAATATGTCATATTTCACATCTTCTCGATCTCGTAAGTCTTCTCGTTCTTGCAAAACAAGAGGTCCTTCTGAAATATTAAGAAGGATGGAGAAGCCAGCAACACCAAAAGGTTGGTGATGCATTTGTTGATCTAGAAGATTACTGCAAAGGTAATATTTATTTTGCAATAGAGGATAATGTTCCTCGGATAATTGCTAAAACATTGGATGAGAATCAGAAAAAGCTTTTTAGAGCATCATGTTTTGGATATTTTTTGGACATGTCAAGATCGTGGCTCAAGGGCAAGTTGTACATTCATTATTGTTAAGGGAGATTTGTACAACTAATGATGAAGAAATATCTCTTAAGTTAAATGGTGTAGTTTTGAGATTCGAAATTGCTAAATTTGCTATTGTTACTGGTTTAAAGTGTAGTGGAGAGTTTGACTGGTCAAAGTTATCAAGTGATGGTAGTTCGTTGATTGATAAGTATTTTCCTAGAAATGTGAAAATCTCAAAGGAGTTGCTAAGCAAGGTTTTTTTGAGAACAAAGTATGTGTTGGATGAGGATACAGTGAAAGTTACAATATTATATTTGGTTCACTACTATCTTTTGTCGGGTATAGGGGTTAAGATGATGAGTAAGGAGGAATTTTCTGTTGTTAATAGTAGAGCATTTAACGATTACCTATGGGGAAAGGATGTTTTCAATATGACTTTAAAAAGTATAAAGGAGATTTTTCGAAAAGGTTCTGGTGTGAAGATGTATAGGGTTAAAGGATATCCATATGATTTTTTGGTGTGGTTTTATGAGTGTTGTGATAAGATTGAGGAAAGTTTTGGCATATTAGTTGGGGGTGGAATTCCTCGGATTTTGAGATGGGAGATTACTAATAATTGTAAGTGGAAGGATGTTGAGGATGGTATTTTTAATGACAAGGTAATTATTTTTTATATAATTCTTTTTTTTGTAAATAACTTGCGTATATATATACATTTGTTTTTATTGATCTATTGTTTTATGATTATAGTGTATTATTGTTTGACAAACCTTCATACACTATATTTTATACAAAAAGAAAAAGAATACAATGTATTGAGTGTTGTCAGAAATAAAATACACTATATTTTGTTTCGGTAAAACACTAGATTCAATGTGTTTTAGTCAGTTGGAAAGAAAATATAGTGTATTGAGTTTTGTCAAAAGAAAATACACTGTAATTTATTCATGTATAAAATTAAATACAGTTTATTTTGGTCAGATGGAAAGAAAATACAATGTATTTTTTTAAAAAATAGGAAATAGATTGTATTTATATGATGTACAAGTCAATAAAGGATATCGATTAATCATACACTGTATTTTTCAATTGTTGAAAACAGATTGTATTAAGTTTGGTGTACAAGTTTATTCAGTATGTACAAATGTCACTACAGTGTATGATTATTATTATTTTTTTAGCTAAAGGTAGAAAATATTCGACCAATAGATGATGAGATTAACTAGTTTGATTTAAAGTGTTTGGCCGGATATAATGACAAAGAAGAGATTGAGTCAGAGTCTGAAAGAGGTTTAAATAGCATTCCAACACCTGCATTTGGTGATATCCCAATGGTTATTGCTGATGTTCTAAATCCTAATAGTGATCATCTATCAACATTTATCAATATGTCTCAGCAGGAAAGCTATGATTTCGGGAAGGACGCACCTGGTGATGACATGAAGAAGCTGATGGAGGTGATGTTATCTAGGCAGTTAGAATTTATGAAAGAGATTAAAATGATGAAAGAAGATATATATAAGTTGAAGAGTGATTTAAAGGCGAAAATCAAGGGAGAAATGGCAAAGATACATGAAGCAATTAATGGAATTTCTCAAAAACTAGATTGTGCTACTAGTACTTAGGTAATTTTTTGGTATTTGATAATTTTTAAATGGATTTTAAAGTAATAATTATTAAATTATTTTAAGTCATAAATTTTCAATGTCATTAGGGTTTTGCTAGTTTCATGTTTGAAGGAGGACAAAAAAATAAAGATAATGAAAAACATGAACATCATTTTTCTGATGAAGACGAGGATATGGAAGTTGATGTAGATACTAATGATAACCAAGAAACAAAAATTGAGCAAGAAGCTGTAGAAAAAGTAAGTTTTAGTATGTTTTGAATTTATACATTGTTTTTATTACACTTATTTTAGGTGTGCTAAAAGAAAATACAGTGTATTATCTATTGATGATAATTCAATACACTAAATGAGAGTTTATAAAATTTAAAAAAACTCCATTTATTTTGTAAACATTGAAAGAAATTATAGTTTTTTATGTTTTTGTGATAGGAGAATATAATGTATTAAGGTTTGTCAAAATAAAATACACTGTATTTTAGTTATGTACAAAGTAAATACATTGTATTTTAGTCAGAACAAAAGAAAATACATTATATGTTATTTATATACAAAAAGAAATACACTATATTTTAGTTAAAAGAAAGAAAAAATACATTGTATTGAATTTGGTCAAAATAAATAAAGAAAATATAGTGCATTTTAGTTTTTTTTTTATATTACTTCTTGTTAAATAGGTGGCAACTTCAAGTAATGCCAAATAGTAAAGTATCATATTTTGATCATTTCAATTTCTCAAAGCACAAGCCATTAGGTGTAATAGGCTTATTGCCCTTCATACTCATCCATTGCATACTATGTTGAGTTTTTGCTCAATTTGAATATCAGAACGATGTTTTAATTATATTACCTTTTTTTTGGTTTATAGGGTGTCATGGAAAAAAGGCAAATGTCTAGTTCATTCATAAGGAATATGGGTGATGACACATTTGATTGTATGGTTCAAGTAGCAATGATCAAACTTAGTGAGCAAGAAGAAATAAATGTTAGTAAAATTAATAAAATGTATATATATATATATATTATTGTAGTTGTATATTAATTCAAGTACAATAATTTTTTTATTATTGTTACAGGATTTACATGACAGGAATAAACAGATTGTGTTGGTATCAGAGCCTATTGATTTCCATATGAAGATGTAGAACATCAAGTACAAGATGAAAATGTGTCAAAGTCTGTAGAAAAACAAGAAGGACAAGGGAAATATGATTGTCATATTTTTGATAAAGTCAAGGATGTACATATTGAGAAAGAAGTTATTAATAACGATGGAAAGAAAACAAAACAAGATGATAAAAAACAAGTTTTTTATGGAAGGAAATACACTGCATTTATGGAAGGAAATACACTGTATTTTTATATTTTGAAATATAATGTATTAATTTTCAGTTTTATGTAATAAAGTTTATTCAGTTTTATGTCAAGAAAATATAGTATTTTGGATTTTATGAAAAGAAAATACAGTGTATTGAGTTTTATTAAACTTAATTCAATTCTTATCATATTCAATTTTTGTTTTTTTTTTGTTTTATTTACAAGATGAACTATGGGAGAGACAAACTTCGAGTTCGTTCATGAGGGATTTGGATGATGAGGCAATTGATTACATAATGAAAGATGTAGTGATGAAAATTAAGAAGGAAGAAGATATCAAAGTTAGTAAAGTTGATCAAACATATATTTTATTTTATTTTTTTATTTTGTAAATATATATTAAATGAATCAAAATATTTTTTATATTATTACAAGATTTAGAAGCCCAACGTGGAAAAGTTGTTAGTGCAGCAGAGCCTCTCGATTATTTTGATATTAACAAAAGGAGTATCAAACCATCCATTATTATGAAATCTTCTTTTGTAAACAAGTTTACGTCAGAGATTGTTTCAAAAGACAAACACATCAATCATCCATTTAATATTGGTGTTGAAGAGAGTATGGATCACCAAAAGTTAACCGAATTCTTAAAATGGGTTAATATGGGTTCGTATAAGAAGGCCACCAAGTAATTGATTAAGAGTTTTCATACTTATATTTAAAGTTTTCTTTTTGTATTATTATTTTTTTATGCAGTTAAAATTTATTTTTGTTTGTTTATTGTTAGGGACAAAGAGCAAATATATACAAAAAAGTATGCAATGTTGGACAATCATTTTCATTTTGGTATTGTAATTGTAAGGGAGAAGAGATGGCAGTATGAGTTGGCATATTCTGGAAAAGAGCTTACTAATTCAGTATATATATAATTTTTTGTATATATATATATATATATATATATATATATATATATATATATATATATATATATATATATATATATATATATATATATATATATATATATATATATATATATATATATATATATATATATATATATATATATATATATAATTCGGTTTATTGTTAGGGACAAAGAGCAAATATATACAAAAAAGTATGCAATGTTGGACAATCATTTTCATTTTGGTATTGTAATTGTAAGGGAGAAGAGATGGCAGTATGAGTTAGCATATTCTGAAAAAGAGCTTACTAATTCGGTATATATATATATATATATATATATATATATATATATATATATATATATATATATATATATATATATATATATATATATATATATATATATATATTGAGTTTTTGGCAAAGCTGCATGTAATAAAAATACAGTGTATTGAGTGAAATGAATGAATTTTTTTCACAAAATACACTATATTTTAGTGTATAGAAAACAAAATACACTTTATTTTATTTGCATAAAAAATAAAATACATTGTATGTTAGTGAAAAGAAAAGAAAATACACTGTTTTTGACTTATGTTAAAAGTGAAATACAATTTATGTTAGTGAAGAGAAAAGAAAATACATTGTATGAATTAATTTTTTCCATGAAATATACTGTATGTTAGTGCAAAGAATAAAAAATACATTGTATTTTACTTATGTAAAAAATAAAATACACTGTATGTTAGTGAGAAGAAAAGATAATACACTGTATGTTAGTGTAAAGAAGAGAAAATATACTGTATTTTAGTTATGTAAAAAACGACATACACTGTATGTTAGTGAAGAGAAAACAAAATGCATTATTTTTGACTTATGTTAAAAGTGCAATACAATATATGTTAGTGAAGAGAAAAGAAAATACACCGTATGAATGAATTTTTTCCACAAAATACACTATATATTAGTGTAAAGAATACAAAATACACTGTATTTTACTTATGTAAAAAATAAAATACACTGTATATTAGTGAAAAAAAAAGAAAATACAGTGTATGTTAGTGTAAAGAAGACAAAATACACTGTAATTTAGTTATGTAAAAAACGAAATGCACTGCATGTTAGTAAAAAGGAAAGAAAATATAATATTTTTGACTTATGTAAAAACTGAAATACACTGTATGTTAGTGAAAAAAAAGAAAATACACTGTATGAATGAATTTTTTCCACAAAATACATTGTATGTTAGTGTAAAGAAGAAAAAATACACTGTATTTTACTTATGTAAAAAACGAAATATATTGTATGTTAGAGAAAAGAAAAGAAAATACACTATAATAAACACAATATATTAAACCAAGTGAAATGATATTGTGTATATATATATATATATATCAAATATTAAATCAATGAATTTAATAATGGAAATGGAAACTAAAAGTATTTATTTGATATATTATATAGGATAGTATTTTGTAGAAATGTGATGCACAGAGGATAAGCTGTGAAATCTGATTCATTTATATATTAATTATATATTGTATATTTTTTTTTGTTTTTCAACATTTAGATGTGTTTTTTTACTATATGAGGAAAAAGGTGAACGTTGGTGCCAATGTACAGTGTTTATTTAAGACAACTGATAGCCTTTTTTTACCAAACTATACAAGAGAGATACATATTTTACAATGACAATGATAAGGACATTTCTTTTGTAAATGTTGGGCATACTATTGCTGATTACATTATTGGAACCGGGACTAATATGGTGTATAATATACCATGGCTGGAAGTGGACCATGTATTTTTCCCAATAAATGTAGATTGCTTCCATTGGATTTTAGGAAGGTTGTTAGTGAAAGAGAGAAAGATATTTGTATATGATTCATTGTGTTCGGCACGCAGAAAATTAGATATTCAGTGGACAGTTAATGCTTATAGTGTTTTGATAGGACATTTTTTTGATTGTTTGGGATTTTATAGAATTTCGTATATGAGGCATGTGTTATTATTAGCAACTAAATAGGTATGTTCTACTACTTGATTTAAAAAAAAAGGGCATGTGATGCATACATATGATAGTTATTAGTAGTAAGCTTAAAGAACATGATAGGATATATGTTAGATGCTTTTGAAATATATGATGTTTTAGCAAGACTATGAACATTTGACATACCTAATGATAAATCATTCAAGTATTTGATCATGATGTTATGTATGTTCAAACACAGATATGTGTAATACTATAATAATATATGAATACATGTTATACACTAGAGAATTGTGCATTGTGATATGATCACATACATGTACAAAGTATATGATATTGTTGCAAACTTGATATCTATATATATTTAATGAACTTAGAAACTATATTGCCTGATACTGGAGTTCAATTGTGGATAATAGGCGCCTATAGGGATATTGCAGCTGCCACCGTCGACCTTTTTAGGTCTAAAGTACAGTCGATCCAATTGGATCATGCACATCCCTGTTTGGGTACTTGACCGGTCCACCGTACAGTTGTCCCTGTTTGGGTCCAACATTTTGATATCTTCGGATATCCACCGTTTTGATACTCTCAGGTATCCACGATCCCGTTATCCACCTTTAAAACTTAAGCAGGCTCAATTTAAGTATTAATGATTCACATTATGGTTTATGCATATGATACATGGATTATCGTGTTTAATTATGGTTTGTAATGCATATATGGGTATATAATTACATGATGTATAGATCTTGTTATGAAATGTTTAGATTCGAGTATTTTGAATTTATGGAAGAGTTACATTGTTGTTAAGATATTGTGCTTTGTTTATTACTTATTTCTATTATGTAAACTTTATTGTTTTCAATTATTGTATATTATATATTTCTGATGACTATTGTGAGTTGTTGTCTTTCATGTTTAGTATCCCCACTAAGCTATATAGCTTAGCATGGGTATTTTTTTCTATCAGTGTAGATTATGTAGTTAAAGCTTTTACTCAAGAACGAACTCTGCATCAGGACAGGCCAACACTAGAGTCATAGAAGTTGATGTAGGGATTATATTTTGGTTAATTTTGTTTAAGATCTCCTGCATGTTTAATATGTATAAACAGGGCTATTAAATATATGTATGACATATGAAGTAAGTGATGTAAAAAGTTTATTGAAAGAATGCTGAAGTGTGCATGCCCATAGGAGCTGGAATGCTTAGTCATATATATGATAGATGAATTGCTAAATGTCATGCATGACAAGGAATAAAGTTAAAACAATTATGATTAACATGAAAACGATGAGTATGTTGTAAGATAAGCCATTATGCATATGTAATTAAGAGTCTAAAGTTATGGGAAACACCTAATTGATGTATAAGATAATTAAATCGACTATTTGACATGATAAATGTATTTTACATTGGGATAATAACCTATTATTATAGGATGGAAAGGTATATTATGATACATAATATAGACATTAGAAAAAGGGTGTTTCAATTTGGTATTAGAGCCCGGGTTTAGTTTTTTTTGGGCAATTTGAGTATAGGATTCTATAATATGAGATAGTGTTGAGTTGGCCTAATGTAGAAGTTCCTGTTTTCTTATAGATTAAAGATGGAGAATTCCTCTAGGGATGCTATAGAAGAATCAGCTGAAAGTAATTTGCCGGTTAGATCAAATCCTTCTAATCCAGTGATTTCATCATCACATCAAAATGAAATTCCTGCTGCGGTTCCTGAAGAAGCCTTATTGAAAATTCCAACAGATTTAATTTTACTGCAAGAGGATCTAATCCTAAAATCACTAACATAGCCATAATTGGCACTCAACTATACTTACACCAACATGTAATCAAGTACATTATAAATACTTTCTTAACCTCACGAGTAAAAAAGGCTGGAGAGGATATTTGATGAAATTAACTGCCCTGCAAATCACAAGGTATCTTACACTGTGTCCTTACTTCAAGGCATGTCTTATGATTGGTGGAAGCTAATATTAAGACAACCTCAGTTACCTGATCCACTTACCTGGGAATTCTTTGAGGAGGAGTTCAGAAAGAAATATATTATTGAGGCTTACAAGGAGGAGAAATTGAAGCAGTTTCTGAATCTGAGACAAAAAGCTCTATCTGTGGCAGAATATGAAAAAGAATTTAGCCGATTATGCAAGTATGTTCCTAAGGAGATGTTGATAGGAGTCTTTAAATGTAGACACTTTGAAGATGGGTTGAATGATCGAATTAAAGAAAAACTGTTCGAATTTACATCTTTGAATATGGTGGATTTTAATCAACTGGTTATGACTGCCATGAAAGTTGAAAAGCATGAGATAGGTAAAAGAGAGAGGGAGCACAAAAGAGGTGGTACTAGAGGAGGGTCTTCCTCTGGGAAAAGATTTAGAGGAGCTTAAGGAGGTCAGCCTACAGAGTCTATTTTTAGTTCTGCTAATAAAGGAAAGAAACAAAAGTCCTCTACCAAGTCTAAATCTGAGAAGGAAGTTTCAGGAGGACAGAGTAGGTGTTAAGCACCCGAATGTCCACATTGTTTCAGACACCATTGGAGTAACTGTAGGAAACTAGCTGAAGAATGCTTTAAATGTGGCAGTGCTGATCATTTTATGGAAAATTTTCCTTTGAAATAGAATCAAGGTTTTAAACAATAGGGTAGCAGGGGAGCTTCCAATGCACCCCTATCTGGTAGAGGTGGAGGCAGAGGAAGGGGTGGATCGACTCATCACGGGTCCCAATCTCAGAATGTGTCTGAATCAGTTGATAGACCTCCTGCACAAGTGGTTTCTAGCCAGGCTTATACAGTAAAAGCTCGGGAGGAACATAATGCTCCAGAAGTTATAGCTGGTACTCTTTCTCTCTATAATTGTGACGTACATGCACTTATTAATCTTGGCTCTACTCATTCATATGTTTGTATTGGAGATTTGGGTAGAGATAGGTTTAAAACACAACAGTTAGATTATGATGTATGTGTGACTAGTCCATTGGGGCATAGTGTAATTGTTAACAAAGTGTGTAAAGACTGTTCTATAGTAGTTCAAGGGAGAGAGTTTCCAGCAGATAAGATTGTGTTGCAAACTTTGAAAGAGAATTAGTTGTATGCCAAGTTGAGTAAATGTGACTTTTGGCTTAGGGTTGATCCAAATAAAATTGAAGCTATTGTCAATTGGAAACCACCTAGGAATGTACATGAAATTAGAAGTTGTCTCGGGTTGGTAGGTTACTATCCTCGTTTTGTGAAGGGATTTTTTTGTCATTGATTCACCCTTCACTAAGCTGTTAAGGAAGAATATTAAGTTTGAATGGTCAGATCATTGTCAAGCAGGCTTTGAACGGTTAAAGAAGATGTTGACTGAAGCTCTAGTGTTAACTTAACCTGTGTCAGGGAAAGAGTATGCAATGTACAGTGATGCTTCTAAGGTTTGTTTGGGTTGTGTATTAATGCAAGATGGTAAAGTTGTAGCTTATGCATCTAAACAGTTGAAACTGCATGAGCAGAACTACTCGACTCATGATTTAGAACTGGCAACTATGGTTTTTGCTTTAAAGATTTGGCGATACTACTTGTATGGAAAAAATGTGTTGGGAATTATCGATTACATGCATCTCACACATAAGCGAAATTTAAAATTTTTAACTAATATATCTGATCATGCCATGAATTTGCAATATACATATTAATAAGAATAAGAAAAATCACCTTTTATTTTTGTTGTATAGTTGATTTTCCTTCGCACCGGGTTGTCGCAAACCACAGTGTCTAAAATCGAACACCTCCAATGAGTAATTCACACTAGAGAATGATAGAATGAACCAACAATTGGTAGAAAACAAGGGCTGGCTGAAACCCCTAGAAGCTAGCTTTGGGAGTGGCAGCTACGGTAGAGAGATAAAGAGAAGAAACTTTTCTTAAGTGTTCAAACACTCTTAACCCTAATTCCCCATCACTTGGATTTTTATAGTTAGGTTAAAAATCCAACTTCATAATGGGATTGGGCTCTTTAAAATTGCTGGAGAATTATTAATTGGACTTTTGGAATTATTTATAATTATTTGGGCTCAATTAAATTCAATTTAAGCCCTTTCACAAAAGACTATGCACAAAACCCACAAAATAGGCCTTTTGTACATATATTTGGATTTAATTACCCAAATGAATTCCAAATCCAACCAAATTAAATATGTAGGCTCCATAACACTTTTTTAACATATTTAATTTATTTTGGTCCAAGAAATAGGCCTTTAAGGCCTTCAGTTTTGGAATTGGCGTGTGGCCCTTCTTCAGGAGGGCTTCTATGCCAACTTCACTTCTTTGGGCCTTTATAATTCCTCCAATGGACCTATTAATTATTATATCAGCCCAATAACACTTATAGTTCAATAATAATTAACTATGAAATACATTATTTCAATTAGGTCTAATTTTATAGAACATGATAATGGTGAATTATATGATGTTTTTAGTATGTTTTTAGGTGTTTAATTAAGTTAAATTTATGTTAATTAGGTTTAATTTGAGTTTAATTTGTTAGTTTTATGTTTTTGGAGTTAATTGTAAATTTTGGTGTTTTTTAGGGTTAATTTGCAAGAAAAATGACTTAATTGTAAAAAGGGCAAAGATTTGGGCCAAAACTGCAAATATGGAAAATTTATGCGAGAAAGTGATCGTGATGTCCAGAAGATTGATGCATGGTCACGTGAAAATGAATGAAGAAGGAGACATGGCCATGTGAAAGAGTTTTTTGAAGAATGAAGTAAGGACACGTGACCACGTGTGAAACAAAGAAGGAAATCACTTGACCACGTGTGAGAAAGACCAAATGCAACACATGGCCACGTGTGAATTAACACTAGGGAACACATGGCCACGTGATGGCAATTCCCACTTCGCGAAGGATTCTCGAACTTCCTGTTTTGGGCAGAAATTACTTCCTATTTGATTCTAAGAGTTTAAGAAGGAATCCACGACATCTTTTGCCTATAAATAGCAGTTTGAAACCCCAAAAAAAGGGGGAATGATAGATAAATTAGTAGAATCAATTAGAGAAATCTTAGAATTAGGTTTAGTTATTTTATGTTGTTTTTATGTTTTCATTATTTTTCTTCAACTGTGTTTTAGTTTTTAATTATGTTTAGGAAGTAGTTTTTCTTCTTTTGCTAATGGATTCTTGAAATCTTAAATTTTCATTGTCATGAATTTATTTTGAGCTTAATTTCAATATCGGTTGATTATTTCTTGGTTTTAAGCATATTCTTATCTTTGATTGTGTTGAGATTGATTGTTGGTTTATTGAATAAATAACTAAAGATTGGTTTTGACATAGTTAATGATTTGCATGTTCTTGGATTAACTTTTAAATATTTATGCATGATTATTATTCGAAATATGAGATAATTATGTGTGAATTTTATTGGTTAATACTAAGAGAGGAGGAACTAAGAATGAATTTGAATTGAATCACTTGAGAAAGGCTTCAATGAATATTTAGGAAGTTAAAACTAGATTTTCATGCTAGGTATTAGATTTGTCTATGAGTTTAATACTAAGAATGATATACTTGAATAAAGATATCTTGCTCTATTACTGGTTTTTCCATAATCACTGGTGTTTATATTGAATTTAAGTCATTACAATGAAAATTAGGGTCGATAGTTTCTTTAGCAAGAGAATTCCAGTTATTGCTTTGTTTTTAATTCTTATTTTAGCTTTTGTTTTGTTTAATTGTTTATTTTATTTAATTTTTGCTTTTAAATCAAAAATATTTGGGAAACAATCTCGGGTTGATTTAATTCATACATAGATATTATCCTTAGCAATCCATGTTCCCTTGGATACGATATTTTGGGATCTTAATCTATATTTCCCTATATTACTAGCCGATCTAGTACACTTGCTAGAATCCGGTTAGAACATATCAAAAAAGTTCTGTGAATAATTTTACTTGATCATAATTAATTAAACTCTTTAATTAATTATTATCTTATTCACTTCTCTATCCCCATCAAATATCAAATATTATTATCCTTGTCATTTTATCATTTTATCCTTTTTCTCCATATGTGTGTGACCTATTGGATTCCTGTCCATATTAGCAGTATAATATGTAATTTTGAGTTACATTCAAAACTCACATGATTTAAACTCCTTTAAATCATTTTATCAATCCCCATTGATATTCTTGATACATTATTATACAAGTCATGATTGGCCTCTAGCTAGGCATCATGACTACCTAAATGTCAGGAAAGTCAAGTGGTTTGACTATACCATTCCATAGAAACAGTTACCGTGCAATTACTCATTTCACCACTCTTATCTCAATTAGATTCTGAGTATGGATTTCTGTCAACTCATATAAATCTAATTATGTATGTTCTATTAATTTAATCATTGTTCCCAAAATGCCCTTCATGGATCTCTATCCATCTTGGCATATTACTCTAACCAGAAATTCTCTGAACAAGGCAATTATAGAATCATGCTAGATAAATTCCCTTATTAAATATGGGATTGTGAATCCTTTGTCAATCACTCAACTATCTTCAAGTAGGTCATGATATACCTAATCTCCTAACTATGTTCACTCCTAGTAGTCAAAATATATCACTTGCTACTTAAGATAACTTTGGTGATCTCAAGTCTAAAGATACTTGCACAACCGCTATGAAGAGATTCCTCACTGACATTGATTTAATATCCATGTGAGGATTCTCTATGCAGGTCTCCAATGAACTTGTTCTTCTAACAAGCATCCACATGCTAGCTTTGATTATCTTCCATAATCACAGTTATGAGAACCACTACTTGAACCATTCAAGAAGCATAACATGTGCTAGTATGTCCGAATTAACAATGTCCTATCTTGTTAATTCTATGACTAGGGATATTTAGATATTAACACATTTGCATGCAATAGACACCTTATATCATGAACACTTTCATGATTGTCTTTACACTGTGTTTATAATATTAAGGACTTCATTTATTAATTTAAGATTTACAAACTCATGTATTTAAACATAGCATTAATAAATGAATAATGCCTTTTATTAAGAATATAAATTCATACATATGAAATTCATCCCTTTTACATGGGCTTTAGGGTATACTCTCTAACAATCTCCCACTTGCACTAGAGCTAATCACTCATATGTCTTAGACCCATTCTATTTATATGGTGATCGTGCTTTATCTGGAAAAGTGCTTTAGTGAGGGGATCCGACACATTATCATCTGTAGGGACCCTTTCTATTTTCACATCATTTCTAGCTACTATTTCCCTTATAAGATGGTAGCGTCTGAGAACATACTTGGATCGCTGATGAGACCGTGGTTCCTTTGCTTGCGTAATGGGTCCATTGTTGTCACAGTATAAAGGAATTAGATCAACAATGCTAGGCACCACTCCTAGTTCAGATATGAACTTTTTGATCCAGACTGCTTCTTTGGCTGCTTCCAAAGCAGCAATGTACTCAGCTTCTATCGTGGAATCAACAGTTGTTTCTTGTTTGGAACTCTTCCAACTAACTGCTCCTCCTCCCATTATGAACACATAACTAGAGTGTGATTTACAATCATCTTTGTTAGATTGGAAGCTGGCATCTGTATACCCATTTACTTCCAAACTGTCCTCTCCATATACGAAGAATATATCCTTAGTCCTTCTCAAGTACTTAAGGATATTCTTGACAGCTGCCCAGTGTTCCTCTCCAAAATTGGATTGGAATTTGTTTGTGACACTAAAAGCAAATGCTGCATTTGGACGTGTACATAACATAGCATACATGATAGAACCAATTGCAAATGCATATGGTATTCTATTCATGCTCTCTCTATCCTCTAGTGTCTGCAGACAAATAGACTTAGAAAGGTGTTTTCCATGCACCATGGGTATAAACCCTTTCTTAGAGAGATCTATATTTGACCTCTTTAATACTTTATCTATATATGTACTTTGAGAAAGACCTAGCAACCTATTGGATCTATCTCTATAGATCCTTATTCTTAGAATATAGGATGCTTCTCCAAGGTCTTTCATGGAGAATTGCTTGGATAACCATATTTTAACAGATTGGAAAAGAGAAATATCATTTCCCATAGAGATATTGATCGAAGTGTTGAAAAGGCACAATAAGGAAATAATATGGGAGACATCGAACTTAAAAGGGATCAATCTAAGCTACTGCACTCACCAGATTCCAATGGAAGAAGAATGTAAACCAGCAGCTCAACCTCAAAAATGACTCAATCCAGTGATGCAAAAGGTAGTCAAGAAAAAGGTAATCATGGTCCTCGATTTAGATATTATCTATCCTATATCAGATAGTAAGTGGGTGAGCCTAGTGTAGTGTGTTCCCAAGAAGAGGGAAATGACAACGGTAAAAAATGAGTTAGATGAGCTTATTCCAACTCATACAGTTACGGGTTGGAGAGTTTGCATAAATTATAGGAGGTTGAATAACTCCACTAGGAAAGATCACTTCCCCTTTCCATTTATTGATCAAATGTTAGAGAGGCTAGTGGAGAATATGTTTTATTGCTTTTTAGATGGATATTCAGGGTATCTACAAATCCCTATAGCACCTGAGGACCAAGAGAAAACCAACCTAGTATTGAATTAGGAGAAATGCCATTTCATCGTGAAGGAAGGAATAGTTTTAGGGCATAAAATTTTAGAGAAAGGGATAGAGGTGGATAGAGCCAAGGTTGAAGTAATAGAGAAACTCCCACCCCCAACCAATGTTAAGGGATTTCGAAGCTTTATAGGTCATGCAGGTTTTTATCGTAGGTTTATTAAGGATTTTTCAAAAATTGCTAAACCCTTGTCTAACTTTTTAATGAAAGATGTACCATTTGAATTTACTAGTGAATGCTTGCATGCTTTTGAATTATTAAAATAAAGGCTCATTTCAGCTCCAGTGATTGTATCACCAGACTTGGATTTGACTTTTGAACTAATGTGTGATGAAAGTGATTTTGCAATTGGAGCGGTGCTTGGATAAAGAAAGGTGAAGGTGTTTTGTCCAATTTATTATACAAGTCATACCTTGAAAGGACCTCAAATTAACTACACCACAATTGAGAATGAGCTTCTTGCAATTATCTTTGCATTTAAGAAGTTTAGACCGTATTTGCTAGGTGTAAAAATTGTGTTGTAGTCTGATCATGCAACATTGAGACATTTTTTTTTGCCAAGAAGGAGTCAAAACCAAGACTTATAAGATGGGTACTTCTTCTTTAAGAATTTGACCTGGAGATTAAAGATAAGTAGAGGGCAGAAATGGCAGATCACATTGAGAAATGGGAGATTTTAGATTTATTCACTAATGAGCATATTTATGCATTGTTTATGTGTGATGTGGTTATTCCTTGGTTTGCTAATTTAGGAAATTACCTTGCAGGTGGCTATATACCAAAGGGCTAAACATGGAAACAAAGGAAAAAGTTAAAAGCTGATGCAAGGCACTACATTTGGGATGATCCTTATCTCTTTAAGTTGTGTGTAGATCAAGTTTTGAGGAGTTATATTCTAAATGAGGATCAAAGATATATCATCAAAGCATTTCATAGTAAAGAAGCTAGTGGACATCATGGGCCAAATAGAACGATATCAAAAATTCTCTCTTCTAGGTTTTATTAGCCTACTATGTTTAATGATGTGAAGTTATTTGTGCAAACTTGTGATAGATGCCAAAGAGTAGGAAATACTTCAAAGAGAGATGAGATGCCTTTAACCAAAATGCTTAAGGTAGAGTTATTTGACTTGTAAGGAATAGATTTTATGGGGCCTTTTTCGGTATCCTGTGGGTTTGAATATACCTTAGTGGCAGTAGACTATATGAGAAAATGGGTAGAAGCTGTAGCCACTAGGACTTACATTGTAAAGGTAGTACTTGAGTTTTTAAGAAAGAACGTATTCACTCGATATGGATGTTGGATTTTAACGGTTACATGCATCACATACATGAGCGAAATTTAAAATTTTTTAACCATTAGATCTGATCTTTCCATGAATACACAATATAACTATATGAGAATAAGAAAAATCACCTTTGGTTTTTGTTGAACAGTTGATTTTACTTCGCACCAGGTTGTCGCAAACCACAGTGTCCAAAATCGAACACCTCCAATGAGTAATCCATACTAGAGAGGGGTAAATTGAACCAACAAATTGGTGTTTAACTAGGGCTGGCCGAAATTCCAAGAGCTAGCTTAGGATTTGGCGCAAAAGGGAGAGAGAGATTAAGAGAAAAGACTTTCTTTTTGTTTTAATCACTCAACCCCAATTCTCATTAGTTGGCCTTTTATAATTAGGTTAAAATTCCAACTCCTTTATGAGATTGGGCTCTTTAAAATTGCTGTAGAATTATTAATTGGGCCTCTGGAATTAATTATAATCATTTGGACTTAATTAAATCCAATTTAAACCTTTTCATAAAAGTCTATGCACAAAACCCACAAACTAGGCCCTTTGTGCAACTAATTGGATTTAAATACCCAAATGGATTCCAAATCCAACCAAATTAAATATGTGGGTTTCATAACACTTATGTAACATATATAAATTAATTTGGTCCATTAAATAGGCCATTAAGGCCTTCTGTTCTGAGGTAGACGTGTGGCCCTTACAGAAGGGCTTTCGCCAACTGCTTCATTCCTCTGGCCCTTAATAATTGCTCCAATAGACTTATTAATTATTATACCAGTCATATAACACTTATAGTAGTTCTACAACACTTATAAGACAATAATAATTAATCATGAAATACATTATTTCAATTAGGTCCAATTTTGCAGAATATTTATCAAAAGTTCCGCGGACAATTTTATTTGATCATAATTAATTAAACTCTTTAATTAATTATTATCATATTCTCTTATCTACCTTCATAATAATATCAAATATTATTATCCTTGTCATTTTACCATTTTACCCTTTTCTCTATATGTGTGTGACCTATTGGGTTCCTGTCCATGTTGGCAGTATAATATGTAATTGTGAGTTCTATTCAAAACTCACATGATTTAAACTCCTTTAAATAATTTTATCAATCTCTATTGATATTTTGATACATCATTATACAAGTCATGATTGGCCTCTAGCTAGGCATCATGACTACCCAAATGTCAGAAAGTCATGTGGTTTGACTGTACCCTTTCATAGAAACAGTTACCGTGCAATTACTCCTTTCGCCACTCTTATCTCAATTAGATTCTGAGTATCGATTTCTGTCAACTCATATAAATCTAATTATGTATGTTCTATTAATTTAACCATTGTTCCTAAAATGCCCTTCATGGATCTCCATCCATCTCGGCATATTACTCTGGCCAGAGTTTCTCTGAACAAGGCAATTATAGAATCATGCGAGATAACTTCCCTTGTTAAATCTGGGATGGTGAATCCTTTGTCAATCACTCAACTATCTTCAAGTAGGTCATGATATACCCAATCTCCTAACTATTCTCACTCCCAGTTGGAAGTAATCAGTTATGGAGTCAAAGTATACCACTTGCTACTTAAGATAACTTTGGTGATCTCAAGTCTAAGGATACTTGCACAACCGCTATGAAGAGATTCCTCACTGACATAGATTTAATATCCATGTGAGGATTCTCTTTGCAGGTCTCCAATGAACTTGTTCTTCTAACAAGCATCCACATGTTAGCTTTGATTATCTTCCATAATCACAGTTATGAGAACCACTGCTTGAACCATTCAAGAAGCATAACATGTGCTAGTCTGTCCGAATTAACAATGTCCTATCTTGTTAATTCTATAACTAGGGATATTTAGATATTAACACATTTGCATGCAATAGACATCTCACATCATGAACACCTTCATGATTGCCTTTGTACTGTGTTTATAATATCTAGGACTTCATTTATTAATTTAAGATTTACAAACTCATGTATTCAAACATAGCATTAATAAATGAATGATGCCTTTTATTAAGAATATTAATTTCATACATATGAAAAACATTCCTATTACATGGGCTCTAGGGCATACTCTCTAACAATCTCCCACTTGCACTAGAGCCAATCACTCATATGTCTCAGACCCATACTATTTATATGGTGATCATGCTTAATCTGGGAAAGTGCTTTAGTGAGGGGATCCGCCACATTGTCATATGTGGGAACCCTTTCTATTTTCACATCATTTCTAGCTACTATTTCCCTTATGAGATGGTAGCGTTCGAGAACATGCTTGGATCGCTGATGAGACCGTGGTTCCTTTGCTTGTGTAATGGCTCCATTGTTGTCACAATATAAAGGTATCGGATCAACAAAGCTAGGTACCACTCCTAGTTTAGTTATGAACTTTTTGATCCAAATCGCTTTTTTGGCTGCTTCTGAAGCAGCAATGTACTCAGCTTCTATTACGAAATCAGCAGTTGTTTCCTGTTTGGAACTCTTCCAACTAACTGCTCCTCCTCCCATTATGAACAGAAAACCAGACTGTGACGTACAGTCATCTTTGTCAGATTGGAAGCTAGCATTTGTATACCCATTTACTTCCAAACTGCCCTCTCCATATACCAAGAATACATCCTTAGTCCTTCTCAAGTACTTAAGGATATTCTTGACAGCTGCCCAGTGTTCCTCTCCAAAATTGGATTGGAATCTGCTTGTGACACTCAAAGCAAATGCTATATCTAGATGTGTACATAACATAGCATACATAATAGAACCAATTGCCGATGCATATGGTATTCTATTCATGCTCTCTCTATCCTCTAGTGTCTGCGGACACATAGACTTAGAAAGATGTTTCCCATGCACCATGGGAATAAACCCTTTTTTTGAGAGATCCACATTGAACTTCTTCAATACTTTATCTATGTATGTACTCTGAGAAAGACCTAGCAACCTACTGGATCTATCTCTATAGATCCTTATTCCCAGAATATAGGATGCTTCTCCAAGGTCTTTCATGGAGAATTGCTTGGATAACCATATTTTAACAGATTGGAGAAGAGAAATGTCATTTCCCATGATCAATATGTCATCTACATATAGAACTAGGATGACAATTGCACTCCCACTGACCCTTTTATACACACAAGGTTCATCTTCATTTTGTGAGAAACCAAACTCTTTGATTGTCTCATTGAATCATATGTTCCAGCTCCTAGAGGCTTGCTTCAATCCATAAATGGATCTTTGAAGCTTGCATACCTTTTCGCCATTTCCTGATGTGAATCCTTCTGGTTGTGTCATATACACATCCTCGGTAAGATTTCCATTAAGGAAAGTGTCTTCACATCCATTTGCCAAATCTCATAATCATAATGAGCTGCAATGGCTAAAAGTATTCTTATAGACTTAAGCATCGCTACAGGAGAAAAAGTTTCATCATAGTCAATACCTTCTTTTTGACGATAACCTTTTGCTACTAAGCGAGCTTTATAGGTAACTATATTACCTTCCATGTCAGTCTTCTTTTTGAAGACCCATTTGCACCCTATGGGTTTTATCCCTTCAGGTGGTTGAGTTAAAGTCCATACTTTGTTCTTATACATGGAGTCCATTTCAGACTGCATAGCCTTAAGCCATAAATCACATTCTGAACTGTTCAAAACTTCTTGATAGCTTGTAGGCTCATTGTCCTCTACTACAGTTATGCCTCTATCCGAATCAATATGAAATCCATATCTCACAGGGATAGAATGCATCCTAGTAGATCTTCTAGGATTTTGTGTATAATTAGGTTCAACTGTAATCTCATCATTATGAAATTCAGTTTCGGGTTCAATCGGTTGATCATCTTCTATTTGTGGGTCTTGAACTTCACCAAGTTCAATTTTACTCCCACTGTCCTCTCGTAGGAGAAATTCTCTTTCCAAGAAGACAGCATGCCTTGAAACAAATACCTTTTGTTCTAAGCGATGATAGAAATAATATCCAAATATTTCTTTTAGATATCCCACAAATAAACATTTGTCATACTTAACATCCAGTTTGTCTGACATTGTCCTCTTCACATAAGCAGGACAACCCCATACTTTCATATGAGAAAGAGTGGGTTTCTTGTTATTCCACATCTCATATGGAGTAACATAAACCGATTTACTAGGAACTCTGTTTAACACATAAATAGCAGTTTCTAGTGCATATCCTCAAAAGGACTTAGGCAAGTCCGCTCGGCTCATCATTGATCGAACCATATCTAATAGTGTTCGATTTCTCCTTTTAGATACACCATTGCGTTGTGGTGTATATGGAGGAGTCCATTGAGATAAAATCCCATTATCTTTAAGATAATCCCGAAACTCTTGACTTAAGTATTCTCCATCTCAATCTGATCTAAGTGTTTTAATACTTTTGCCAAGTTGTTTCTCTACTTCATTTCTGAATTCTTTGAACTTTTCAAATGCTTCAGACTTATATTTCATTAGATAGATGTATCCAAACTTGGAATAATCATCTATGAAAGTAATGAAGTAGGAGTAACCTCCTTTGGCATGTGTAGTCATTGGACCATATACATCTGAATGTATTAAGTCCAAAACCATTTTAGCTCATTCTCCTTTACCAATAAAGGGAACTTTTGTCATTTTTCCAATAAATAAGATTCATATGTATCAAATGATTCATAATCAAATGATCCCAAATCACCTGACTTGTGTAATTTGGTCATGCGTTTTTCATTTATATGGGCTAAACGACAATGCCATAAGTATGAGGTATTTAGATTATCATGTTTCATTCTTTTGGTATCCACATTATGTACTTCTTTAATTAAATCAAGAACAAATATACCATTCTCAATGATAGCTTTTGCATAAAAGATATTGTTCTTGAAAATGTAACAACATTTGTCCTTTAAAGAAATATCATAATCGTTCATCAAACGGCTGAAAGAAATAATACTTTTGGATAAAGCTGGAACATAATAACAATTATTTAATTCCAGTACTAATCCACTGGGAAGAGGTAAATAGTAAGTCCCCACAACTGTTGTAGAGATGTTCTATCCAGTAGCTGACTGCAAACATATCTATGCCTTTTCAACTCTTCTAAAGCTTCTAAGCCCCTGTAGATCATTACATAAATGAGATCCACATCCGGTATCTAATACCCAAGATTGTTTTGAAGCAATAGAATAAGTATTAATTTCAATCATATGAATACCTGAAGTAGATGCAACAGCTTGCTTCTTCTCCTTAAGAGAGTCTAGATAGGCCTTGCAGTTACGCTTCCAATGACCATCCTTTCCACAATGGAAGCAAGTTCCTTTGGAATTCTCTTTCTTGGCAACCTTCTTCTTGGAGATCCTACCATTCTTTGGCTGCGCCTTGGTTATCTTCTTCTTCTGCTTCTTGCCTTTAGCAGAAGTGACAACCATGACACTTTTTGGATCCTTCTTAAATGATCCATCAGCTGTCTTAAGCATATTGAATAACTCAAGAATGGATACTTGGATCTTGTTCATGTTGAAGTTAAGCACGAAAGGTCCATAACTTGGAGCCAACGAGTACAAGATTAAATCTATGTATAGATCATTATCCATAACATAGCCAAGTCTACTCAAATGCTCAATATACCCATACATCTTCAATGCATGAATAGCAGCTGAAGTGCCTTCCGCCATTTTGCAGCTAAATAGAGCTCGAGCAATCTCATATTGCTCAGTTCTAGCCTGAGAAGAATAAAGCACCTCTAGATGCAAAATGATGGTTCTAGCATCCATCATCTCATGTTGCTTCTGAAGCTCCGAGGACATAGCACCTAGCATCAGACATGCTGCTGCTTCACTATCCTGTATGTATTTTTAATAAATGCCTTTGATCTCATTAGTGGCATCATTTGATGAAAGTGGTGTTGGATCTTTATCCAAGACATAATGGATCTTTTTCATCCCTGAGAACAATTCTCACTTGCCTGATCCAGTCAGAAAAGTTATTGCCAACCAGCTTGTTATCCAAGATTGAACGTATATTAATGTTCGATGTGCTCATGATGATGACCTAGATGTGAAAAAGAAAAGAGAGTATGTTCATATATATGTATGCATTAATAAGGTCTTTAATTAATACATTGACTCCCACTATTTTATTAAGAATTAATAGCCCTCACTATATAATCCGAGAAAACCCGATGGTTTTCTTAGTGGGCCAATATCCAATCCTTGATATGTAATTTGACCTTGACTGTGGTCAACAAGCCAAATTCCATACCCTTGAAAGGTAGGTATCTCTATACCAATTGTGTCTCTACACAACTATTGGATCATTAGGTTATCAACTCTTGATGCATGCATATCGTATATGCATTCCCTAATCTTACCTCTAGAACCATTAGCCTTGACTGTGGTCAACAAACTAATGGGCTAGCTAAGATGACCCATTTAATTAGATTTGAACATATTCGATATAATGTGAGCTTGACTGTGGTCAACAACCCACACTATAAAGAACTCTGGTTCTCCTCAAATTAATGGAAGGCTAATATACCTTAATATTTGTTTGAGGCTTTTAGTTAATTAAGTCTCATCATACATGGTTGGCATACATTGGTATGCATCCTATATCTATCACATAAATATAAGCATACAAATATGGTATAGTTATGGACTTTACTACATTGATTTCCCCGAGCCAAAAGGGAAATCAAAAGGTCACACCTAGGTAGTATGCATGATTCAAACAAGAAAATAATTACATTATCTTCAAGCTTGTTGGATCTCCATCCGGCCCATCTTGCTCCTTGATATTGGTCTCCATCTCTATTTCTAATTCTAATATAAGTAATCTAATTACATATTACAACTTGAAAAGAAATACAAACCAAAAACAAGTGGCCGGGACATGAAAGTCCTCATTGGGCCAAAACATGCATTATGCTCAATCACATTGGGCTTTGTCCATAATTAACCGTCATGCCAATCATACACCCTTATATGCCTCTCTAATGCATAAAGAAATGGATTACTAACTTTGTTTCAACCTTTGAAACTATATTTTGAGTTATTTTAATGATGTGATCAAATTAGGAAACTTTCATTTTAGGAAACCTTTTTGCATGCATGTGTTCTTGCCTTAATAATCAATCCAATTGATTATTAATTAAATATAAATTGATTATTTAATTAATTAATCATATTAAATAATTAAAAGAATCAATTTTGGGCTTAAAACCGAGGGTGGGCCGAAACCCACAAAAGTAAACCCTAAATGTGTTCACACACAAACTGGTTTTATGTCTTTTGGACCATTTGGGCCTTTTGGAATGAGCCAAGCCCACTCCAACCCTTAAAACCCATTAATAAACTTAATTAATGTTTATAATGTTTAATTTAAATCAGCTCCTTGGGCCCACCAAGTCATTCACTAATTTAAACCAAGTCCGTAAACATAATTAAGCCCATTAAGTGGTTTTAATAAATTAAAATTAATCAAATTAATTTAAGGCCCATTTTAATTAATCCAATTAATTAAAAATACTTTAATATATCATATATATCAGATTTAGAAGATCAAAAGTCGTTCTAACCAAGAACACATCAAGAACACACGAAGAACACCAATTTAACGAACTTTTCGACTAAACTAGTTTTCATGCAAAACTTGTTCAATTTTAATTCCGTTCGATCCTACGGCTTAATATCCCATATTAAACACATAAAATATCATCTAAATGATGTTTTAATGGATCCATAAGAAATTAAATTAGAACAGCCCCTTAAATCACCTAGGGTTTCACGCCAAACCCTAATGGGTTTCACGCCAAACCCTAATCACAATCATTCAAAAGTTTCGTTTTTATTTCCACCAAATTTATTTGATCACACATACAACCAGAAATCAAAATTTCTCATTCATGAACAATCAAATCTAATATTTTAAAGTTCATGAAATAAATAACTCAAAATAAAATAAAACTTATTCCGCAAAAAAATATAGAATTGTATATCCATGGCAAAACCTTGGCTCTGATACCATGTTGGATTTTAACGGTTACATGCATCACATACATGAGCGGAATTTAAAATTTTTTAACCATTAGATCTGATCTTTCCATTAATACACAATATAACTATATGAGAATAAGAAAAATCACCTTTGATTTTTGTTGAACAGTTGATTTTACTTCGCACCGGGTTGTTGCAAACCACAGTGTCCAAAATCGAACACCTCCAATAAGTAATCCACACTAGAGAGGGGTAAATTGAACCAACAAATTGGTGTTTAACTAGGGTTGGCCGAAATTCCCAAGAGCTAGCTTAGGAGTTGGCGCAAAAGGGAGAGAGAGATTAAGAGAAAAGACTTTCTTTTTGTTTTAATCACTTAACCCTAATTCTCATTAGTTGGCCTTTTATAGTTAGGTTAAAATTCCAACTCCTTAATGAGATTGGGCTCTTTAAAATTGCTGGAGAATTATTAATTGGGCCTCTGGAATTAATTATAATCATTTGGGATTAATTAAATCCAATTTAAACCTTTTCATTAAAGTCTATGCACAAAACCCACAAACTAGGCCCTTTGTGCAACTAATTGGATTTAAATACCCAAATGGATTCCAAATCCAACCAAATTAAATATGTGGGTTCCATAATACTTATGTAACATATATAAATTAATTTGGTCCATTAAATAGGCCATTAAGGCCTTTTGTTCTGAGGTAGGCGTGTGGCCCTTCTAGAAGGGCTTCCGCCAACTTCTTCATTCCTCTGGCCCTTAATAATTGCTCCAATGGACTTATTAATTATTATACCAGTCATATAAAACTTATAGTAGTCCTAAAACTATTATAAGACAATAATAATTAATCATGAAATACATTATTTCAATTAGATCCAATTTTGCAGAACATTTCTCAAAAGTTCCGCGGATAATTTTATTTGATCATAATTAATTAAAATCTTTAATTAATTATTATCATATTCTCTTCTCTACCTTCATAATAATATCAAATATTATTATCCTTGTCATTTTACCATTTTACCCGTTTCTCTATATATGTGTGACTTATTGGGTTCCTGTCCATGTTGGCAGTATAATATGTAATTGTGAGTTCTATTGAAAACTCACATGATTTAAACTCCTTTAAATAATTTTATCAATCTATATTGATATTTTGATACATCATTATACAAGTCATGATTGGCCTCTAGCTAGGCATCATGACTACCCAAATATTAGGAAAGTCATGTGGTTTGACTGTACCCTTCCATAGAAACAGTTACCGTGCAATTACTCCTTTCACCACTCTTATCTCAATTAGATTCTGAGTATGGATTTTTGTCAACTCATATAAATCTAATTATGTATGTTCTATTAATTTAACCATTGTTCCTAAAATGCCCTTCATGGATCTCCATCCATCTCGGCATATTACTCTGGCTAGAGATTCTCTGAACAAGGCAATTATAGAATCATGCGAGATAACTTCCCTTGTTGAATCTGGGATGGTGAATCCTTTGTCAAGCACTCAACTATCTTCAAGTAGGTCATGATATACCCAATCTCCTAACTATGCTCACTCCCAGTTGGAAGTAATCAATTATGGAGTCAAAGTATACCACTTGCTACTTAAGATAACTTTGGTGATCTCAAGTCTAAGGATATTTGCACAACCGCTATGAAGAGATTCCTCACTGACATAGATTTAATATTCATGTGAGGATTCTCTTTGCAGGTCTCCAATGAACTTGTTGTTCTAACAAGCATCCACATGTTAGTTTTGATTATCTTTCATAATCACAGTTATGAGAACCACTGCTTGAACTATTCAAAAAGCATAACGTGTGCTAGTCTGTCCGAATTAACAATGTCCTATCTTGTTAATTCTATGACTAGGGATATTTAGATATTAACACATTTGCATGCAATAGACATCTCACATCATGAACACCTTCATGATTGCCTTTGCACTGTGTTTATAATATCTAGGACTTCATTTATTAATTTAAGATTTACAAACTCATGTATTCAAACATAGCATTAATAAATGAATGATGCCTTTTATTAAGAATATAAATTTCATACATATGAAAAACATCCCTATTACATGGGCTCTAGGGCATACTCTCTAACAATGGAGCTCTTAGAGCCATAATAAGTGATGGTAGAAAACACTTTATTAATCAACAATTTAAAGATTTGCTCAAGAAGTTTAGAGTTAGGCACAAAGTCACTACCCTTTATCATGCCCAAGCTAATGGTCAAGTTAAGGTGTCAAACTGAGAACTTAAATTGATTTTAGAGAAAACGGTCAATACCTCTAAGAAAGATTGGTACCTTAAGATGGAAAGGCCTTTTGAAGTTGTGCGAGCTGATAAATTTGGAGTGGTGACACTAAGGCACCCAAGGGATGAGAAAGAATTCAAAGTGAATAGACATTACGTGAAGCCATATTTTGGATCAACATTTGATGGCACTTCAGTGATTGTCACCCTCACGGACCCTTGGCGGTATTTGAAAGTCCAACTACGGACTTGGTAATTACAGAACTACTTCTTAACCTTTATTCTTAAAAATGTTCAAATCTTGTTTTGTTTTTGTAGTTGTTGTGTTTAGGAGAGTAGTTCAAGGGAATGCAAATTTAAGTCATCCTATTCATGGTTTAGCTTGTTGAAGTCGGGTAGAAGGCTATGTTTAATGGTCAAGAAGAGATGAGAGAAAAATAAGTTTTTGGTGAAGAATTTAGGGGTCACAGTCAACAAGTTTTCTCTATTGACCGTGACATAGGTCAATTGTTGCTTCTGGATCTCGAAGCATATTGGGTCACGGTTAGTGAACTTTTTTTGCTGACCGTGAGCCTGACCTTTTTTAGTCCAGTAGCGAATTTCAAAATAGCTCACGGTCGTTAGAATTTTCATGATGACCTGACCCTTCAGTGAAATTCATGAGTCATGCTTAATACTCTTTATCTGATGGCCGTGACCCTACCCCATTTTCAATCTAGTAGCCAAACTTGCATTATCTCACGGTCAGTAGGTTTTACCTACTAACCATGACCTTATCTGAATATATATATATATATATATTAAACCCTAACTTTTAAACATTACAATTTTAGTCTTCTTTCTTCTACCCTTTTCTCTAGGTTTTCATTTTCTTTGTCTTTTTATTTTCTTTTCTTCCCACTTTCTCTCTTTCTCTTCTTTGGCAGCCACTCTTCACCGCTATCAACTAGTAAGCAATCCTTTCTTTATTTTCTTATTTCTCTTCCCAATTTTAGATCTAGTTTCTTTTATCTGTTTGTTTCACTTTTATATTTCGTTATTTGATTTTTCTTCCATTTGTTGCATTTCTTCTTTCGTTTTCCTTTCTTTTTTCTACCATTAGTTTTGTTGTTTGTTATTTGAGTTTGTTGATAGTTTATTTCTTAGTCGCCAAGTCTTCAACCAAGTAAGTTCTTATTTCCCTTCAATTTTCTTCTATATTTTTTTAGGGTTTGGTTGTTCTTTTTGTTTCTAGTTCTTGATTCTTAGTTCTTCCTTGTGTGCTATTTGTTTTATTGTGTTCATCTTTCTCCTCTATTCCTCTCTAAATCTATTTATTTACATTTTCTTTCTTTAGTTTCTTTTCTTCTAAAAACTATTTTCCCTTGTTGTTGCTTTGGTCCTTTACTTTTCTACAATTTATTTTTGCTTTTTTTGGTTCATCTTTCTTGTTATCTTTCTTTTGTTGGTTTATTGCATATATATATTATGTTATTTTTTGTCTATATTGGATCGATTTAGTAAGGGTGATGCAGCTCAAAGGTACGAACTCATAAGAACCCTTTGCTTTTATTTAATTTTTGAATTTTGAGGGAATTTTGCTTGGTGACTCTCGTTAGCTTGTGCTTGTTTTTGTTTAAGTTAATTTTGTATGCACTTTTGCTTTTGTTTTTTTTTTTTTTCCTTTTCCTCTTTCTTTATTTCATAAGTATTCACAAAAAAAATTAATTCTTTATCTCTACTTTTGATAAACAAATTGGGACATTCATAGGGATTATAATTGCTCAATAGCATTTTATCAATAATTGAGACTTTGTAATGCTTTTTTTTGTGCTAGAAATGGTTAATTTAGTGTTAATCATGTTCATTTTTAGGTAATATCACAGTCTTGAATGGCTTGTTGGAAGTGTTGAAGTCTAAATTATTTAATCTTGACTTTTAGCGCTTGTTTCTTTGAAGCATTTTCAAGTGAATAGTTATTAATATCTTAGGTTTTCACTATATGATTGTTGGATGCCATGATGCTTATTTAGTTTGTTAATCTATGATGAATCTATTTTCATTTTCCAAGCTATATCAGTAGGTGAGATCATAAACTATTGGATTTACTTAATGTATGAGCCATTGCAACTAGGAAAGCTGTGCTAGATGTCAAGAATGTTATATTGTAAGAAAATACATATTTTGAATCAATTTTCATCTGTCTAAGCTAGCCAATGCAAGTTCATATACATCCTTGCTATCACTATTGCCAAGTTAGGAGTCTGCTTATATTGCATCAATCATGTTGTTTAATTCTATTTGTCATTATTTATTAGAAGCATATTTATTTTGAGGTCATGAGTCTAATGTAGGTTGGAATTATTGAAACCCATTATTATCCTTTTGGTTTGTGCATTCTTTGAGTTATGCCTTGTTGCTGCCAGTTAGTTTGAGCCTATTGTGCCTTATTTAGCATTAAGACTCTAATGCCAATTTTTATCCTTATCTGGGCATGCCAACACTGTTTGGGCCATTATTACTGCCTTATGCTCTACATAAACTGAGATGCATATTTGTGTTAGAATCACTTGAATTTCCATACTTGCTTGCTTGCACCTATTCCACTCTTTTCGAAAATTTTGCTGAAATGTTCATAAATGCTTAAAAGTTGATGCTACATTGACCATTCTATTGACCTTATACTTGATTGATGAGTGAGTATGCTGATCAATCATAAAATTGCACGCTATCATTAGTTTTCAACTTCAATTCTAAATTTTGCCTTGGCTGCTTTAATCACTTACACAGAGCACCCACATACACTTGAAGTAGTTTTGTTAATACCTTTCTACCAAGATTTTGATCAATTTAGAAATCATTGCCTTGTGTTCCTTTGTCATTTATTTTTGCTCACTACGCTTTCTTGCAATCATTCTTTTCTCAATTATTCTTTGAGGTTGAATGGAAAGGTTGAACTTTTTAGCAGTCAGTTGTTTTACCATAGGTTAATCACTTTAGGTTGTTAACTTAAATTAGGGTTAACAAGAATTTAAAGGCTCTTAGTACTTTTTGCTTATCATTTCATTAATGCATTTCTTAAACGAGCAATTCTTAATATGCCATAGTACATCCACTATTTTTGTCCTTATCTTATTTCTATTGTGCTTAATTTTGAATAAGATAGGCTGCAAGAATCCCTTTTGCATAAGGTTTGTTGTGCTTTGGTTGAGATTTTAAGGAAATCTAACTTTGGTTGTTTTGATTGTTGGCATTGTTTTTGGATGTTGCACCAAGTACCTTGTGCAACTTATTTAATTGACTTTGATTTTTTATAATTTAGCCATGGATGATTTTGTTTTATCTTTGCTAGAAAATTTTGTCAGGATAGTGTCTGTGTATGCATCTGAATCTTTGTGCATTTTTATTGTCTTATATCAAGGTATATAGGCTAAAATGATTTGACCTGCGGGCTACTTGTTTCTAAAGGATAACTCAGTTATCATGGTTGAGTGCCACATACTTTGATACAACTTGTTTTGTGATTTGCATCCACACTCCTACATTTCTAGGTTAACTTACAAATAGGTGTATTTATGCATTAAGTGTGAAGTTTTATCTTTGACACCTACACCCGTGCATATACAATATCATGTTATTCATTTGCACTTACATACATTGATTTTGTTCAGGTTTGTCACATTGAGAACCACACGCTTTCATTTGTCTACCATTGATCAGTGTGCACATATATTGTTTTGGGATGAGATTGGTGCATGATTGCCCTTATTTGAACCTTTTGCTGTGAATAGTTTGTGTATGAACACTGGTTGAGTGCTATGTCTATTTTTCGATTGCATTTTGTTGCTACCAGTCATTATGCACCTCCAACCCATTAAGTGCTATAGTCTATAAGAAATAAGATGTTGTTTGCTTTTGAAATCATTGAATTGTAGTGCTTGTTTGGTTGCTTGCAACTCCTTTATTCTTTTTGGAATTTTTGCTATCATAGTCATAGTTGCTTAAGATTTTGGGCTTCTATTGAGATTTTATGAGGTATAACTTTGTTTTGTTTTATTGATTGGTAGTGGCACCAAAAAGGAAAAAAGCCAAAGCTATTAAGCCCATTTTAAGCCAGCCTTTGGCCACTCATCCTTTCTCAAATGACCCACCACCAAAGTCCAGCCAACCACCAGCTCAACCTCTAGCTTAGAGGAAGAAGAAGAGATCAAGGGACCCTAAAATACCAAGTTGAGTGCCTAAGAATGTCAAGACTACCTATAAAATTTTGTCCAACTGTGAGTGCTTACCTTCAGCCTACTTGGATTTGAGTCTTTTGTAAAAGTTAGTGATCAAGGAAGAGGTGGAGAGGCACATTACAGTAATTGGCTGGGAAAGATTCTTTGAGTTCAGGGAGCTAGTTTATCATACTTTAACTAGGGATTTTGTGGCTACTATCAAGTGCCATTTTAGACACGAAGAGTTTCCTAACATGGTAACCTTCTGGTTGGGAGGAAAATATTATGAAAAGACATTTATGGAATTTTCAGAGGCTTTAGGGTTTCTAGTTATAGTCCATTTGCTTACCCTAATTATGACAAGAACATAACATGGGAAGAGATCAAAGACCCTCAAGCTGAAGGTCCACACATTTCAGGAACGGCCAAATCCCACCATCTAAGGGATCATGCATTTAGAATTCTACATAGGTTTTTCTCTCGATCTCTTATGTCTCATGTGCAGTCTACAGGACAATTTAACATATCAGAGGTGCTACTTTTAGCTTGTATGGCCAGAAGCTTTTCTATTAATGGTGCATACCATTGGTGGAACAAATTAGAAGAAATACAATAGTAGCCCACCAAATTAAAGAAGATATCATTAGGAGGTTGGGTCACTATGATTGCTAAGGCCTTTGAGCACCCACTGAATGAAGATTAAGCTCTCCCTATAGTGGCCTACATAAATTAGAAGCTTTTGAAAAATATGAAGGTGTTTGCTGAGGATCCTACTGTAAAGCATGGTATCATTCTTACAAGCCGGGATGAGTATATAAGGAAAATGGCTAGGAGTTTGAGCAACCCTCCACCCAAGCTTGATCAGGGGGTAGTGACTCTCAAGAAACTGTCATATTTTTCTTTTTGCTTGATTGCTAAAGTTCACTGGTAGTTTTAGTTTGAAAAATGATAAACTTGTTTTGTCCTAGCACACACACACGAGAAATTGTTTGATATAGATTAGTTGAGTCTTTTTGATTGAATTTTTCGTTTTAAGTGTCTTCTACTGAGTGTTATTTGTGCTTCTTTAAAATTTCTTATTTTGAATTGGAGTTTTATGTTTCAAGATTGTGGATGATTCATTTGCTTCAGGGCAAGCAAAGTCTAAGTGTGGGATATTTTGATAACTCCAATTCAGTGTCTGTTTTTAGTCCCATATCGGTATAGTTTTTAATGTTTTTAAGTGTCTTTTGCTTTGTTTTTTCTTTAGTTTAATAAATTCTATCTAAATTTAATTAATCCTAGCTTTTATGAGTTTTGGAGAGTTTTTGATGGAATTTTGTGATTAATTGTAATTTTTGCAGGTATCTCATGGTCAGCTGGTTTTACCTGTTGACCGTGACCTATGCTTTCTGTCAAAATGCACCATTTCAAAGAGTGTCACGATTAGCAGTGCATTTGTTCATTTATGGGTGTTTACTGTGACCTAGAAAGCCCTTCAATATAGAACCAAGAAAAGAAAGACCTCACGATTAGCAGGTGGTTGATGTTGACCATGAGGTAGTCATTCTATAGGTTTTACCTACTGACCGTGATCCATGTTAGTTTGAAAGGGTATTTTTAATTAGTCACGGTCAACATAAATTTCCTGTTAACCGTGAACCTTTTTGGCCTTTATATAGCATATTTTTCTGCAAAATCAAGAGGTCTTCCTCTTTTTCAAATCTAGGGTTTTCTTTCTTCTTTCTTTCATTCTTTACTTCATTTTTATACAAAGATACATAGATTATACTTAAAAATAGGTAGATTTATAGCAAAATACTTAGATTAAACACCATATTTAGCTTAGATTTTTAGTTTTTCACACCTTAGAGTTCATTTACATTAAAGATTTGGAGAAAAAGTTTAAAAAAGCTTAGGATTCAACTGGGTTTTTTTTCCTTCATGAAATTTTTGGGTTTATTCTTTCCTTCTTTCTTATTATTTTGTAATGGGTAGTGAGTAGTCTCTAGTTGTTTGGGCAATCTTTGAATCTCCTATCCAATGTGAATATTGAAAATATTTTAAATATTTATATAAATGAATGGTTTATTTCACTATTGCTTCATTATTATTTCATTAGATTTCATATTCTTGAGTTGATTTCTAGCTTGAATGGATGGCTTTATCATATATTCTTATTTGGATGTTAAGCTTGGATGGATTGAATGTTATGGATGACTATTGCTCTACTCTTTTATCATAAATGCTGAAATTTTAGATTGCTCCAGAATGGGACTCTTAAGTTGCAAAAATTTTTGGTATTAGAATCAGAGTGTGGAGTGAAATAGATGAGTTTTTGGGTTGTTTGGGTTAGGAGTGGGAAAGAAAACCAAACTTAAGATATTAGACACGTCCTTAGGCTAATTATAGGGCTTGCTTTGGAATGGGATGCCTTGCAATTAAAGTAACTTGCTCCGAAATGGGACTTATGGGTTAAGAGGGTTATCCCGAATTTGTTTATATATATCTTTAGGTTAAATTAATTCACATTAGGTATAGAGAGGATGAGTGAACCCAAGCAATGCTTTCATCATATTGGTTTTTTTTATATACTTGTTAATTTTATACTTGTTTATTCCATAAAGAAAAGAAAAAAAATACTACAAGTTTAATTTCAATGTTAAATTTTATGCATACCATTTAGTTGATAGCTTACACACACACATAAAAATTTGGGAATTCTTTCGCATACAAGTGATTTTTACTACTTACATCCTCAATCATTTGGGTACGATATTCAAGGGTCCTAACTATACCCCACTTTATTACTTGACAATTCAGTGGACTTGTTAAACATGCGTCATTAAACATGCATATAAAGCAGTAAATATGATAAAATGCAAAAAAGATAAACATAAATCTACTTTAAACAGCCATATAGCACCAACAATGTTGAAAGTAATAAATAAATGCACAAAAATTAAGTAAAGATCATTAGAATAGAAATAAAGCATGAAAGAAAATAAAAAAGAAATAAAAGGAAAGATAATGTACACCCATTGATAGCAATTCACAACTGTGCATTCGCTAGCTTACCAAAAACATATGGGAATAAAGTCATGGCTTAAATTGTTTCTTCGTAAAAGCTCTTCCCATTTTTGCTTTATTTGTTCACAGCCAAAGTGGGTTTTTAAACCTAAATGAAGTAGATTTAAAATAGCATAAAAATGAATCCAAATCATTTAAAACCATTTTATTTTCTTTGTAAGTCATTACTCATTTTATTTTGAGACAAAAATCAACAAAAGAAAGCATTAGGCACATCAACATACATATCAAAATACCAATGACATATTTCTAACTAATATGCACCTTAACCATTATATGGGTTTTTAACAACCTAGAACTAAAAGCAAATAAATCTATGAAAACATGCATTTGAAAGGTTAAATAAAATAAAACTACTGACAATGGATTGAGCCACCACACTAAACTAACTTGAGAGGAGCTAAGTTAAAGAGATAAACCTTATAAATACCTTCAAGCTTTCTAATCCTATATAGATTGATAAAGAAACTCCAAGATCTAAAGGGTTTTGTTGATTTAAAGGGTTAAAAGAAAGTTTTCAAAATAGGCGTTTTAATGAGAAAATAGAGCAAAACATTCTATTTGGAGATAGAAAAGGAAAAGCTCTATTGAAACCTGAATTTATAGCTATTTGTAGTTTTCAAATTTGGAAGATGACAAGTCATAGATATGCAGTATCCGTCAAATGGAAACTCCAGTGCACACATCTTCCCTAGGCATTAAAAATCAGTGAATGGATGAAGTCATATGATGGCCATAAATTCATAGCTCATGATCATAACTTAGCTCTTGCCACAATTTTGCAAGATTTTCTATTTTAAAAGCATTTTCCCAATCTTCAAAAATGAAATCCCTTCTTAATCTGCTATAAACCAAATAACCTCCTCGATCTATAAGCTTTTTATCCTTTCAAAGGATTTATTTCATCATTAGGAAATTTTGACAAAAGCCCAATGTCTACGAATCCACTCATTTATTTTTTAACTAATTAGTCCTAAATTAACTTAATTAATCACTTTTAACTTCTAATCATGGAATTTTCCTCTTTAATCCCTAAACTTTTTAATTTATTTAATTATGCCCATCGAACTCTTAATTTCTTTTCAAGTTAATCATTTTCCTAGTAATCAATACTTATAATCTCATGTTCTAAACCATCCTTTTATAATCTTTTTTCAAAGCCTATAAAATTTGGATCATTACAATCAAATATATTAAAAGTGGGATCCCACTTACTCCAACTTAGGTTGCTCATATTTAAATACTCAAAAAATTCTATAAATCTCACAAATCCTCACAATCCTATTAACAAATCCCATAAATTCTAAAAAGTATAGATATCACTAATTGGGTTTCTCAAAATTCACTCTCTCTATATTCTTCAAGCTATTGCAGTTAATGTTCTTAAAAATCACTCTTGTCATTGACCACCTACATTTTTCACCTATTCTTTTTATTGCCAAAAAATTTTACAATTTAAAGTTTCCATCTCATCTTGGTGGTTTTCATGTTAGTTTTGAGCTACCAAGGAAAATATCGATGATGTGGCTCCATTTTTACTCCTTTCACTGCACTTTATTGATTTTCATATTGATCAATATAAAAAAAATGTTACATGAAATCATGGATGGATTTATTTTGGTTTAATTGGTACACCAATTTACATTTAAGAATTTCATAGCATTTAAGTCGATATACATACCTACAAGTATACTAATTGCCAAATATGCATCTTGGGTATGCCAAGGTATATCAATTGGTATAACAAATTACAAAATTGGAAATTCCTTCCCCCCACTTTGGTATACCTATGTATACCAATGTATTCACATTGGTATATCAAACTGCATTGTTGCCATTTCTAACTTTAATTTCACATACCAAGGTATACTATATGTTATATTTAAGTCTAGCCTTAGAATTATCTATTTGTAATTCAGTATACCTATGAAGACAAAGGTGTAACAACTAGAATACCATAGTGTACCAAGGTACACCAATTGCATCTTTTAAATTAGAAATGTTATGCAATGCAATGTAATGAATAAAAGAGAAAACATATAGTTTAAGCATGTAACCTTTCTCCTTATTCTCTAGAATTTAAATGCATAAAGCATATATTGTGAAACCTA
This sequence comes from Excoecaria agallocha, assembly GCA_037975025.1. Lineage (NCBI taxonomy): Eukaryota > Viridiplantae > Streptophyta > Magnoliopsida > Malpighiales > Euphorbiaceae > Excoecaria > Excoecaria agallocha. Next base: position 34,037,995 of record CM075815.1, on the reverse strand, counting down.
ACTCTCTCTTCTTAAATTCCAAATAAAATTTCATGTCATTATCACCATTAATTTCTCAATGATGGATACCCATCTTTAACAATATATTTTATTTTTAAAATGGTATGTCCTTTACTAATTTTTAATTCATTTGATTTTATACCCTGAAGTGTGAGGCCCCAAAATATACCCTAATAGAATTATGGCATACTTAAGGTGAATTAGAGAAAGAATAATGAAGGTTAATCGAGTCAAAGAATAGTTAAGAGACATAGATGGAATAGTTTAAAACTGTAAGGGCAATTTCATAATAAGTTAAATTGAGATGCAATTGCATGAATAAACATAAGACATGGGTGAATATGTAAATGAAGTAAAGATACATATAACTATGTAAACTAAAGAAGATTAAGGGGTGAAATCATTAATGTATAAAGTTTAAAAAAAAGGGGCCAACCAATGAGAAATCAATAAGTGTCCATTTTAAAAAGTTAAAGAAATTTCATAAGGAAGAATACATCAAGCTGGCTGAACCATATGGGATCAAAATTAAAAAACTTTTCTCTTTTTTACTCTATACATGATATTTGAATGCTAAAATGTTGCCCATGAATGTTCATATGAATTTTAGAGTAATTTGACCAAGAAAATGAAAGTATATCATGTTATCGAATCACATGTAAAAATAATGGTGCCTTGTTATATATCAATTAATGAACTTAAAGCTAATATACCTATTCGAATGACTTGTTCATGAATGGGTACAGCTATAGATGTTTAATTAGAATAATATAAATATGCATAAATGCCTATAGCTTCATGAATGCACATGATTAAGATGTTTGTAATGGGATAGTACATATATGCCTAAATGATTATACACTCAAGAATATACATGATTGACATTAATTTTTTGGAATTACAAATATGCTCATTGTTTGAAATGTCAATTTCACATGTATAAAAAGGTAATGAGAATTACATAAGTGAATGAATATTTATAGATATAAGTATAGTATAAACATGTATGAATAGGGATTGACATAAAATGTGAGTGACATGTATAGGTGAAAAACTTTAATTGTTTATATTATTGTGAGTAAGTGTGCTTGTAATGCTAATCAATTGAACATGAATAAATATGTTTAAGTGTAAAGATGCAAAGGATATGTTCATGGTGAATATATATATATATATATATATATATATATATATATATATATATATATATATATATATATATAACGTTTACTTCCATATAATTACAGTTCTTATGAACATATCATACAAGTATAGTAAAGAAATGTGCAAGCATGATAATATATGCATACTTAATATGTGTTTTTAAATCATATTGTATGCTTTGAAGAAAAAGGGAATACAGGTATGTTTACATATCATTAGAATAAGGAAGCATAGGATGGGATGATGATAAATATCTCATTCATATATATACACATGAAGTGTCCCATGCTTTTATTTTGATTACAAGTAAAGAATGTATATTCATGAACAAGCGCATGATACCATACTTATAGACACACACACACACACACACATACAAATATATGCTCATACAAAATGAAAATAGTGACCGGATGCTAGCAAGTGTACTAGATCGGCTAAGTAATATAGGAAAATATAATTATGACCCAAAATATCGAACCCAAAGGAAACCTGTGCTTGTATGTGCTATTTCAATTTCAAAACCAATTTTGTGTGTAAAAGAAAGAAGAGAAATCCCAAAGTGATGATTGAGGATTTAAAACTAAAAGCAAACTAAAACAAAATAAAGAGGTAAAATAAATAAAAATCTAATAAGAGCAAGTAAATTGAATGAGGTAAAAATCAATATTAAAAACAACTTTCACTAAAGGACTATCCACCTTAACAAATATTGCTATGACTTAAACAAAAGAAAACATACAAGTGATTATGGAGAATTCAGTTTAATAAACCCAGATAACTTTATTCAAGATTACCATTCCAAGCATCAAAATTTTCTTATTCAGATAAACTTAAAACTTAGCATAGAGAACTGAATTTACTCTCCTAGATGTTTATTAGAGCCTTTCTCAAGAGATTTAACTTCCACCTATTCTTAGTTACACTTTTCTCAATCTTAACTTACTCAAATCAACACACAATTATAGCTTGTTCAGATTATAATCATGCATTAATCCAAATAAATTAACCTAAGAACATGTAAGTCATTAATCAACTTAAACCAATTAATTAACCAATGCTTAATCAAGTTAACAATCAACTTAAATTTGAGTAAAGACAAGACTATGTTTAAGAACTAAGAAATAATCAACTTGTATTGAATTGAAGAACAAACTCAAGTCATAATAATATAAGTTAAGGATTCAAGTATCCTTTAGCAAAAGTTAAAGAAAACTACCCACAAAACATTCTTATAATTAAAACAAAGCTTGAAGAAAAACAGCAAAAACTAAGTAACGTAAAAATAAACTAAAGAAAGTAATGCTTAATTCTAAGGTTTATCTCCCTTCTCTGCTGTTTTAGACTGCTATTTATAAGGCAAAATCGTAGTAGATTCCTTCTTAAACTCCAGACATAGAATAGGAAGTAAACTCTACTAAAACAGGAAGCTCGAGAAAATCCTTCGCGAAGTAGGAGTCTTCATCACGTGGCCACATTTCTTCATGTACATTTCTACACGTGGTCATGTGTCCTATTGTTCTTCCTCACACGTGGTCACGTGTGGACTATGCCTTGTGTCACACATGGGCACGTGTTTCCTTTGGTTTCTTCATTTGCTCTTTCACGTGGCCATGGGTCTTCAATCTTCACTCCTTCACGTGGCCATGTGTTCCATGCTTCACTTCTTTATGTGGCCACGAGTAGATTTCTTCATTGATTTCACGTGGTCACGTGAAAAGCATCTGGACTGAACGCTCGTTTTCTCGCCTAAATTTCTCATATTTGCACTTTTGGCCTTAATCTTTGCCTTTTTTGCAATTTAAGCCCTTTCATATCAATTTTAACCTGAAAACCAAACAAAACATGGGATTAACTTCAAAAACATAAATATTTACAATTTAACTCTATTTTAACCTAAATAATACCAAAATAACTAAATAACAAAGCTTAAAACATATCAAAAACTATATATAACTCACTTATAATAGCTCTAGGTGCTCTGAATCTAGTGAAAATATTTTTTCTAATGAATTCAAGCACAATTTTTGCATCACATATCCTAGTAGCTATTGCCTCTACCCATTTACTCATATAATCCATTGCTACCAAGATATATTCAAACCCAAATGAATTTGGAAAGAGTCCTATAAAATCAATGCCCCAAACATAAAAAATTTCTACTTCTAGCATATTGTTCATAGGCATCTCATCTCTTTTTGATATATTTCCTACTCGTTGGCATCTATCACAAGTTGCTATAAAAGATTTTACATCTTCAAACAAAGTAAGCCAGAAAAACCTGATTGAAGTATCTTTTGAACTGTTCTATTTGATCTGTGATGTCCCCCAACTTCACCTTCATGGCATTGTTGCATGATAGCTTTTTGTTTCGATTATGGTACACACCTTCTTAGCACTTGATCCACACAGATTTTGATGAGATACGGATCATCCTAAAGGTATTGTTTGGCATCCGCTATGAGTTTTTTCTTTTGTTGCCAAGTAAACTCCTTAGGAAGATAACCACTTGCAAGAAAATTAGCTATATTAGCATACCATGGAACTGAATTTTCATAGGTGTAACAAGCACAAATATGTTCATCGGGAAATAAGTCAAAAATTTCTCCCTTTTTGATGCTAGCATGATCCAATCTAGATAGATGGTCAGCTACGAAGTTTCCTGCTCCTTTCTTGTCTTTAATCTCAACATCAAATTCTTGCAGTAGTAACACCCATTGGATAAGTCTCGGTTTAGAATCATTCTTTACAAAAAGATGCCTTAATGTCGCATGGTCCAACCACTCTGTAATTTTGGATCCTAAAAGGTAAGATCTGAATTTCTCGAAGGAAAAGACTATTGCCAAGAGTTCTTTCTCCGTAGTGGTGTAATTTACTTGGGCTTCGGTGAGTGTATGGCTTGCATAGTAGATGGTGTAGAAAATCTTCTCTTTCTGTTGTCCTAAGACTGCTCCGACTGCATAATCACTTGTATCACACATAATTTCAAATGGTAAGCTCCAATCGGGTGATGCAATGACCGGTGCACTAACTAACTTTTGCTTCAATAGGTTAAAAGCCTACAAACACTCAGCATCAAAGTTAAATGTAGCATCTTTAAGCAATAAATTAGAAAGTGGTTTGACAATTTTAGAAAAGTCCTTAATAAACTGACGATAAAACCCGGCATGACCAAGAAAACTCCTAATGCCTTTAACACTAGTTGGTGGAGGTAGTTTTTCTATCACATTAACTTTTGCTTTATCAACCTCAATGCCTTTTTCAAAACTTTTATGCCCTAAGACAATGCCTTCTCTAACCATGAAATAACATTTTCCCAGTTTAGAACAAGATTAGTTTCTTGACACCTCTTTAAAACCAATGCTAGATTATGCAAACAAGATTCAAAGTCATGACCATAAATAGTGAAATCATCCATGAAAACTTTCATAAATTTCTCAATAAAATTATGAAATATGGCCATCATGCATCATTGAAATATGGCAGGTGCATTACAAAGACCAAAAGGCATTCTTTTATATGCAAATGTTCCATATGGACATGTGAATGTGGTCTTTTCTTGGTCTTCCGGGGCTATAGGTATTTACATATACCCCGAATATCCATCTAAGAAACAATAAAATTTATTTCCTGCCAATCTTTCTAACATTTGATCAATAAAGGGCAATGGAAAATGGTCCTTTCTAGTGGCATTGTTTAACCTCCTATAGTCAATGCATACTCTCCATCCCGTTACCATACGTGTAGGAATTAATTCATTATTTTCATTGCTTTTTTGCAATTTAAGCCCTTTCATATCAATTTTAACCTAAAAACCAAACCAAACATGGGATTAACTTTAAAAACATAAATATTTACAATTTAACTCTATTTTAACCTAAATAATACCAAAATAACTAAATAACAAAGCTTAAAACATATCAAAAATTATATATAACTCACACTTATCAAAGGGAAAAATAAAGAAGTTTTCAGTTGCTTGCGTCTCTATCTAGGTTATGGATCAATAGGCATATCCATAAGAGTAATTTGTAGCTGCCATATTTTTTACCCCATTTGGGTCCATTACATAGTTTTAACCTCGTTTAGGTCTATAGCATAGTATTGACCCCGTTTAGGTCCGCTTGACTGTTCCATAGTACAAATCTAACCCTATTTGGGTCCATACTTTAATACCTATTGATATCTTTGTTGTACCTTCTGGTACCATAGTATTTCTCATTATCCACTTCTTTAGAAAAGTGCAGGCTTAATACAAAATATAGAAAAACATCATTTAAAAAAAAAGGTAACATAATAATTTTTAAATTGATCTGCATATTATCTTTATATGAATTTATGTATTGTATGTAGAAAATATGATACCGAGTGAAGTTATATTTTAAATATGCAGATATAGTATTTTAGTATCACATGTATGTAATTATTGATGCAATTTCAAAGTGTTTTCTATATTTATAATTACAAGTTATAGGTACATGAATTCATGCATTATTGATATCTTATTAATAATTATATTAGCTAATACATATTCTCTATAGTTATATGATTCTTACTTGACATTGATTAATGACATTTGTGACTCCTTGCATATAAGAACAATCGAATTATGAACTCATAACTTATGCACATAATTTGATTGGATTCATGAGATGGAAATAAACTATTATTTCAATGTATTGTTAAACTAGAATTGTACCTAAGAAATAAAAAGAATGGCTTAATAATGATAATAATATTAATTCTATTAATAGACGTAGTTAATACATAAGATAGTAATGTAAATATTTATATGTCATGGAAATGGTTTGTTAGAAAATATGCATATAAACCAAGTTTATTAACTTAGTCTCGTATGATTAATTAACGGGATTTTTCTATAAATCTAGCTTGGTATTAACACGTATATATGAAAGTCATGTAAGTTACTAAGACTAACCAGGAATGAATTATAGGAACCAAGAAAGTTAATTTGATGTATATGATCTTAAGTGCGACATGAATATTTTTATGGCAATAAAGAATTGATAAGTAAGTGCTTATTAATAGGTGGTTAAATATAAGAACTAAATGAGGTTGTTTAATGCCCTAAAATGCTATGAATTTATTTCAATTATGTATTCTAGTTAAATTGTATATTTAATATCATGCTTTTAAGTATATGTGTTATTTTGATGACTTTTGAGATAGGTCGTCCACATGATTGATGTTCCCCACTAAGCTTTATAGCTTATCAAAGGTGTTTATCTATGTAGGTTGTCAAGCTAGGACTCTTTCTTTGGGATGTAAGCTGCAATAAGAAGGCCAAAATAAGTTATAGAAGAGATTGAAAGTATAAAATCCTTATTTTAGTTTTCTTTGGTTTATGAAGTTTTTATTTCGTACTAGAAATTTTGTAAAGTAAAGATGTTTTAGTAACTGATAATTTTTTAATGCATAAAGAGGCAGTTTTGAAAATAAAAATCTAATGGTAAAGTTTACATGGTATGCTTTATTTTCTTATGAGAATTTTGTACAATGAAGTATATGTATAGAACAATTAGGAAGTTATAGTTATATTTGAGATATTTATGGTGATAGAATTAGGCTATTAGAGTAGGTGTTACAATTCGGTATCAGAGCCAACATTTAGGCAATTTTGGTCAATAAGAGTTTAAAAATTAGTTATCTTGGAAAGTTACAGTGTGTTGGCCTAATGCAGATATCTCTATTTTGTTTCATTATAGATTAGAAGATGGATGATTTGAAAGAAACTAAAAAAGAGATTGGAGAAATCAACAACTCCTGGGTTACAAATTTAATTGACCCGGATCCTACTATTGTGTCTTGTGATGAGAAACCAGCTTTAAAAGTAGAAGGTTTATTGAAAATGAACCACAACTTGACTCAGATTTTACAAGAGTTAACCAAGCATAGGATATCAAGAGATGTCAAAAGAAAAAAAAGAACAAGACTGAGAGAAATAGAAATAAGAGTACAGAAAAGGCGAAAACAAGTATAAGAAAAAGGATACTGGAAAAGATTTCTACTAGCTACACCCTTAGAAAGAGAATTCATATTTTAAAGGAAACACCAAGACAACCCATGCGAGGATTAGAAAGGTATAGTAAAGGTGTATTTATAGAGTATATAAAGATTATATCAATATGGTTTATGAGAAAGATTTTATGTATATTTGATAAGGCTTTCCATATTTGAGGTTGATATGATGATAAGTTCATATTGATTACAATGCTTTGTATACCTATCAATTACTCCTTAACAAGTGTGGCCACTTGACTAAACATATCATAGTTTGAGATGGGGCAAACATGTAAATTACATGAGAACATGCATTCGCATCTTATTAAATACATGAAACCATCATTCCTTCATAGCATTGCATTAACATCATTTGACAAGGCATGAAAAGCATTGGATCATATGTATAGGCCCCAACTAGAAAAGGAAATTGACAAGATGTACATTAAGTGCAGTAATGATATGATAACAAGAGAAGGTTATTGTTATAAAGAGATAAAGTTAGATAGAACTTAAATGTGATAAAGTAAAGAATAAAAGAAGCTGGGAGAGATAGTATTAGATAAAGTGTGATTATGATAAAGACACAGTTAAAGATATACAAGTGATGAAATTTGGTAAATTTTATAGGTATAAATTTCTAGAACAAAATTTTTTAAGGGGAAGAGAATTGTTAGGCCCCAACATAGGCCCTAGGAGAATCCATGTATATTATAATGGTACTATAGATTAATTTGTGCTTGATTAATAGATGCATTATAAGTTGATCTAGAGGATAATTATTTTTAATAGAAGAGGGTATAATAGTCATTTTATATCAAGACATATATGTGTATAATTGGAACAAAAATATAATTTAATGGTCAATTGCAATAAAAGAAAGGAAGCTGGGGTGAAAATGTGAAACAAGAAAGAGAATAAAGTTAAGTGAGAATTGTCTTATGGGCCATAGGATGAAGCCATCTTCCACTTAAAACCCAACAAAAATTTGGTATAAAGGGAATAAGGTGTTGGGTTTCGAAATAAAATTAAAAAAATTGCAGCAAAAAATAGAAACCCACCACGAATCAAGCGATTTAATTGATTCAATAAACAAAGTGTAACAATTACCAACCTCTCAAAGAGCAGACAAATCAAATTTGCAGGTGCGGTCTCATGCAAAATGACACCCTCTACGGTATCCACATGTGAATGCGATGAATAAAATTGCCATGGGTGCTATCTCCCTTCCTTGGTGTCTAAGGTTTATTTTCTCCCTTTCTCAAAGTTACAAAAGAAAGACGAATTTTTTCTCTCCCTCTCAAAGTGACGGCTGCCACTCAATATATTATGCTTAATTAGGGTTGAATTGTACATATCACTATATATATATATATATATATATATATATATATATATATATATATATATATATATATATATATATATATATATATAGTTAACCTAAACCTAATGTAGAGAGGAAAAATTTCAAGCCCACATTTCTTATTAAAATAAGAAATAATTTATTTCTTATGTAAAATAAGAATTATAATATTAATCTTAATTAATATTATATATATATATTTATTTATTTATTTCAAATTTTAATTTCTCATAAAATAAAATTCGAAATGGCCGAATTAACCCTTAGTCCATTCATCACATTTTATATGTGTGACCCAATAGGTTTATATTATATTGGCAGTGGGCCCCAATCCCATCAAAGGCCCACAAGTCATAAGTGGCCTCTAACAAGATATTATAACTACCCAAATAACATGAATATCGATAATTCAATTTTAACCTAATAGAACATGTTATGATCCCTTTGTCACACAACATCTTATTTGAACATAATCCATAGTCCATGTCAAACTTATATAGTCTAAACATATAATTTTTTTATCACTAAGTAGACTAATAATATCAAATGATATTGATCACTCCATTAATTCATTTGAGCATGGCCATACATTTCTCAGTCCTACTTATCAAGGGGCCCAATAGATATTTCTCTAATAAAAGAGGGACAAATTCTTTTTTGATTATTCACTATGCTCTACATGATTCTCATCATGTCCAATCATAACCTTTATGAATATTCGATTAAAGATAATGTTTGATTATGTTAAGATATAATGTTTATCATGTAGGATATTGTGATAATCTCAAGTCTACGGATTGATAACATAACTATTATGAGATCACTAATGACATTAACCCATGTAGTATCTCATAGCGGGTCTATCCAGTGCTCTGTTCTCTAACAAGTACCTATAAGTTTAATTCATATCACCATATATAATCATCCTATGATTATCAATGAAACTCGTACTAGTCTTTATTTATCATTATTCCTTTAATGCTAAATGACTAAGGATAGTCTAAATAATGTTAAATTGTTATTTACAAATATTATTGTAATGTAACATGTCAAAAATATAATAACATAAAGAAAACCCAATTTTATTAAACGAAATGTGACATTACATAAAGGACCAAATGTTTGGCCTAGGGCATAACCACTAATAGAAGGGATTTAAGAGTAGGAGTCTTGAGGCTGACAAATCTAAAGAAAAAAAAACAAAGAACCGCTATTCTCTCTCTCTCTCTTTATCTTTCTTTCTAAAATCTACCATTTTCACTTCTTTCTCTCTCTCTAATAGAAATTGGTCTCTCTACCCCAAAGAGTACCCTTAAATTTCTGTTATTACACATGTGAGGAGAGTTGATGAAGGATGTTTTCAAGAAGTGTAATAAGTAAGGACAAGGAAGAAGAAGTAGAGAGAAAGAGAATTTAAAGAAGGTGTTTTTGAAATTGCATGTTAGGTTAGGGAACTTATATTTCTTTGTATGTGGTTGATTTTTGTGATGATTGTTATGGTATTGTATAATAGATTTATTAATAAGATTATAAAATAATTCTGGATGTGTGCATCTTGAGGTGTCTTTGAATAATAGAGTTATTTGCTAAAAAAACAAAGTTATAGAATTAAAATTGGTAATTATGAGGATGTACGAACATATGTTTAATAAAGAATTTCTTACAAAACATCATTTACTAAGTTTAATTTGACATGCAATTCCATTACAAAATTATGGTCATAGGTTCACTTGATCTAGCAAGACTCTTTTGCCTATAACTTGAGTTTTAGATCTTAAAATTGAATAATTATAGTTGGGATAGAAACTAGACTACCATACCTAGATTTCATCGGAGAAATCAAAGTCTAACTCTGCTTCTAAGTTTGTCAAAATTTAGCTTGAAGACCAAATATGCCTATTGCCCTATCAATAGGAGCAGTCTATAGTATTGCATAAATATCTTAAGATTTAAAAGTGTAAATTATATTATTTTTAATGATTCAGAGACTAGAAACATAGAAGAACAACTTTGTAATAGATCACTTAGCCTAAAAATGTCGTTTACTAAGTCCAAAATAATATACAAATTACACCCAAAAATCTATCTGCAGAATTTGTGGGGCAGATGGCGCACATGACAAAGATCATTTTGTCTCTGCCTTGTGAACTCTTTTATAACAATTTAGACCATTGTACACAGCCAAGACTGATTTTTTCAGCTATGTACCTCCCCTATTTTACTTTATACATGATATTTCAAAGCTAAAATGTTACCTATTAATGTTTATATGAATTTTAGAGTAATTTGAACAAGAAAATGAAAGTATATCATGTTATAGAATCACATGTAAAAACGATGGTACCTTGTTATATATCAATCAATGAACATAAAACTAATATACATATTTGAATGACTTATTCATAAATGGGTATGGCTATATATGTTTAATTAGAATAGTATAAATATGCATAAATGCCTATAGCTTCATGAATGGACATGGTTAAGATGTTTGTAATATGATAGTACATATATGCCTAAATGATTATACACTTAAGAATATACATGATTGATATTATTTTTTTGGAATTACTGATATGCTCATTGTTTGAAATGTCAATTTCACATGGATAAAGATGTAATGAGAATTACATGAGTGAATGAATATGTATAGATATAAGTACAATATAAACATGTATGAATAGGGGTTGACATAAAATGTGACTAACTTGTATGATGATGCCCTTATTTAGGCCTTGGGAGAATATACATGGGTAGCAAGATCACTCTGTGTGTGTATGGTTAGAGAACTACAAGTTGGGATATAAAGGTAATTACCTTAAAAGAAGAGGGGTAAAGTGGTCATTTTAATTAAGCCATATGTGTGATTAATTTTAGGAAAGATGTTAATTAGGGGACTCAATTGATAAAGAAAAGATAAAGTTTTGGGGTAGAAACTTAAATTTAAGAAGTTAAGTCCAATTTTGAAATTATGAAAAATGGGAGCCAATAAGAACATAACACCTATCTTCTAGAACCTTCTTAAGAAAGTAAAAGTTATAAAAGTTATTTGAGAGAGGGAGCATGCCATTTTCAAGGGTTTTAAGGCAGTAATTTCTCTCTATTTGACTCTCAAAAAACCCTAAAAATTCTACATTGATTTTGTTAAAAAGAGAGAGAGTTTAGGGGTTACAATTTTAGGGTAACAATTTCTTCTCCTTCTCTTTTTTGATTTTGGATTGTCAAATTACAATCTATATGAATCCTTCATGTTATAATAGCATATGAATTCACTCTTTGTAAAAGAGGAATCCAACAAAGGGAATATTTATGGAGGGATATAGGAAATTGAGGGTGGATTTTGCATAGGAACCGAAGTTTGGTGATAAACCCTCTTTTTGGCAAATGCTGTCCTTGGGTTCACTGGACCTCTCAGGACTATTTTGCCTATATCTGGAGTTTGAGAGTCCAAATGGACTGATTCTAGTTGTAATAGACAATAGACTAAAAAATCTAAATTTTATATAAAGATACCAATGTTTGGTTCATCACCTATGATAGTCAAAAATTAACTTGAACCCTTACCATGTTTGCTGCCCTACCATTGGGAGTAGTCCTCATTTTTTTGTGAATATATTGAGATTATGAGGCCAAATGGGGTGATTTTTAATGTTTTTAAAACTATAAACATAGAGCAATAAGTTTGTAAAAGACCATTTTGGCTGAATCTGACTGGAGGTATGACAAAAATGCAAAACAAAGTAAACCAAGAAAACTATCTCTATCACGAGTCATGCGAGGTGTCACGAGTCATGTCCTCCTAGCCTCTGTAATGAGTTATACGAGGCATCACGAGTCATGTCCTTTTAGCCTTTATAACGATTTGTACAAGGCGTCATGAGTCATGTCCTCCCAGTCTCTATCACGAGTCATGCGAGGCATCACGAGTCATGTCCTCCAACCTCTATTTCCTTTATTTCTTTTATTTTCTTTCCTTAATGAAGTTAATGACTTTTAGTTAATTTAGCAAGGGACAATTAACTTATAATCTAACATAAAATGCATGATAGCCTAGAGGTATATATATATATATATATATATATATATATATATATATATATATATATATATATATATATATATATATATATATATATATATATATATATATATATATATATATATATATATATGCTTGTATTTGTGATTAAACATATTGAAATATAAGATTAAGACATTTGATGACATGATATGCATATGATAGAACACTTGTACTTTTAAATCTATATATATGATCAAATATTATTGTTGTAATCATTTTGCATACTTATATTTGTATATGTACATATTGGAATAGATTACTCTTGAAATATGGAAATGTGTGAGAATATCTTAAAGCCTGCGTATAGAACTTGGTTGTGGATAGATAGGCATGCCTATAGGGATAAAATTGCAGCTGCCATAGGTACGACCCCATTGGGTCCACAAACTAGATATCTCTGGATATCCACAGGATTCAATACCTATGGGTATTTATGTGACCGATACCTTCGGGTATCCACAGTTTCCATTATCCACACTCATAGAACTTAGGCAGGCTTCACAAAAAAAGAAAAGAATCATTTAAGAATAAGCTACATACTGATGTGTTATACATGATTACAATTACACCATGAGTAATATAGTAGCACATTTCCTTTTTTTATTGATTTTACTATTCTTCAATGATAATGAACTTATGGTTTTGTATGAATGCATGTTTGTGTACTTGAGAATGACCATTGTGAGTGCTTATTCAAATTGTAATTGTTCCCCACTAAACTTTTTATCTTAGCATAAGTTTTATCCGTATAGGTACCCAAGTTCTGACTCTTTGTCAGGGAAAAAATCTGCAACAATCAAGCCAACACTAGGAATAGTCAAGTATGAAGAAGTCACCTTTTGCTTTTTGTTTTGTATATTCTCATTTTGTACTAAATATAATGGTTTGTAAAACATAACAGTGGTAAAGTAAACTATAGTAAATAGTTCTCCTGCATGATTTTATCCAATTTGACGAATTAATTAAAAGGCATGCTAACTAACATGATAATAATGAAAATAAGCTATAGCTATGAGTAGTTGCATACAAAATGGCATATACAGGATAGTATATGTATAACATGATTGTCCAAGAAAGGTATAGAGTAGTCCTTACATGTATAGGTGAATAACTATATATATATATATATATAGGTTCACTTTCATATAATTATAGTTCTTATGAATATATCATACTAGTAAAGAAATGTGCGAGCATGATAATATATGCATACTTAATATTTGTTTTTAAATCATATTGTATGCTTTGAAGAAAAGCATGAATACATGTATGTTTACATATCATTTGAATAAGGAAGCACAGGATGGCATGATGATAAATATTTCATTCATATATATACACATGAAGTGTCCCATGCTTTTATATTGATTACAAGTACAGAATGTATATTCATGAACAAGCATATGATACCATGCTTATAGACACACAAATACACACACATACACACATATATACATGTTTATACGAAATGAAAAAAGAAACGTAAAGAATGTTAAAGTAAAGAGGTTTTCAGTTGCCTACGTCTATGTCTAGGTTGTGGATAGATAGGTATGCCCATAAGGGTATTTTGTAGCTGCCATAGTTTTGACCTCGTTTGGGTCCATAACATAGTTTTGGCCCTGTTTGGATCCATAACACAATATTAACCCTAGTTGGGTCCACTTTATTGTTCTATAGTACATATCTAACCCCATTTGGGTTCATAGTTTGATAGCTTCTGGTATCTTTGTTGTACCTTCGAGTACCATAGTATTGCCCGTTATCTATTGTTTTAGAAAAGTGCTAATGTAACACCCCAAAATTCATATTAGACATGAATATCGTGTTGTGGAGCACGAATTGTAACCTAAGGATAGTTTTCAGGGTAATTACCGTAGAATAGTATAGTAAAATTTAAAAGTGCAGAAGGGTTAAACGTGTTTGGGCTAGGGAAATTCGAGGATGGGTGAACTAGCAAGTTGTGGGACTCAACCTAGGAATAAAAAATAGGTGTTAAATGGAGTCCTATGGCACCGTATAGGATGGCACCATCAGACTTGAAGGATTTGAAAGTTCAACTGCAAGAGTTATTTGATAAGGGTTTTATCAAGCCTAGTGAGTCCCCTTGGGGTGCACCAGTATTATTTCTTAAAAAGAAAGATGGTACCTTAAGGATGTGTATTGATTATCAATAGCTCAACAACGTAACAGTGAAGAATATATATCTTTTACCTTAGATTGAAGATTTTTTACTAATTAAAAGATGTTGATGTGTTTTCTAAGATCAAATTGAGATTGGGGTATTATCAACTTCGAGTGAAAGATGTAGACGTCCTGAAAACTACTTTTAGAGCTCGGTATGACCATTATGAATTTTTGGTTATGCCTTTTGGATTAACCAATGCTCCAGCAGCCTTTATGGATTTAATGAATAAGGTGTCCAAACCCTATTTGGATCAGTTTGTGGTAGTGTTTATCGATGATATACTAGTCTACTCTTGAAATGAAGCAGGACATACAGAACATTTGAGAATTATGTTACAGACCTTACGAGAGAAACAATTGTATGCTAAATTGAGTAAATGTGATTTTTGGCTTAAAGAGGTTTCTTTCCTTGGGCACATTATATCATCAAAAGGTATTAAAGTGGACCCTAAAAAGGTGGAAGCCATTATTAATTAGAAGCTGCCTCAAAATGTACCGAAAATAAGGAGTTTCCTAGGCCTGGCTGGGTATTATCGTTGCTTTATGAAAGGATTTTCAGTTATCTCATCACCACTTACTAAACTGATCCAAAAGGATGTTAAGTTCAAATGGATTGACAAATTTCAAGATAGCTTTGAGCGATTAAAAAGGATGCTAATAGAAGCCCCACTTCTTACTCAACCAAGATCCGGTAAAGAATATGCTATGTACAGTTATGCCTCTAGAAATGGATTGGGTTATGTATTAATGCAAAAGGGTAAAGTTATAGCATATGGCTCAAGGCAATTGAAGCTTTATAAGCAGAACTACCATACTCATGATCTGGAGTTAGCAGCAATAGTTTTTGCTTTAAAGATATGGTGGCACTACTTCTATAGAGAAAGATGTAAGATTTATACGGATTATAAATGCCTTAAGTATTTGCTTGCATAGAAAGACCTTAATTTGAGACAACGTAAATGGTTGGAATTATTTAAGGACTATGAATGCATAGTTGATTATCATCCAGGTAAAGTAAACATGGTGGTTAATTCCTTGAGCCGAAAGATAGTTGCATCATTACTATTGCAACACTGTAAATGGAGATTTGCACCAAATGAAGCATTGATAGCTTAATTCAAAACACAACCCAATATTAAATAAATAATAATCGATGCCCAAAAGGATGATGAAAAATTACAGCGGATAATTTAATCAATACACGAAGGAGGGTCATTGGAGTACTCAATAAGAGAAAAGGGAGGTGTGTATTATCAGAATAGACTGTGTGCACCAGATAATAAAGAGTTAAAGAAAACCTTATTGGAAAAAGTGCACAACACAGTTTTTTCTATGCATCCCAAAGGTAACAAGATGTATCAAGATTTAAAGTAGATTTATTGGTGGCTGAGAATTAAAAGAGACATGGTTGACTATGTTTCTAAGTGTCTAAGTTGCTAACAAGTGAAGGTGAAACACCAATTCCCTTTTAGGTTGTTGAATCCCATTCCAATTCCACAATGAAAATGGGAAAACATTACCATGGATTTTGTTACAGGTTTTCCCTCACTCAAAGAAAGCATGATACAATATGGATAATTGTACATAGGTTTACCAAGATGACTCATTTCATACAAATTCAGTCGAACTACATACTAGATAGATTGGCTGAATTGTATGCAAATGAAATTATCCAATTGTATAGAACTCCTGTGTCGATAATCTCTTATCGAGATTCGAGATTTACATCTAGGTTTTGGAAAAGTTTGTAGCAAGCTTTGGGCACCAAACTTCACTATAGTACAACATTTCATCCACAAACAGATGGGTAATCCGAAAGAGTTATTCAGGTGTTGGAAGATATGATCAGAGGTAGATAAATTAATTTGATGGAATTTTCATACAAAAATGGTTATCAAGCTAGCATCGATTTGGCACCTTAAAAAGCTTTATATGGTAAAAAGTATAGAACTCTGATCTGTTGGACTGAACTAACTGAGAAAAAGGTCATTGATCCTGATATTATCAAAGATGCTAAAGAAAAGGTGAAAATTATCAAGCAAAGATTAAATATCATTAGTGATAGACAAAAATCATATGCAGACTTAAAGAGAAAAGATATTAAATACCAAGTGGGAGATAAGATGTTCTTAAAGGTGTCACCGTGGAGGAAAGTACTACATTTTAGGAAAAAAAGGAAACTTAGTCAAAGGTTCATTGGTCTATATGAAGTTGTGGAATGGGTTGGATTTATTGCTTATATATTGGAACTCCCTTCAGAATTATCTAAGTTGCATGATGTCTTTCATGTTTCCATGTTTCGGAGGTACCGGTCAGATGAATCTCGTATAGTGCCCCTATAGAAAATAACAGTACAACCTGACTATTCCTATGATGAAAAGCCGAGATAAATTTTAGCTCGAAAGGTTAGACAATTGCAGAATAAGTAGATTCCCTTAGTTAAAGTATTATGGCAGCATCATGGCATGGAAGAGGCCACATGGGAACCTAAATCAGTCATAAGCATACAGTACCCAAAATTATTCAAGCTAGGTATGAATTTTGAGGAAGAAATTCTTCTAAGGGGGAGAGAAATAAAAAGCCCCTATTTAGGCCTTAGAAGAATATGTATATGTTCTTGAATGATAATATAATCACTATGTGTGTGTATAGTTAGTAAGCTACAAGTAGGGGCATAAAGGTAATTATATTAAGAGAAGAAGGGTAAAATGATCATTTTAAATTAGGCCATGTATGTGATTAATTATAGGGAAGAAGTTAATTAAGGAACCTAATTGAAAAAGAGAAAGAGAAAGTTTTGAGGTGAAAACATAAATTTAAGAAGTTATGTGTAATTTTGAAAAAGTGGAAATGGGAGCCAATAGAAGCATGGAACCTATCTTCCTAGAACTTTCTTGAGAAAATTAAAAATTAAGGGGATTAATAGGAGAGGGGTGTGGCCACTTCAATTAATTCAAAGGCCATAGTTTCTCTTAATTAAGCTTTCAATAACACCTTAAAATCCTAATTTGATTTGTGTTTGAGGAGAGAGAGTTTAAAGGTTACCATTTTAAGGTAACAATTCCTTCTTCTCTTCTTCTTTGATTTTGGATAATCAATTTATAAGGTCATATGAATCATTTATGTGAATTCATTCTATGTAGAAGGGCAATCCAACAAAGAGAAGGAAAAAGGTAGGAGAAGGAGCTTGAAGAAAGTGAAATCACTAACAAGGTATGGTAACTTCTTGAAAATGTTGTGGTGTTGCCTTATTATAATGATAAAAAATGTTAGATTGAAGTTTTTATTAGAAATATATCTGAATATGATGGTTGAATTGACTTGGAAATTCGGAATAGGGGATATGTCTTCTTTTTGGCAAAACTCTGTCCTTAGGCTCACTGAACCTATCCAGACTATTTTGCCCATATATGGAGTTTAAGAGCTCTAAATTGAGTAATTCTAGTTGTAATAGAAACTAGACTCAAATATCTAAGTTGCATAAAAAAACACCAACATCTTTTTCTTCCCCTATAATAAGCAAAATTTAGATTGAACCTAAATCATATTTGCTGCCCCATCATTGGAAGCAGTCCATCTTTTTTAGTGAATATCATGGTATTAAGAAGGCCAAATGGAATAATTTTTAATGTTTTAGAAACTAGAAATGTAGAGGAACAACTTTGTAAAAGCTTTTTTAGCTAGACAAAGTTGTTTAGTATGTCTAAATCGGGTTAAAAGTTAAGCTTTTGAACCAATTGGTAGGATTTTATGAACAGGGGAAACATCAATTGGCCAAATGCCCATTATCGTGCTCACGGCACTTGTTACGCTCGTGACAGCAGGCTTTTATCCTCTATTTTTGCTTTTTCTTCACCTTTTCTACCACATTAGATTGCCCCATATGTTGTGCTAGTAATAGGATGCATTATACCTTAAAATATAAGCATATAGAGGCTATAAATACATATGTATATGAATTTATACCAAGGGGTGTGTGTGTGTGTGTGTGTGTGTGTGTGTGTGTGTGTGTGTGTGTGTGTGTGTGTGTGCTCACTTGTATGTGTGTGTGTATTTGTAACATATATTTACATGTTAATAGTAATGTTACATTATCATGATAGTTATGAATATGTATATGTATAACTATACAATGTGATGCAATATAATAAATTGGATACAATGGATAGAATGAAATATTAAATGTCCAATGCCTATGCATAGAACTTAGGGGATGATAGATAAGCATGCCTATAAGGTTATAAATGTGGCTGCCATAGTCTCAACCTCATTTGGGTCCATAGTATGTATGACCCCATTAGGACCACAGCCTTAACACCGTTTGGGTCCATATGTTTAATACCTTTAGGTATTTATACAATCGATACCTACAGGTATCTACAGCACCTGTTATCCACACCCTCAAAACTTAGGCAGGCATTCATGGAAAGAAATGAACTATTAAAGAAATGGCCAAATATTGATATGTTACACATGCTTATACTTGTTTTATAAGTAATATAGTAACATATTTTCTCTTGTTATTGATTGTGAAGCTCTCCAATAAGCATAAATGTATTATTTGTTCCCCACTAAGCTATTTAGCTTAGCATGGGTTTTATCCGCATAGGTGCTTAAGTTTAAACTCTCGATCAGAGGTAAGATTTGAATCAACCAGGACAACCCTAGAAAGAATTGAAGTATGAAGATGTTATCTTTTTTGTTTTACTATTGTACATTTTCATTTTGAACCTAGTAAAGTGATTTGTAAAGTGTAAACAGCTGTAAAGCATAATATAGTAAGTAATGCTTTTTCATTATCTTAACCAGTCTGATAAAGTAAATTAAGAGTATACTAATGAATGTAATAATTATGTAAATGAAATACATTATAAATGTATGCACACAGGGTGGCATGTGGAAAAGGGATGACCAAGAAAGGCATAAAATGGTTATTACAAATTTAATGGTAGCCAAATAAAGTACTATAATGTATAATATAATTATTTGATGTTAATTACCCTATCAAGCATAAAAATGTGTAGTAATAGGTTGAATAAGGATAATTTGAATAATGGGAGTTGGAAATAATATATAGAGATAATGTTGTTATGTGTATATAATGGTATGTTGTTATGTAACTATGTGAACTTAGGGGAAATTACAAAATAAATTGAGATAACTTGATAAAATCATGTCCTAACATAATATAAGTAATAAATGAGAAAAAAATCAAGTATATAAGTAGCAATAATGTCTTGGTTAAATTATGTATCACATAGAATAACATGATAGTTTGATTTTATTTGGCATATGAAGCATAAAATATGTATTTCGAACTTGAATTAGTATTAAATGATTGGTTTGAGATTAAAATTATGTATAGACATATTGTTTATCATGTGTACATAATGACATGCTTAAATGTAACTACATAAATTAGAGTAGAATGGTGAAATAAATTAACATAACTTATTAAAATAATGGACTATCATAATATGAATGCAAATGAGTAAAGAAAACAACTAGGGAATGGTATATTCTAAGATGGGGAGAATTTGATGATTAATGGTGTACTTAATAAGAATTAAATAATATAATGTATGGGTAATGCAATAGAAGTGATAAGAATTAAAAACAATAAGTGTATATAATTTTGTATAAGTGGACATAATGGTGAAAGTTAAGGTAACTTAGGGATTATAAAGTAAATTAAATATGTATGACTATATAAATGTTTAAAATGACATTAGAAACACATTTGGCATGTAAATAAAGAAATAATTATAATATAGATAGGAAATCACATTGTGGCCGAATAGTAAATGTGAGAATAATGTTATGTTTTCATTATGATTAGATGTTATTGACCGTATAGGTTATGATTTGTTATGTATTATTGATGAAAGCATGATGAATGAGAATATATGATATGATGCATAATGGTAATAATATAAATATTAATGTAAAAATAAGACCTAATGTGAATAAATGAAAAAAATGTGATTAACAATTTCAATAGGGCAAAATTGTAATTATGCGAGAAAATAAGGACCTAATAGTAAATTATGCATAAAAGGTATCATAAGGATGAAAAGTAAGAAATAATGTAAAAAGGGTAATTTATGCATAAAGGATATCAAAAAGGTAAATAAGGGGAAATTTTAGGGATTAAAACGTAATTTGCCATTTCAAGGGCACCCATGGAGACTAAAATGTAAGTTTACCATTTAAGATAAAATAAATGGTAAAACAAACAAAAGGAGTAATTTGGGGTTAAATAAGTTAAAATATGATAAGAAGAAAAATATAGGGATCAAAATGTAATTTACCACTTCATGAATAAGTATAAGGACCAAGATGTAAATTTTACACTTAGAATAAAATAAAAGTCAAAAGGAGGAAAAAGAGTCAAAATAGAGGTCAAACATAATGTATGGAAACGTTAAGGACCTAACTGT
Organism: Excoecaria agallocha; assembly: GCA_037975025.1. Classification (NCBI taxonomy): domain Eukaryota; kingdom Viridiplantae; phylum Streptophyta; class Magnoliopsida; order Malpighiales; family Euphorbiaceae; genus Excoecaria; species Excoecaria agallocha. The sequence continues at coordinate 34,016,739 of CM075815.1, read as the reverse complement.
AATTTTGCTTTCAAGTAGAAAATTATGTGTACGTTAAAAGAAAAAGTAATCTAAAGTAAATAAGTAGCAAAGTAAACAATAAGAAAGGTTAATTGAGATCAATTAGCAAAAAGTAACTTAAAAGGGGTAAAATCATAATTAAGGAAAATTTTCGAGAACCAAAAACTAATTTTCCTCTATGTAGAGAAATATGTGAATTTAAATAAAGAGATGAAGTAAGAGAATAATTAAATTAAGTAAAAGAAGAAAAATTAAATGGTGATTTAAAGAAATATAAGAATAAATTTCCAACTAATTAAATAAAAATGACACTAAGGGCATAATGGTAAATTTTACTTAAAGTGATCGTAGAGATGAAATGTTGTATAACTATATCAATCATTAGGTAACGGCATTGTGAAGTTAAGCATTAAAGAATCCACAATGAAAATGCATTTAGCTAGTACACAGAACTCTTCTGGTAACACAAAGATTTATCGTGTTTTATACTAAGATTAGATAACTAACTTGCATTAAATTTTGGTATATGATAAATGGAAATTAGTGGTAAATGTATGGTCCAATGTATATATGTGAATGGAAATTTTTATATTGCGTTGTAAAGATAAATCGTGGTTGATTAGAGAGATGTTAATTTATCAAATTACAGGCTTAGGTAGTAAAATCGATAGGTTATTATGCTACCAAATTTGTATCAAGGTAATAATAACCCAATTGAATGAATAATAAAGTTACGGCAAAAACCAAATTGAACAGTAATGTACGATTAAAAATGGTATCGATAACTGGCAATCAAAATTTGAACTTACCAATTAATGGCTAATAAACTAGTCATTAATCAGTAAAACCAAAGAATAATCAACTGGAATAAATGCAAAATGTCATTACAGAAACTCATAATGTATGAATTGATGAATGAATTTAAGGTGTTATAGTTGGCTTAATAGAGAATATAGAAAAGCATCATGTGAAACAAAAAGAAAGAGAAACATAATAATTTTTTACTTGATCTACATATTATCTTTTATATGAATTCATGTATTGTATATAGAAAACCTGATACTAAGTGAAGTTGTATTTTAAATATTCATATATAGTATTTTAATATCGCATTTATGTAATTATTGATGCAATTTCAAAGTGTTTTTATACTTAGAATTATAAGTTATATGTATATAAATTCATGCATTATTGATATCTTATCAATAATTATATTAGCTAATACACATTCTCTATAGTTATATGATTCTTACTTGACATTGATAAATGACATGTGTGACTCCTTGCATATAAGAACAATTGAATTATGAACTCATAGCTTGTGTACATAATTTGATTGGATTCATGAGATGGAAATAAACTATCATTTCAATGTATTATTAAACTAGAACTGTACCCAAGAAAGAAAAGGAATGTCTTAATAATGATAATAACATTAAGTCTATTAATAGAAGCAATTAATACATAAGATAGTAATGTAAATATTTATATGTCGTGGAAATGGTTAGTTAGAAAATATACATATGGACCTAGTTGATTAACTTGTCTCTTATGATTAATTAATGGAAATTTTCTATGAATCAAACTTGGTATTAACACGTACATATGAAAGTCATGCAAGTCACTAAGACTAACCAGGAATGAATTATAGGAATCAAGAAAGTCAATTTGATGTATATGATCTTAAGTGCTACATGAATATTTCTAAGGCAATAAGGAATTGATAAGTAAGTATTTGATAATAGGTGGTTGAATATAAGAACTAAATGAGGCTGCTTAATGCCCTGAAATGCTATAAACTTATTTCTATTATGTATTCTAGTTAATTTGTATGTTTAATATCATGTTTTTAAGTGTATGTGTTATTTTGATGACTTTTGAGAGAGGGCATCCACATGATTTATGTTACCCACTAAGTTTTACAGCTTAACATGAGTGTTTATTCGTGTAGGTCGTCATGCTAGGACTCTTTCTCAGGGATCTAAGTTGCATCAAAAAGGCCAACACAAGTCATAGAAGAGATTGAAAGTATAAAATCCTTATTTTTGTTTTCTTTGGTTTATGAAGTTTTTATTTTGTAATAGAAATTTTGTAAAGTAAAATTTTTTAGTAATTGATAATTTTGTAATGTATAAAGAGGCACTTTTGTAAGCCAAAATCTAATGGTAAAGTTTAAATGGTATGCTTTATTTTTTTATGAGACTTTTGTACAGTGAAGCATATATATAGAACAATTAGTAAGTTATAGTTATATTTTAGATATGTATGGTGATAGAAATAAGCTATTAGAGTGGGTGTTATAGTGTCCCTCAAAATCATAGTCATGATATGAAATAATATTGGTTAATTGTGAACAAAAAAATGATGAATAGTCAATTAAATCAAGTAAATTAAATAATGAATAATTTGATATGATAGAAATAAAATAGACAAAATAGATAAAATGCATGATGCATACAAAATTCATGCGGCATTTATAGACACTCATATGGTAAAGCAATTAAATAAGTATAAATAAATGCCCATAAATATTAAATATTTAAATGTGAAATGAAATATAAGAGAAATAATTTAAAGAGAAAATAAATACTTGCACAATTGTAAATTTGCACACATAATATCGTGAGTATGATTAACTGACATAATAATATATCTTACATGTAAATATTATGTAATATTATGTGATAATGATGATGATATATGTGACAATAATAATGAAATTAAAGGAAAATGAATAGATTCATAAATATGTATATGCATGCATAGTTTATATAAAATAAATGTAAACAATAATAATATGCACAAATTAAATAAATTTAACAAAATATAATAAATAATGCTATAAGGCATATTTTGTAAATATATGGTAAATAATAATAATAATAATAATAATAATAATAATAAATAAATAAATAAATAAACAAAGATTAACATGAATAATAAATAATAACAAAATATCAAATTAACATACATGCATGCAAAAAGGATGTAAATGTGGCTAAAATGAAGAATTTCATGCTATACATGCAGAAAAAATTAAAAGGAGTGGAAAGCGAGAGTGGCAGGCAGCAGCAGAGGTGAAGCAAGCTTAGGCAAGTGAGTCACGAGTAAAAGGAAAGGAGATAGTGAGTCACGAGTGAATCAGAGGCTAGAACCCAAGTCATGAATGAGTCATGGGCATAAGGTCGTGACTCGTTGGTGAGTCACGGGCTTAAGCCATGACTCGACCCTGATGAAAGTTCTAGTCACTAGAACAACACCTGGCCACCACTAAAAATCATCAAAATGGAATCTAAGCTATTTTAATGCATAAAAATGCTTCCAAGCTCATTTTTATGCATAGGACACATGATTTACATGAAAAAAAAAACAAAGATTAAAACAAGAAATAACAAATTCAAATTTTTAAATCCACGGTTGAAGATGATGAATAGTAAACTCTTAAAACCTTGTTTACTCCAATTTTACATGATTTTAATGGATTTTTATGAATTGATGCCTAAAATAATCATAAATCACAAGAAATAACAAATTTACAAGCTTAAATCAAAGAAATAAAAGAATAAACAAAAATCAAAAAATAAAAATGGATAATAAATATTTACACTGTAAAACTGAAATTAAACATTGGATTTATAATATTTAGATGCTTTGATTACCTTCAGAGTTAGTTTATTAAATGATCAAGGATCCAGTGCTTTTGGCTTTTTTTTTCCTCCTTACTTTGTTCTTGGTTTCAAGATATAGAATGTATTTTTTAGAAAGAGAAAGATAAAATGAGAGAAAGAGAAAGAGAGATCCCTCCTATCAATTGATTTTTAGGGATTAAATATCTCAAAAATTCATCGGGAGTAGATAAGGATCAAAATTTGACATATCTTTTTTTATTTTTAATCCCCTATTTCACAGTTGAAATAGGTAGAAATGCAATTCAGGGAGTGAGTCACAGGCAAACCATCACTTAACTCCGAGTCACCTTTTTTTTTTGCCTGAAGTGTACTTTTACCTCGCTAATAGAGGGAAAAGGGGAAAATCCCCAAAAGATATTTTTAAACATTAAAACCCCAGAGCAGAGCTAAAATAAGATTTTAAAAAAGCATAAAATAAAGGAGAGAACCTAGCACTTATATTCCCCATCTATTTATGAGCAAATGTATCCTTATTAGGTAACCCTAATCAAAAGTTGTCTCAAAATCCAATGCCTACACTAGGCAATTTTTAAGGCATTATTAAGGTAAACTAGTTTAATATTTTAATTGTTGATTTAAAAAGTGATCCCATATTCATCTTCATTTTTTTCCAAGAGATTAAGAAGAATATGTTCTACATTAGACATAAAATTTATTTGTGTTCATCTTGTGATTTAGTGGAAGAATAAATAAAGAAAAAGGGAAAGAAGAAAGTTTAAAGCCAAAACAAGCTTTATAGATAAGGTTTGGGCAAATTCTTCATTTACATGTGTGTATGTGAACTTTGCATGGAAACTGAAGTTATATATATTCAAATTGATGTGTTGTGGCTAGAATTAGGTTGATTTGTGAGTGTTATAATGACTTAATGGTGAAAGTCCACCAAGAGCTCAAGTTGTGTTCATTTGGACAACTTG